>JADLZL010004832.1:0-80029 GCA_015844335.1 Chrysopogon serrulatus | reverse complement strand
AAGTTTTGGTGTTTCACTATTTATGCAAAGCGAAAAACCGAAAAAGGCGCAAACATACAAGCTTATCGAACAAGGAAACGGAAAACGGACTCCACGGCTACACAGAAGATTCCGTAAGAGACGAGAAGGCACCACACCGAGCCGGGGGCCCGGAGGCCACAGTGGGACCGGCCGGTCCCACCCCTGCACGGCCGGCCGGCCTCGGCTCCGGGCCCAGCCCCGGCTCGCCTTGCCTCGCTTCCACCGCCTTTGAGGATCGATCCTAGCCGCCTGGTCAATGTCTGGTTTGATCCGATGGCTCACGATCATCGCCTGGGCTATAAAAGGAGAGGCACCCCCCCCGAGAGAGAGAGCCCCATTCATTCATTCTCATTCGTAAGTCCAATCATCGCCTGAAACCCTAATCGAGCTCCTTAGCTAGGGCCTAGATAGCTAGATTAGAACTAGAGGGAGGCAAGCGCAGTTTGGATTCCTGAGCCATCAAGAGCTTGGATTTAGTATAGTTCTACCTCCTCTCGCCTTTGTTCTCTTTCATTGTATAGTTATATGATTGCTACAATTGAATTGATGAATTCTCATTTACTTATATTCATAGTTATTATGTTCCTTGTCTATTGTGGTTATATGCTTAGTATAGCTAGATTAACATTATGTTTATCCATAGGTTCGTATAGCACCCATCTAATTGATCGTTGGGTGAGTGATAAACATTGTGTAAGCGTGGTGCTTATACGTTGTTTATCTCGCGAATGCACCCTATAGGCCGGGTTTGGTAGATCGCGGGTGACATTCCCCGTTGAGTCCTATGTAATCCGAACCCCGCTTATAGGCACAATGGGGGCTTGTATACGACGGAAGGGCGTGCTATGTTCTCAAACTTCCCTAGTATGTCCACTATGAATAAATGTAATGCTAACCTTAGCCATGACTACTAGGTGTATTGCACTAACCATAATAAACATTGACATGTAGCTATGAATAACCCGTAAATATCTCTTGATGTTCTACTAGCAACCCTAATGATATAGTTAGAGTCTCTATCTGCTTATGCCGATGATTATATACTTATCTTATCTATTATCTTGTGACTTACCCCCATTGCATTGAGTAGCGAGGACATGGTTATGCCTATTCGTTTACACTCTAGGTCAACACACTACCTTTACATAAGCCATACGACCTTCCTTTGGGAAAATATAAATGACAACCCGTAATACTCCTGGGTAAAATGCTACAATGGTATTTGATCTCAGGCGCTATGGATACATTTCTATATTCTAAATGGTGGCATGATTTAATACCACACCTCTTGGTGTTATGCTGGGGATGACAACTTGGCATTCTAGTGGCGGTGCGCTACTCTAGCATTCTTAACGCCGTTATTAGAGATAACATTAAGAGGTGTCAACAAACATTTTTGGCGCCGTTGCCGGAGAAGGCAATTGGCAATTAAAAAGGATAGCAATAGACCTAACAAACTAATGAGATAGAGGAAACCATAGACCCCTACTCAATGCAGGCTTACCCTTATGTTTTCTATCTTTGTGAAATCTTATGCAGGGTAATGAATGAGTGGTTTTGATCTGCCGATAACTACGTTGAAAATCCAGAGAAACTCTTTCGAAGAAGGAAATTCCAGCAAGTGAGGGATATCTTTGAATCTCCATCAAGGACACCCACTGCTGAGGTTCGTTTTTTTGGAGGAGCAAGCTCCTACAAGAGAAGAAGAAGAAGAAGAAGAACAACAAGAGGGCAACTTGGCACCAATCTTTGAAGAAATGGTCGATAAGTCACCGCTACGAAGTTCTCCCGCCCGAACACCAACAACATCCGCACCTGACCTAACGTCGAAGTTGGGGAGAATGGATTCGAGCTCAAGCCAGCCTCTCATCACCATGGTGCAAGCCAATCTGTTCTGTGGGAAAGCACATGAAGATGCAAGTGCTCATCTCCAACACTTCCTAGAGATTTGTAGCACTTTCAAGCTGAAGGATGTACCAAAGGATACCGTGCTTCTACGTCTGCTCCCATTCTCACTTGTTGAGAAAGGCAAAGCAATGGTTCTACGCCAACAAAGACAACCATACAACTTGGGACAAGTGCTCCACAGCTTTTTCTAGCAAGATTCTTCCCTATGGGCAAGACGAGTGCCCTAAGAGGGAAAATCTCGAAGTTTCCAAAGAACAACATGATGAGTCAGTCCCCGAGGCATGGGAACGCTTCCAAGATTACATATCGAGAATGTCCTCATCATGGGATGGAGAATTGGCTCCCCGATGCAAACTTTCTATCATGGGCTTACCAACAAAGACCCGTAACAATGTTGATGCTTCGCCGGAGGTGCATTTATGTCACTAACCATACCACAAGCTACTGCTCTTATGGAGAAGATGGCCTCCAATCAAGATTGGAATGATGAGCGCCAAACCACCCGCAAGAGGAGAGGGAGGAATGCACCACTCAAAGAGGTAGACATGTCTGTCTCAAAGATAGATCTGCTCATGAAGAAGCCGAAGACAAGACAAGCCAAAGACAAGATGTCATGCGCATTAATGATGCATGCATGACTTGTGAAGTGTGTGGCAATATGGGACACTCAGCAACAAATGTCCCGAGACCCGTGAGGACGTAAACTTCATCATCAACAACAACAACAACTATCGCCCTCAAAATCAAGGATGGAACCAAAGAAAGGCCTAACTACCAAGGTAACTTCCAAGGTAACTTTCAAGGCACTAATTACAATAACTATGCTCAATTGCCTTTGAGAGAAGTGATCTCCAACCAAAATAAAATTGTGGAGACTTTATCTAGGAAGGTAGCATCCAATGATAAAATGCTAGAAAACATAAACATCAAAATGGATAGCTTTACCTCTCTTTGTTAAGAACCAAATTAGCTTCAATAAAATGATAGAACAACAATTAGCTCACCGGCAACCGCTGCTCCACCGACCAAATGAAGGTAAGATTCCGGGCAACCTCTAGAGCCCGAGACCGCGAACCTTGTTGATGTGTATGCAAAAGTTACTACGTTGAAGCATCATCGATGGAAGGATGACTCCATGCCACCCAAGAGAGGAGATCCAGGGAGACCCGTGATCCCCATCTCTATTGGGCAAAGATGACTTCCCCTCGGTTGTCTCACGATCTAGGCGCCAAATGTCAACATCATGCCTAAGGTAATCTTCGACCAAGTCTTTCCATGGGCATCTTTGTTGTACACAGATATGTGTTTGCAAATTGCGCACTGCACGATCAAGTACCCCAAGGGAATCTTAGATGACGTGTGTATACGGATCGGAAGATCATATGTCCCCTCAGAGACTTTGTAGTCCCGGATACCGGCAGAGACCCCAAGAGTCCAATCATTCTTGGCCGACCATTTCCGAGTACCGCAAAGGCCGTCATCTACACGGATAGTGCCAAAATTTGCTTCACCATCAAGGGCAATAAAGAGAAGTTCAGTTTCAAGAATAAGACCCTTGAAGTTCCTATAGATCCAAGAGGAGCTTACTTCCCGCCCAAGCCAACAAACGAAGGAACCAAAAGGAATTCAAATGGGAAGAGAAAGAACAGAAACGAAGACAAGTGAGAAAGCAGTCCAAGTAGTCAAGGCCGTTGAGTACAAGCATGACCACCTCTTAGCTTCACCATTCTTAACCAAGAAAGAGGATCCGTGCACGCCACCCATTGATTGCACCATTGGGCAAGGTGCTCATTCTACAACGCCTTCTGCGATACCGGATCAGCTGTCAACATAATGTCTAAAAAGGTATATGATTTATTATTCAATACACCTCTATACCCTACCTATATGCAGCTGCAAATGGCGGACAATACGACAAGATTTTCGGAGGGAGTAGCAAGAGACATCATGGTCAAGATCCAGGGACCATTACGTCCCGACCGACTTCATGATACTTGACATGGGGAAGAAGACGAGACGCCGATCATACTTGGAAGGCCGTTCCTCAAAGACCACCAACGCGATCATCTACAATGGATCGTGCCAAGTCCACTTCCAATTTCTAGGAGAGAAGGTACGCTATTATTTTAAAGATTATAACTCTCCCCGGATTAGCAGCTTTTTACTCAGTCCAAGAGGAGACGTCAACGCCGGAGGAATCGCTCTCAAAAGAGCAATGTTGAGGAGGAGGAAATCAAGGAAGAACCTACAAAGACCAAAGGCACAACCTACGAAGGTATGGAAAGAAAAGGTAACCTCCTCAACCGAAGTCATCGCCACCACCGGAGGTCCAACATCAAGGTCCCCATCTTCTGGATCCGATGAAGCACCCCAGAATGAAGAAGACGAGAAGTCTTGTCTGGAGGACTTTAAACTCCGAACCCTTGCCATAAGGTAACAATGATAGTTATCCATTTACTTTCTTGCACTTTTAATTCATAGTTAGTTTTTGTCATCTTTATAGAAAACCACAAAAACATTTGAAGAAACATCAAAGCCCCATGTGACATGCCTACAACAAGCAAGCTAAAGGAGTGTTCACCGTGGTGGCATAAAAAAAAAAAGAATACATATTTCAATTTTGTTTGATAAAAACCCAAAAATAATCATTGAGCATCCTGTCGCATTGAATGTACTATAATAACCTTTGGAAACCTCTCACAATAACCAACCCATGAACGGCTAACCACTAATTGTTTATCCTAACCCGCTCCACGAGTTTTGGTGTTTTGTGAGATATTTGCCGCAGGATGACTCGAGAGCTAGTTCACCTAAGAATCATCATCACTGGTACACCTTCTTGCACACACGCCTAACCACCGTATGAAGGAAGCAACTTTTGTCGGATGAGATGAAGGTTCTTGGCTACACCAGCTCTTACAAGCGTGAGCTCCATCGAGAGGACTGCTCAGCTTCAATGCTCAACCGCAACAACAACCAGCTTTGGGGGAAGGCATCCCCTAGGTACCCGTGTAAGTGTACCTACGCGATTATCGAGTCAGTCATAAAAATTTAAAATACCAAAAATATGTGAGCACATGAAGGTTCACCATAGTATCTAAGAAAAATTAAAAATACCAAAAATATGTGGGCACATGAAGGTCCATGCTTTTTAAGAGTCCTTAGGGTCTTTTGAGTTTTATAATTTGAGTCTTTAAAAAATAAAAAATCAAATAAAAATGTTTATCTGTCTAGAGTCAATAAAAAGGAAGCTCTTGAATGATTGAATTGAAATAAAGATAAGCTCTGTTATAACACCTCTGAAATGCCTAGAGTTTAGACAAAGGTTTTCCCAAGTTTTAGCTCCAACCTGTTTTGACATGAGAATTTGCTCGAGCCTAAAACTTGTGGGTTGCATATGCTTGAACTAAGTCTAGGTACCGATTGATAAGATTGAGAAAATCTGAGCTGCTATCTATCTTGTTCTAAGTGACACTAAATTTCTGGAGATTTATCTTTTGAAAAATACAAAAACATGATGAGTTCCTATATGACAAAGCTTACATTCTCACCAGAGCTAACATGATAAGATAGGCTAGTTAAACTTCCACATAAATGCTGCTTGTCTTGCATTGAGTTTTGTCAACCTTTGTGACCCTGGTGAGAAATTTGTCATGCTCTTGAATCAAGATCCACCTCCATATGCACTACTCTACACTAGAGTAGGCGCAACAACATTCCATTCCACCTACATCCATTCCAAAAAGTTTTCCTCCTACACTGGGAGAGAACACTAAAAATATTCCATTAGGTTAGCCACCCAATAAATGCTCCATGATTCCTATGTTATCTCTCTAAATCCATCAATGTCAAAAGGAGTGCTATGAGCTATGCAAAAAGATATTTGAAAAAAAAAGAAGAAGAAAGATGGACAAGGGTCCCAATACAAAACAATGGGTACTAGATACCCGACTCCCTAAAAAAAGAGAGAAAGAAAAGAAGAAAGAAAAAGATAGCTCATAACCTCTGGTCAGTCTTAAAGGAGAGAGAAGCATTCAAGGAGCTAAGTAGAGTTAGGTTCCACCATATATCCGCTATATCCATCCACCTATATATCTTAATTCGACTGCATGACTTGTTTCTCCATGGATCCATTGTTTGACCTAACAACATATGCATTGCAAGTTTGCTCTTTCAGTTTTCTCCTTACCTATGAGCTCCACAAAAGCTTTAGTTATAGGATGAAGAGAAAGGCAATCATCATCACTGCCTTGGTGAGAATCCACAAATACCACATACATTGAGAGACTTGAGAGTGTCATATATGAGAAAGCTCTGAGTTTTATTTGAAAATCTCTAAAAACTCCAGAATGATAGTTGATCAAAGAACTTGAGACATAGTGCTTAGATGGGATCTTTCTGTCTGTCAAGTGCTCAAGACCCAAGGAAGAGCTAATAAGCCCCACAGTCCAAGGTAATATGGGTAAGTTTAAAAGTCAGCTCAGTTATTGCGTAACTTGGAGGAGAATTTCTGTCTGACTACAGGTATATTTTGAGAGAGTTGCTCCGAGATGGCTACAATGCTTAACGTACACATATATTCAATAACTTTTTCTAAGTTTTCTTTGCTAAGGGACTAGCAAAGGTTAAGCTTGGGGGAGTTGTTGACGGCCACTATTGTATTAATTCAACCGTCAACTAGCCATGAAAAGGATGCAAATGTGATCACCAAAGTAGACATAGGGTTTACACTGACCGAATTCCACGAGTTTTGGTGTTTCACTATTTATGCAGGCGAAAACCGGAAAAGGCGCAAACATACAAGCTTATCGGAACAAGGAAACGGAAAACGGACTCCACGGCTACACAGAAGATTCCGTAAGAGACGAGAAGGCACCACACCAAGCCGGGGGGCCCGGAGGCCACCAGTGGGACCGGCCGGTCCCACCCCTGCACCGGCCGGGTCGGCCTCCGGGCCCGGCCCAGCCCCGGTTCGCCCGGTTCGCTCCACCGCCTTTGAGGATCGATCCTGGCCGCCCGTCAATGTCGGTTTGATCCGATGGCTCACGATCATCGCCCAGGGCTATAAAAGGAGAGGCACCCTCCCCCCTGAGAGAGAGCCCCATTCATTCATTCTCATTCGAAGTCTAATCATCGGCCGAAAAACCCTAATCAGAGCTCCTTAGCTAGGGCCTAGATAGCTAGATTAGAACTAGAGGGAGGCAAGCGCAGGCTTGGATTCCGGAGCCATCAAGAGCTTGGATTTGGTATAGTTCTACCTCCTCTCGCCTTTGTTCTCTTTCATTGTATAGTTATATGATTGCTACAATTGAATTGATGAATTCTCATTTACTTATATTCATAGTTATTATGTTCCTTGTCTATTGTGGTTATATGCTTAGTATAGCTAGATTAACATTATGTTTATCCATAGGTTCGTATAGCACTCATCTAATTGATCGTTGGGTGAGTGATAAACATTGTGTAAGCGTGGTGCTTATACGTTGTTTATCTGCGAATGCACCCTATAGGCCGGGTTTGGTAGATCACGGGTGTGACATTCCTGTTGAGTCCTATGTAATCCGAACCCTATTTATAGGCACAGTAGGGCTTGTATACGACGGAAGGGCGTGCTATGTTCTCAAACTTCCCTAGTATGTCCACTATGAATAAATGTAATGCTAACCTTAGCTATGACTACTAGGTGTATTGCACTAACCATAATAAACATTGACATGTAGCTATGAATAACCCAGGAATATCTCTTGATGTTCTACTAGCAACTCTAATGATATAGCTAGGAGTCTCTATCTGTTTATGCTGATGATTATATACTTATCTTATCTATTATCTTGTGACTTACCCCTGCATTGAGTAGCGAGGACATGGTTATGCCTATTCGTTACACTTTAGGTCAACACACTACCTTTACATAAGCCATACGACCTTCCTTTGGGAAAATATAAATGACAACCCGTAATACTCCGGGTAAAATGCTACAATGGTATTTGATCTGTGCGCTTGCGGATACATTTCTATATTCTAAATGGTGGCATGATTTAATACCACACCTCTTGGTGTTATGCTGGGGATGACAACTTGGCATTCTAGTGGCGGTGCGCTACTCTAGCATTCTTAACGCCGTTATTAGAGATAACATTAAGAGGTGTCAACAATATGCAAAATGAAGACAATAAAATCAGTTGGGTATTTTTCATTCAGCTTAAAAGTGCTCCACGAGCAAGGGTATGTAAAGACTGTTACAAGAATACAAGTAGCAGCACAATGACATCTTCAGACTTCAGACTGTTACAAATAGCTTTAGTAATATTGTATTCCATCTAGTGTGATTTTGCCCTTGATTTTACTTTCTACTTTAAAACAAAATGCAGCATCAGACGAAAAATCTCTACTATATTATAACTTGAAGGGAAAGTAATGTTTAGAAAATATTGACTTCAACCATTGTATGTCCAAAAAATAACTTTCCTAATGGTGGGTCACTGTGTCCTAGCAAACAAATCATCCAATTCAGTAGCAACACAAGGGAAGTCCTTGATTATTTCATCCCCGCATATTATTAGTAGAGACGGCAATAGGGTATACATCAGCTGTCAATTTCATTTCTGGAATGTACAGACAAGGCATTCTGTTTAACATAAGGCAGAAGGAGTGATAGGTCAGGGGTTCGGACTGCTCACCAGTGGCATGAAGGAGTCAAAAGTGTGACGCTCGGGAGATCTCGCGGCGGGGGAGAGTCATCGTCGATGCGGATGGGCTCAAGGGCTATGAAGGCTCGTTGGGCGTGGTGTCGAAGGAGGATGAACGCCGCAGAACCGCGGGTGGCGCGCTGGGGGTGGAGCGGCAGGGGTGTCGGGCACGGCGCGCGGGCGGTGGGCGCTCGGGGTCATCGCGCTGGGCTCGAGCGGCGTCGGGGTGGTCCCACGGTCCACGGCGGTGGGTGCTCGGGGTCATGCGTGGGCGGCGTCGGGGGCGGTTGCACGGCGTCGGCGGGCGGGCGCCGGGGTCGTGCGCGGCGCGGCGGCGGCGGCGGCTGCTCGGGTCGTTCCGCGGGCGGCGTCGGGAGCGGTTGCGGGGCGTCCGTCTCGGAGAAGGTTACGCTGAGATAAGACTACATCGTGGAGAGCAGTTTATCGGAGGGGTGAAGCCATTTACGGTAATCAGACGATAACACTTGGATTTTTAAGTTGTAGAAGATTGGGGCGGAGGGAAGTCAAGTTGGGGTAGAGGGAAGTCAAGTTAATGGGTCATTTTGAGGTGCTTCATTAACATCGAATCAGCAGTGAGTTTGCCAGGAGCACTGTGTCACCAACCCAATTGGTTGGATATTTGTTTTCCTTGATGTTCATCAAAATATCATGTCTTTCAAAACCTATTGTAAAGGGATGAAAGATCTTCAGAAATATAACACCTAAATTATATATATTAACCTAAACAAGGACAATAAGAAGTTTCATTTAGAAGACATTATTATATGATTACATTTTAGCCCTACTAAACATCGCTAATTCTAGCCGAGGTAGATATTCATTCTTTAGTCTAGACTAGAGGACTATAATCTATGTGTCCTCTCCTTTAGATTCTTTACTCAATAAATGATGTAATAAACCACTAAATAATTATTGAATTGATCACAACAGTGTTTGATAATAGCATAGTAATGTGTTGGAAATGTTAGTTCAGAACAAGGGGTGAGAGAGAGTTGAGAGCTCGCCAATGCAGGAGGGGACACTAAGGTTCGGTGGAGAAGAGACACATAAAGGTTTTTGAATAAGTGGAAATGAGTGGGAGGTGAGGTCCCTTACACTCATGTCCATGGGCACTTATATATAGACAATTACTATTTACATATGACCCATTGGTGGGATTGGATTTCACCTGATAATACTCTAGCTACTATTTGGCTTCTCCTAGGGCGTATTTGGCCTAGAAACCTCATGGGCTCCCCCAACAATAGCCTCTTAGCTATAAGATTATGATTGGTACAACATGACCTAATAGATGCTCATACTAGAAGAGGCACATATAAAACTCAAACTTTGTAGTGAGGATCGCCATTCACAACCTACACGTGTGCTCATCACTAAAAACTCTATCCCAATACCTTGTGGGAAAGGGCATGAAGAAAAGAGTATTCACATAATCGCTTTGCTCTAGCCTATTACAAGTGCTAACTTGGGAAGCTACTGACTCCAAGTGCCTCGATGTTGATATCCCTCCTATCTTTATATTCGTTTTGGATTCCTCAGCCTCTTCTATGACATGGATTATTGCTTCACTCGTCGCACAGGTCTTTGCCTTCAAGACTTTCTCTTTGCATAGATCTTCATCTTCAGAACCTTGTTGGCATGCAAATCTTTACCTCTAGGACCTTCATGTTGCATAGATCTTTGTCTCCAAGACCTTCTATAATACCCTAGCCTGTTAGTAGCCTGTAGTAGTTGTGAAGTTATCCCATGTGGCACATATGAAGTTGTTTTTAGTGGGTTTAGTACCACTTGAGAAGTTTAGGAGGGTGAGGACCAACTTATAATCCTTTGTCGTTTCAAATGTAGCACCTCGGGGTAAACCTTTTTAAATGAAATGAGGACACAAGTATAAGCGAGGTGCTATACGTATGCAGCCCCATTCCGCATGTGGAGGTAGGCCATATAAGCAGTTTTCGAGACGGGGTGTTACAAATGGTATTTAGAGCATCAATCCTTACTCCCTTGCTGCACATGCCTGTGGAGGGGTGTACCAAGGGATGGTCCTGAGCTGTTGATATTGCTATTTTTTTTGACACAGCAGTTAGAGATGAAAACATTAAAAAAAAGATAGCAATATTTAGCAGGAAAAGTCATAACTGGTAAAAAAAAACTCCAGGGGCAAAATAGTTTTTTCTACTAAGACTTAACACTGTTACTACTCTAAACCGACGGAAATGTCAACTAGGAAAGTAAAACTTGAGACGAGGACAGGTAGAAAAGGATTTGTGTTTTGGTGTCAAATATGAGAACAACATTATTCCTGGTGTCAAATAGAAAATTTTCTCAAAAGTTAAATGGACAACATATATTGTGACATATCATAGTAGCGTCTTTACTTGCATGCACAACGGGGCACCCCCCATCTTATATTCTCATGAAGAAAAGGCTTCCACACCAGGCCAAGCTGATCAAGATTACCTCATCACTTCTATATTTGTTATGTTGTCCTTGATTAGCAAATATGTCCGTCTGTTGCAACGGAAACCCAATAATATGTCTTGAAATCGTGCTTCATACTATTGTTGTACGCGAGCTGTTTTAACTCTATGAGATAAGTTGGGTTCACATATGGAACACATAATGTATATGCGTAGGGTAGGGTTACCGTATTGAATTTGGATTAGGTTTACTGACATGTAGATGATAAATTATTTACAATTTTAGTCTTAAACTATTTTATTGATTAGAGAAGGGTGAAGAGTTTAAAGACCCATAATGTGTTTATTATTTATTTTTTGTTTATAAGAAAAAATGGGATATAAATAAAAAGGAAAAAACACGTATCTATACCTAATATTTAAAAGGGAAGGGTTTCTCTCCCCCTAATTTT
Organism: Chrysopogon serrulatus; assembly: GCA_015844335.1. Taxonomy (NCBI): domain Eukaryota; kingdom Viridiplantae; phylum Streptophyta; class Magnoliopsida; order Poales; family Poaceae; genus Chrysopogon; species Chrysopogon serrulatus. Next base: position 68,521 of record JADLZL010004832.1, on the reverse strand, counting down.
CGTCCGGCCCATTCTTTCGGCCCAACTAAAAGCCCACTCGCTCACCCGCCGCTCAGCCGTAACGCTCAAAATTGGTGGCGCAGCAACCCGCCCCCACGACCGCCCGCGGCGGGGGCAGTCGTTCCACCTGGGCGGGGGTTCGGATACGGAGCGCAACAGTAGTCGGGCGCGCGAACCTGCATAATGTTGCCGGTGCTCCCGGCGATGCCGGGGAAGTTGATCGACCGGTCCATGGATCGTGCCTCCCGACGCAGTGGCGCCCTGCGGGCTGCGGCGATGGGGAGAGCGACGAGGGAAGGGAAGGGAAGGGAGGGAAGGAGGAACCGCTCGGGTGGCGTATCAACTGCAGCGGTGAAGGGGCGCTCGCGGGAGGGAGGGTCGCCGCCGCGGCGGAGGAGATTGGAGCGAGGTGGGGTCGGATGGGGCGGAGGCGAGTCGGGGGGCGGCAGGCTGCTTGGCTTGGCTCGGTGGAGACGAGACGAGTCGGGGTCTGCTGGATTTGTTCAGCAAGGTGACGTGGCGGCCCAGGTTTCTGTTTCTTTTAATTGATTGAGGAAAATTTTATAATAATGTTGAAATGGCCCCGGTCGAGAGGTTCGTGCCATCTCCTTGCCGCCTGCCGTGACGTACTAGAGGATGAGCGGACGTCCCTCGCCGTGCTCCGGTGTCTGCTCAGCCTGCTTACGCTGGTTGCCGCCAAGTTCCCTCACTGCTTCCGTCCACAGTTTGTTGATATCATGGACCTGCTTCTTGGGTGGGCGTTTGTGCCGGACCTAGCTGATGCCGATCGCAGCATGATCATTGATAGTTTTCCGCAGTTTCAGTGGCATTGGCTTGGGAATTTGAAGTTCTCACTTGGATTACTGCCCAAGTTTTTGGCCGATATGGAGGGGCTTGTGCATGATCCCAACCTTGCAGCCAGCCATAATTATGGGAGGCTCCGTCCGCTGTTTGCTTGTTTCTCTACTGTATTCCAGATTATGGCTTCTGGTGTGGCTGAGCGAAATAACCTAAGGGAACTTGTAGCTGGGCCTCTGGAAGGTTTAGCTCCTCAGCTTTTAAGATGTGCATCAGTGATAGCCTCTAACCTTGGCTGATCTGAGAGGATGGAAGAAGCATTCAAATGCTTGGTCTTGCTTGCAGAGATTCTTCAGGAAAGGTTTGCTGAATTTTATGTCCATTTTGTGGATGTGTTGGCCCAGAGCTTGAAAGTTGCCTCCGCAGCACAGTTGGTGGCAGCACTTAAGACTAACCTGCAGGTTCTAGCACTGCAAAAGTTGGGGCTACGTGCAGCTTCTGTTGGAGCTATGCTTGACTTCAGTTCAATTTTATCTAAGTTACGTCTTCATCCTAACCACACCGTGGATGCAAATTCAGCAGCTACTTACCTTTTTTGCTTACAGCATGGTTTGGAAGATGTAGTTGATCAAGCAATAGCATCATTGATAAATGAGTTGGAGCTGATAAAATCTCTGCTTGAGGAAGGGCAAGTAAGTTACCCTGATATCCATAGTCTATCCTTAGAATCTAATGGTGAAAGGAAAAACAATTCAAACTCAGGTGTACATTGTTGGGCACAGTATTCAGAGGATCAGTTGCTTTCCCTAATGAAATTTGATCTCAAGATTCTCCTGGTGACGATTGCACTGGATACAAAAAGAGAAATGAGAGAACAACTAACTTGATATCATTCATATCAGAGAAGCTTGACCCATTTGGTGCCCCTTTCCATAATTTCCTTGAGATGCAGTTTCCGATTTTCTCTAAACTACGCAAACTGAGCAATGTGGAACTCTCAAGCAATATGCCAACATCTGAACCATTCGAAAGAGGCAGCCGGTTGTGGCAGAAAAGAATATTTCTCGTGAATGTAAAAAAATAAGTTTGTGCACAGATATGGCAAATACATAGTTCAGGGCCTTAATGCATCATCATCCTTGACACTGAAATTAGAGACTACAGATTGGATAGGTTCATTTGAAAAATTGATCCATGGATTGGAGAGGGATGTGGACAATGCTACCCTTCCGAATGATATCCTTTTTGCTGTTTTGGATTGTGCATATGATAGGGAGCCTAAAGTAAGGTGCCATTTTGCAATAATCTTGGAGTTATTATTTCTGGGAAGGCTCATCAATTCCATGAATTTCTATGTTGTCACTCAAGTTCTGCTAGACAAGCTTAGTGATCCAGATAATAATGTAAAGGATGCATTCTTAAGGTTATTTTCAATCACCTTGCCTATCACAACATATGCATTTGGCTTGTTTGCAGACAAACATAATTATATTGTACGTCTAAATATTTATGTGCTTATGCAACGAGAAAGAAATTATCAAGGTTGTATTTGAATTTGATACGAGCTTAATAGTATATATTATTATCAATAATTAACCTATATAAATAGATGTTGTAGTCATCATAAAATAAATTAGGGGTCTTATATTGCACGGAAAGGTAAAACATAAATACACAAATAACATTCTCTATTCTCATTTTTTTGCAAATGTATATAATAGTTTTTTCTCCCGTTGCAACGCATGGGCATTTTGCTACTATCTCTGATACCTACCCATATGTAAGTTAGAGTAGCATGTGTCTTGGTATGATATGGAGTTAAATACTAATACAAATTCAAAAGCACAGTGATCACAAAATAAACCGATACGTCCCGTTGCAACGCACGGGCATATTTGCTAGTACATAATTGAAAGGTGGGAAGAGGCAAAGCCGCGGTCTTTCCGTCCCTGCGGCACCAGGAACAGGAACCATGCGGACAGGGATGCACCGAGCAGCAGAGGACGAAGCAGAGGGTATGAGGAAGGGGAGTAGGATCACGTACCAACAAGGAATTAAGGATGAGGCGCTTATCTGGCTTTGGAGCTGCACTTCATGCGACGGACGGAGCAGCTCATGCATAGATCCAACGAAGGTTGACGCCATCACCACTACTGCTGCGATGGGAAGAGCTCGACTCACGTGCGTTGTGTCAGGAACAAGGTGCTTGTCCGACTTGGATTCGATATGCGCAACTTCTCTGAGAAAGGTAACTAGCCCTTGTTATCAGATGGGACTCCTCGAGTCCTGGTCCAATGAGAAAGGTAACCAGCTGGGTTTGTTCGCTCTTCTATAAAATTTGATCACATGAATTTGAGCTGAATATGAAAGGAATTCCCAATATTTACTATGGCAGGAACTTGTACAAGCCCCAGCTGGTCCGACGACCTCCCAATCGATGTCCTTCTCCTCATCCTGCAACGCCTCGAGCTTCCCCAATCACTTGCCTTTGCATCAGTTTGCAAAACATGGAGGGCTGCCGCCATAGCCGCCGGTGTTCCTCGTCCTTGCACACCATGGATCTTGTCTTGGGCCCATCTTCAGAAAAGGCTGGCGCAGGAGGATTGCCCCTCACCTGTGACCTGCAACTTGCACCACCTTCTCGATGGCAACAGCAAGGCCTACGGTGTTAGTTTTCCACGCGGCTGCTTTACTGCGTGCTGTGGAGCCTCTCATGGATGGCTTGTTTTGGTAGACGAACTCTCCAATCTTGTGCTTTACAACCCCTTCACCACGAGCATTATCCCTCTGCCACCGATCACGGATTTCTCATGCGTGGAGGCAGTCTACAGCAGCGAAGGGAGCTTGGAAGGTTACCGTCTTGGAACGGGTGGAAGAATTTATGGTTCAAATGAACTAGGAACATTGTTGGGGTTTTACCAGAAGGCAGTGTTGTCTTGCAGTCCGTCCAAAGGAGGTGACTACACCGTGATGATCATCCATCATGATTCTGATTGGCTTTCTTTTGTTAAGGCAGGACAGAAAAAATGGCAAGTGGCTTCAACTTTAGCTGTAAGCGACAAGGACAGATATGCAGACTGTGCATACCATGATGGCAGGTTCTACACGGTTACATTCCATGGAACGGTGGAGAAATGGGATGTCGACGGATTGAACGGACCAACAAAGGAGGTGGTGGTTGCCGCAAGGCGCCATGTAGCACTGATCCTCTCTAGGCATTTGGTGCCTACACCGTGGGGCGACCTCCTGCAGGTTCGTGCAATTCGGAGTGATGGATACCCGGACGGCATCAGATTCCAAATCCACAAGGTAGGTCTGGATAGATGCAAGAGGATTTCATACAAGAATTTGATGGATCATGCTTTGCTCCTTGGATTGAATCACTCGGCATGTTTGCACACCAAGGATTTTCCTGGGCTTCAGGCTCAATGTATCTATTTCTCTGTTCCCTGGATGGTGCAAACATTCCATTGGATTCGTCGAAGCTGCGCTTGGGGAGGTGTGAGGATTTATGACTTTAAACATAAAAAGTTTGAGCGTGCTCTTCCCATTTGTAATAATAGTAAGGAATTTATCCACGTTTTTCCTACTGAGGTCTGGATCACCCCAAATCTGTAATATTTTTTAAATCACGAATCTGTAATAATTAGCGCAAGGGAATCATTGATTTTCTACCCATGTGTATTGATTTTCTGCCCACGTGTAATTGTAAGGAATTGATTGAGCCTCCTATACTTCATTTGTAGTACTCCATCCTTTTCAAAATATAATTACATGTAGGTTTGCAACTTTGATCAAGTTTATAGAAGTATAACACAACTTATAGAAGTGCACCATAAGAAACATATTTCATGATTGGTGTGATGATTCTAGTTTGATTACAATCTTGATATATTTCATATAAAATGATTGTTAAACCTGAGATTGTTTGGCTAGGACAAACATAAACGCAGCTATTTTAGAACAAAGAAATTAGTAAGGAATTGAAACCTTCTCGCCAAGGTCTAGGTCACGCTGAATCTGTTATATCAGTGCAAAGCAATCATGAATTTTGATAACGCATACTCCCTTTGTCTCTAAATGCGCCGTTCTCACTCCTGAGACCAAATATATATACAAGAAAATATTAAAGAATCTGTAATAATCAGCACAAAGCAACCATTATGCAATTTAGTGACTTCACTTCTATTGATTTAGAAGGGCACCATACAAGAGAGAAAAAAAGGGTGGGCACACTATAATTCTTCGCGGTACAATACCCAAAGTGATGTTATGAGATTGCACCAGCAAGATTATAGTGGAACGTGGAAGATATAGAAATGAAAAGATGTAGAAATGGGAAACACAGAACAATGATTTTTTTTTCACTACGGTCATTGTTTCAGCTGACAATTCACCACGGCCTCTATGCCCATATTCTTTGTCTCTGCACGGATTAAGGATGGCACAAGCTCAGGAAAATTGTGTCGGAAGCTCACTCACTGTCTGCTTCCAACGTAGTCCTGAAATAAAAATAATACAAAGATCTAAAAATAACTTCAGCCCAGAAACATCTATGGAGATTGCAGTATCCACTCAACAATGCAATCCTCCTGATTGCTTTCATGTCTTTTAGCTTCAACCCAAAAGCATCTATGGAATACAATCACAAATGAACAAAATGTTACTTTGTAATAAAGGAAACGAGACAAGTCAAGATAGGACAATTCACCAATACCCATCACTCATGCTGACCATGAAAGTAGAGTAAAAGCTAGTTTGTCCTTTTAGAAACTTTGCATTCAGTGGAAATTACGATTATCCCTATCAGGTTGAAGTAGTCATGACTATTGCTTAAGTTCACAACCATGGTGGATGGGAAGAGCTGAGTAAGACAATGGAATTAATCAGAATAGTATTCATATTCATTCAAGATAACAATCATGCCAGGTGCCCCCAGAAATTCAGCATACAACATGCAAAGAAAAAAAAAAAAAATCGGTGGAAGGTTAAGTCCATTAAACTCAGACCATTGGTTTTGACCAGTAACAGTCCAAAGCAAAAGGGGATAGGTGGTATACCAATTAGGAGTAAGAATTAAGATACTCATCAAAAGTGTGCGATTACGAATGCTTGACATAGGAAAAAGCAGGTGACATGTTAAGTATCCTTAGTTCCATACAACTAAATTTAACATGCAGCTCAAGCTTCCCACCTGGTCATCTCCAAAGAAATTATCAACCAGACAATTTGCAACAAGTACAAACTGCAAGCACAACTAAGGATTAACAGCCAGATTAAAAATCAGCATGCTCGGTCTGTAGTATGAAACCTGCTATTCAGTAAACAACCAGAAATTAGAAATATGATACCAGTACCAGTTGCAGGTACAAGAAAGTGAACCCTAAACTTGTGTCTTCAATTTAAGTAAAAATATGTTGTGTCATACATGATCTGTCACATGTAACTATCCAATATATCAGAACTACAAAATGACAGCATGTTACAATTAGTAGAGGGAACCCATAAAACCATCATCTTTGTTCCAAATCTTATCTTGAGTAGTTGAGTATCAATGTATTATTGAAAGAATTATCCAGATAGTTATTCCCAAACTGTTCAAATAAAAACCGAATCGCTTTTCACACAGAAGACAATTGCTGCAGCCTAATCGATTCAAGATCAAACCTGGACAAATTCAATGACTTGTATGTGAAGATACAATGTCCAAAAGCAACACAAGCATACATTTTTGAACCCTTAGAAGGATTGGAACGGTACTTGCTTCTTCTCTGGTTGATATCCATGGCAAACCCAAACAAAGAGTTAAACAGCACTCAGAGTTACCACTAGAAGAGAAAGAGCACACAGTTGCTACTCAATTTCATCTTCTGGTCTCTATCAAGTTGTTAACCATTAGCATAAAACACAGCACTACATAGTAATCACTTTACAGGCCATATTGCGATATAACACTGGTGGCATTCTCTTAGTTGACCCAGAAAGAGAGCACAACAAGTTTATCTGAATAATAGGTGCAAGGATCCTTATGCATACTAGTTACTAGTACAAATATGCATAATGAAAATGCTTGATCAGTACTTTGGCTACTAAACAACATGCCATGGAGGATCTTAGTTCTTCATGAATCTTAATTCTCTAAAGATACCATCTGCCACTGCAATACAGCTGCAAACAACAGCAACAAGTGGACCTGCCAAGAAGAGAGAGGATATCAAGCCACATTCAGTGTAAACATAACAGTAAGAGAAATAACTACTATATAATTCATACATAAGATGCTTTGCATGCCAATAAAGCAAAATGATAAGTTAATAGCCATAATTTTTTAACAACTTGAAGCTAAAGGATACAGTGAAAGAACCCTATGTTTCTGACTTTCTGTTCTCCACCAAGTTGACTAGGATAAATTTCAAAGAGAGGAAGTAAAAATAATCAAGAGTCGAATATATTGACCCTAAAGCAGAACCCAAATGTGGTGTCAGTATTGAACAACTAATCCAACAACATGATACATATAGGGCACCCAGAACAAATAAACTTAAGGAGTATATGGGAGGCTTCCATCCTCCATGTAGAGTTAGATTACTAGATTAGCAACTCTGTATTATGAGTTCCTGATACACAGCTATGTCCTCTGTGATGCAGCAAAAACATGTGACCTGTTTGGTCAAGAAGCTATCACCAAGATTGCACAAATGACAAATCTATGCAACCATGGTTGTGCACTTCAGCACTAGTCATGACTACTTCAACCTGAAAGGCCATTGTTTTTCCTCTTTTTCCTACCATTACCATGACTTATTCCTTGAGTCACATTGTTGAAGAAACAGGAACAGCAGTCTGAAATCCAAAAGTGTCCCTCAAGGCCATGCTCAAACATTGGTTGAGAAGAACTTTTCCCGTACCAGTGACGTCAGAATTTGTAAATTGTCTATTGCACAGAGCAGATTTCTACCAATAAGGTTGAAATGTACATTGATGAACACTTTGAACAGTTAGTAAGATGACCTGCAGTCGGTTATGTAAAATTCCTAAAGGGTCTGCTTGCAGCTCTAGTGCACCAAGACAAAATTTGGCCATGACCAAAACAAGGGCATGGCCAGATTCACAAGTGGGTGCGAGCAACAAGCGACTCAAATCGAATCACTATACAGGCAATTGAACAGGTATCTAGATCAACTCAGACAAAGCGATCTAATGAGTCGATTATCTGATCCGGACGAGACGAAAACCCTAACTTATATTCCAGCGCCTCACCTCTCACTTGCAGTAGCGGTCGGCCTTCTTGCGGACGCGGTCGTCGAGGGCCTCCTCGACGGTGCGGTTCCAGGCGGCGGCGCGGGCGGCGTTGGCGGGGTCGTACCCGAACTTCTTCGACTCCACTGGGAAGAGTTCCTCATACTTCATCTTCTTCGCCGCGTCGATGGTGTAGTCGTCGCCGGTGCCGCTGGCGGCACCTCCTCCGCCTTCAGCTCCCTCCGCGGCCGCGGCCGCGGCCTCGACGTCGCCGTCGGCGGGGGCATCGGAGGCGGGCTTCTTATTCTTCTTGTGCTTCTTTGGCTTGTGGAGGGAGGCGGCCTCGCCGCCCTTGAACACGAGGCGGCCGGGCTTGGCTTTCTTGTACGCATCCGACATGGGGAAGTGCCGAGTGAGGAGCGGGTGAACTGGGGTGAGACTCGAGCGAGAGTCGACAGACGAGACGACAGAGACGGAGATGACGGTCGCTTCACACCGGCGTTCATGGTGCGCCCGATCGTACTAGGTCGGTTAAAGTTAAACACGTCCAATAAGAGCACGATTAATAATAGAGCTACATATTTAATTAAGTTAAGTTACTAGCAAAACATGCCCGTGCGTTGCAACGGGAGAATTCAATGACGATGAGAGAATGGTACCTAATATCCGTGACATGCACGTTATTGCAATGAGAGGATAAAAACTTATCAAATATTCATGGGAAACCACATTGAGAGCCTTTTTTTCAAGGTTCATGTGCGCAACTTATCCACTCAAGTAGTTTTAATTTTTTTTCTCATGACAAATAAACACTAAAAATAATAAATATAGCATGTGCCTCCTTTCTAAGAAGCAAAAAATTTTGACCACCAAATTACTGATTTAGCTTTGATTAGAAATAAAAATTGTTGCTGGTTGACACATGGTTTTATTTATTTTTCTAACATAAATAAAAGGGTCCATATATAGGGTTAGTGTTCACTTTGGATAATGAAAACCACTCTAATCTTGCAATCTGGAAACACGAGGGCTCCTGTTCCCTTTTGATCCGTGTGTGTGCATTTTCCTTTTGTCATTGTTGAACATAAACACAAACCATAAAAAACAAAAACTGAAATAGACACAGAAAAGAGAAACTTTTTGGATTTGGATTTCTGTTCAGGTTACTCAGAAATCTTTCATAATATTATGAAGAGCATCACAAGGGTCTATTTGGATTAAGATTAGCATTCCTAGCTATTCTGGCTACAAAGCTCTGCACGTCACATAAAATAGGAGGGTTGTAAATAGTCGCAAAGAGAGATAATTTTCTCATTTATGGAGTTATTAATTAGAGAAAGGCCAAACAAACAAAACTTGGAAGAAATTTTGGCTGTTTAATATTATAGCAAAAATGCCCATGTATTGCTACAGGAAATAATATTCACTTTTATACATTTATACACACGACTAAAATAGGAATACTACTTTTATACATGAGAAAAGAGGATCAAAATGTATGTCTATATCCACCACGGAGGTAAGATGAAAGAAACGTATTGTTGATAGTCTGCATGAAAGACGAAGACAACAGATACATGTACTGACCAGAATGATCTCAACTTCTATAGCCTATTCATACCACCATCACAAGAAGCTAGAAGGCTCAGCTTGGACAGACCTTGCACCGAGGTTGAACTGACATTTTTCATTGCTTGCTAAGGCCATTGCACTCCGTCATTTCCTATCAGTGTTTGATAGGGTCAACAATAATGAGAGTAATAAATAGTAGAGCTAATGTGAACCTGATGCAAATAGATCAACTTTTTCGTTTGGGTTGTTTTATTTATTTTGTTGGAAAGGTAAAGCTGTTTTCTCTTAAACCAAATGTATTGACGCATTCAGGGTGAAACAAAAGCTCTAGACCTCCAGTAGAACTCAATACTTATTTTGCAGTGATGCATTCCTCCATCTATAATAGCACAGGAAACAAGAGCAATAAATAGTGCATCGGTATAAATTGTTTTGCATAAACAGGTCGCTACTCAGAAATCAAGAAAAAAAACTGATCTAATATCAGAGTCCTATAAATACTACATCGGTGTAAATTGTTTTGCATAATCAGGTCGCTACTCAGAAATCAAGAAAAAACTGATCTAACATCAGAGTCCTAAATTCTAGGCCAAAGTTTGGGTATCACAAACATATAAGCACCATAATTACCTTGTGTAAAATGCAGTGTATCCAAAGGCAGTCCAGCGACAGAGGAGCCAACCAGACACACTTTCGCTAGAAATCTTCATGTGTTGCTAGATTACTGAACAAAGTTAACAATATAGTAATAAAAACTCAGAGAAAATTGATTTCCAAGCATCAGTAATCCAACTAAATTAAAAATCATATTGTTAATTTACTGCTAGTGTAGCAACTCATCACTGGAAAACTATAGTAGGCCATTAGATGATATTATAGTTAAATTATTATTTTTTTCTCGAAAAAGATCAGAGTTAATAAACTTTAGATCTTATCCATAATTCCTGCTGCCCTGTCTACTCTTAGATGGAGAAGGCAATGGCTCTTTTTTCGAGCATGGAACATGGATAAATATTGTTAAGTTTCAGGGCAACCTAAATAGCTCAACCTACTTATACATGGCTCTTCCAAAATCTAGGATGCATGGTCATCAACTCCTCTCTTTCTGAAGCTACAACTACTAAGTGTGCGTTAGATTTGACTTAGATCCTTGTATATTAGTCAATCATTCTGTCACCTATTGGCTATTGCATGCCCCAGAACAAAATTCCATATTATTATCCTAATACAAACATAATGTGCAAATAGTTCTTCTAAAGGGCTGCCCTTCCTAATGTATTTCAGCAGGAGGAATTAAAGATAATCTAAGCTAGCATGGTTATTCAAACAGGTTGAGAAGCTTTGCCTTGGCGTCTCTTGGGTCTTATACGATGATGACACATAAAAGAAGATCATTACAGAATAATTAAATATGAAAAAAGGAAATAAACTCTGATTTCTTACTCATGTAAATCATCACCGCATTGAACAATTAGCAGAAACGCAGTATGCGGACAGTTAACTGAAGGGTCTGTTGGTTGCAGCATGAACAAAAGCTATTTAAAAAAAACAATCCACAAAAGCCAGGGGACATCAACACTGAATTAGCGTAGTATGGTGGCTGGTTAATTCAGCAAAACACATATATTGATTGAAAACAATGTTCAATGATTTAAATATTAGATAGTTATAGATTAGAATATCTTAAGTTACAGAAGGAGAAGAATCACAGACCATGCCGTTAAGTTTCCTCGAAGTGAACTTGCATTCAGAAAAGAAGAATCACAGATCATGTTCAAGTCTGTTGGACTTGATTATACAATAGAGTACCTTGCAAGAAAAGGAAAACAACCATGCTCAGAGCATCTAGCAACTAACGAAGGTCCTTTCACCACAATCCAATGAAGCAAATATGTATGAACTAATAATCTTCAAAACTCACACCTAATACTACTCATCAGTACATAAGAACCATCAGTGAAAAAACTAATCTTGTTGATCGGGTGAAAAAACTAACCTTGTTGATCGGGTGTACGGAGACCAGAAGATTTGACTCTTGTTCAGCTCAGCGAGATCAGAATTTCAAAGTTAAGGTATGCACTTGTTTTGCTTGGCCTGTCGAACTTGAAGTCCATGAAAACATACCCTGGATTTTTCTGATAGGAGCTGAGCCTTTATTCAATCCGATTCCAATCAAAATCCGAATCTGATTCCAACTCAGCTCAGATAAAATCGCGTCTTGTGCCATTGCGCCTTCACGCGGCGCTGCCAATGCCTGCTTAGGCGGTGGACTGGGCGGGCAGAGGCGAGAGAGCCACCCGGTGGGCAGGGATGCAGGAGCAATCGATGCCGTCGCATCCGTCGAGCACCGGCACTGGCCGGGCAGAGGCAGAAACTCCGTCGGCGCACCACCGGCTTGCTCTTCTTGGCGATGCACGACGCTGGCGTCCTCGCGTGCGGCGTAGGACCCTAGCCACAGGCGCTCCCGCTTGTCGGGCACCCTGGGCGCGGCGCACCCCACGCCCGCCGCCGCTGCGCATCTCTACAGGGCGCGAGAAACGATGGAACGGGAGCCACGGGAGGGGAACGCCGCCAGCGACGTGGGAGGGGAGGTGCCGTGAGTCCATTGCAGCGAATTGGGCCGGAATTGGGCCAAAAGATAGCGAGTGGTAGGACGGTTAGGCTAGAATAGAATGGGCCGGGAGCGAAAAAAAAGGCAGAAATTTTGCCTTTTAAATATTATGTATAGATAGATATAGATTATACAATAGTAGTTTTACTTATTTATAAAATATCTTTTATTATATGGTATCGTGTCATATTCTCTAGGTCTATCACTGCAAAAGACCTAAACTCTTCTCTCTCATCTTTTTAAAAAAAATACTAACTAGTTTAACTATAATAAAATTATTATTGTTGCACTTAATATAAGTACAAGCCCAGTAATAAAGTCAAGTGTTTAACTACAAGTCTAAACTATAAGAGCCAAGTTAGAACATCTCTAACAGTTTTTTATATTCTATTTCGCAAATCTTGTGTTTTGCCAACTCTAAAAAAATATACTAAGTAAAAAACACATCTCCAATAGTTTAATATAATTCACCTGCCAAATCTAGATATAACTTACATCAGAAACCCCGATAGAGAAACAAAATTAAATTATGTTTATGTCATTCCACCTCTTAAAAACTTACATCAAGGACCCTGGGAGAGAAATAAAATTATTTTTATACCCTTCTACCTCTTCTAATACGGACGAATGCGTCCGGAGGCTCTTTTTTTCAACTTGGGATAAATTATAATATGTAATGAGGAACTGTTAGAGAAAGTTTATGTTGTATCATGTCTCGAGTTTCCTTCCATATTCCTTGTCACAAACACTTGCTATTATTGCATAAGCTCCTATGCCCAACTTTTTGCTTTTTTAAGCCTCTCATCTAAGTACAACCGGGAAATCCGTTCATGCGTAGACACACCCATGCTGCACACCCCCCCCCCACACACACATACACCACTTGTGCACTATGATATCTACAACTAAACACCGATAGAAACCGCGTCCTTCTAGAGATTATCGGGGCCATCTATGGCTCCATAGATAACTTGGCACGTCATAATCCCTTTGTGATTCTACGCGAGAGAGGATTTAGACATTTATTATGGGGAAAACCCGATGGAAAAAAATCTCCCATCGAGCATGACTCGAACACATGACTAGTGGCCTCTGCAAGCTCAACTCTCCTCTCTTTTGTTCTTTTTTTTCTCTTCACCATATAAGCAAGAAAGTTGACTAGCTTGGCTATGAAATCATTATCGTAACTTGCTCTAATGTTGAACTTAGACTACTGAAGCTTAATCAAGTGAACTGAATAAAAACTTCACGTATGTGGATTATCATCTTGTCGGCACCTAATTATAAGGTAGGGTACGGAACACAAAAATATACTGATCGACACCTAATGACTGCACCATGTTCGCTTTAGCTTATTAACCGTTAGAATAGTTTTTTCTCTCACAAAAAGTTAGACGTTTCAACTTATCAGCTGTCTAATAAATCATGCCTACTGTCTCGTATGCTCGACGTTTGTAGGGGCATCAATGCTTGACTAGAATGCTAGCTACGTACGAGAGTGAACTTACAGATCGAGAGCTTCTCTACCCCCTCCCCCATATAGCATGACCGGTAGGGTTATATGTGGGATCCTAATTAGTTACATATAAGTTGTTTAGTTTGTTACAATAAAATCTAGCAAATCTTATGAGATCTATGTCATATACTCTATTTGGGTTAGGGTCCCTCTTTATCATAGTTGACCCACTTTGTCCCTATTGGACTTCTTTCCATTCGACAAGGGTACCTATGTTCCATAACACAACATATCCTCTATTTGCAGTCTTGGTCTCTCCTCTTATTCCCACTCCTAGCCTTCATGACTGCGCAGTCCAATCGTTCGTATTGGTGCTGGGTTCTGTGTGGGCAAGGAGACAAACATGTGCAGTCATGGCCATAGTGGAGAAGTTCCGAGGCCATGGACAATGGGCATATCCAGCATAGTAGCATTTTAGCACCTACTTCCTCCGTCCCAAAATAGATGACGTTTTGGGTGTTCGTGCCACAAGTTTGACTCGATTTGTAGAAAATACATATAATATTTATATATCCAAATAAATTTATTAAAAAATTAGATCTAAAAATCTTTTCAACAATACTAATTGTGATACTAATCGATGTTATTTACTGTTTTTTAAAAATTGCCGGCAATCGTTTTTCTCGGAAGCGAGAACGACATCCTTTTTGGGACGGAGGGAGTACGAGAGAACCCGCCACATAAATCCATTCACAAAGTTTAGGTTTTGGTAATTAAATAACAAATTTTGTGGATCGTGTGGTGAAAATGCTCAGCAAGTGAAGAGACAGTTTATTCACCAAGAGGTGGAAAGAGTGTCTTGTGTGTGAAGGTCGCTCTAGTGATTTTTCATGGGGCTGATTGTGTAAAGTTGTTGAACATGACATACCAATTATGAGATGTTGGTAAATAATAACAGACCAAGTAACATTCAAAATCTTGACATGTTCAAGTTTTGAAAACAAATTTAGACCTTTAACTAATCAGATCAGATTTTATATAATTTTTTAACCAACGGCCACTTATGAATTTTTTTTTTTTCATATTATAACGTTCAAACGTGCCTTTCTAATACAACAAAATTGAACATACTCAGTTACACAAGCTCTTTTGGGTCTTTCTCATTTCAGAGGATGGCAATACGCACTCCTCCTATTTAACAACAAAACAGTGGGGCTGCTAATACAGTAACAAATTCGCCAGAACTTCTAGTATTGAACTATCCATGTGTGTGTGCGTGAATCATCGATAGGATCGGAGTTAGGCAGTGTGCAAACCGTCGATAGCCTGCTAACTCAAATTTTCAGACGCCAAGTTCCAACTTATTGAATGTAACTTATTGAATGTGTAGTCCATTACGTTTGATAGTGATAGGAGACTGCTATAGCTATCGTGGTCATTGTAACCACTATAGCTATTGGGGTTACTATAACCATTATTTAGTATATCTCTGTTTTAAACTACTCTCTTCATCCTAAATTGTAAGTCATTCTAAGAATCTTAGACAGTCAAAGCATCTAAAGTTTAACCAAATTCATATAACAAAATAATAACTTTGATGATACCAATTGGCATCATTAGATTCTTTATTAATTATTAATTATATTTTCATAACATGTCTATTTGATATTAGAAATCTTCACAATTATTTCTAGAATTTTGGTCAAAGTTAAAATACTTTGAGTCTCCAAGATTTTGGAACGACTTACAATTTAGGATGAAGTATAAGACATCTTAATGTTTCTAAATACATAGATTTTGCTACGCATCTAAGGCCTTGCTTGGGACCACATTCACCGTCACGTTTGATCGGCTTTCGTGAGCTAAGCCCGTCGAACAGTTGTGATAGTTTCCAATCGCGAATGCACATTCACGTGCAATTATGCCCCCGCAACGATGACTAGAACACCCCGTCCTCACTCCATCCTTGCCCCCTAGCGCCTTCCCCGCCGGTGATGGTGGCACGTCACCGCACTACCCTCACGCGTCGGTGTTGTGCCGGGTCCCACCCTCCATCTCCGTCGTCCCCTCGCCGGTCCGCCACCCCTCGCTTAGGGAGCTCATCCTCACCGTCGGTGGGCCGGCTCTACTCCCCGCTAGGCAAATCCGCCTCCCTCTAGGCAGATTTGCCGGTGGGCAGCTCCTGCGTGAGACGCCGACGGACCACCTCTCCTCTCCGCGCTGCCCCTCCTGACTGCTCAGCTCCAGGCTTGGCTAGAATTTCCGAGTCTAGGTTCCAGTGTAAATAATCGGGATAGCCAAACATTCAGCTCAGATTTTATATATTATGGTTTATAGTATTTTGTAACCATGCTCAGCTTATATAAGCGCCACTGAGTTAGGCTATCCGCACTCGTCATCCTCTAAAAGGAATATTCCGTCCTGGTCATCGAGATTTACTCCTCTACATTCAGTTTTTCCGCACTCATCCATCCTCTATATTGTAGGTCCCACATGTCATACACTATCCTTCTCTCCCCCCTTTCTTCTTCCCCTCCCCACGTTCCCTAGCCCCCCTCTCTCTCTCTCTCTCCCTTTCTTCTCCCCATCGAAGCAGAGAAGCCAAGGAGGAGCAGCATCATGGGTGGTCGTGCTCCCTCCCGGCGCGGATCCGCGAGCAGGCGTGGCGGCTCCGGCGGGTGGCCATGGGCGCGCCTACTCCATGGGCGCCTCCACCGGCGGGCGCTCCCTCCACCAGCCCTGACGAGCGCGAGGATGAACGGGCGAGACGGCGGCAGCACACGAGGCCCGCTCCTCCGGCAGACGACGTGAAGGGCCAGCGGCGGAGCTCGCGCGGCGCAGGCACGCGGCGTCCGACGGCGAGCTCGTGCGGCGCAGGTGCGCGACCGCGTCCGGTGGAGCTCGCGCGGCGTCCGGCCGCGTCCCGCGGCGAAGCTCGCACGGCGTCCGGTGTAGGCACGCGGCGTCCGACGGCGAGCTCGCGCAGTGTAGGCGCGCAGCCGCATCCGCCGGAGCGCGCGCGGCGCAGATAGCCGCATCCAGCGGCGAGCTCGCGCGGTGCAGGCACACGGCCGCGTCTGGCGGAGCTCACGCGGTGGGCGACGGTGGCCTTGTCCTCGGCAGTGAGCGCGCTGCTCCTCTCCGGTGGGGCCCGTCTGTCTTAGCGGAGGCCCGGTGCCTCGCTACATTTGCCGGCTAGAGAAGTGCATACCGTACGACTTAGCAGGATGGCGAACGCCGCTGCGGGCTTTCATCCGCTAAAACAAGAAGGGTACCTAGAAGACTAGAAAAAATCCATTACGTGCTCCACTTCTCCAAAAAAGCGATTGGCGGTCTATTCAGCTTCGGCGCCGCCCAGTTCTCCCACTCCCGGGGCCGCCAAAATTCCCTCCCCGATTCTCTCGTGCTCCCTCTCGACCGCCGCCGCCGCCTCCTCCCGTCCCGCCTTCGCCGGCCTGCCACCGCCTCCTCTCGCTTCTCGCCTCCGTTGGCTTGCCCCGGCCGCCCCCAAAACCCTAGACCCCAGCACAGTCCGCAGGCGTAGCAGCAGGCTGCGGCCACTGTCTCGCCCCGATGCACCGCGGCTTCGAGGAGATCTCCGACGAGGAGTGGTCTAATCACAACTTCAAGCCCTCGCGTGTCCTCAACCGCCCCAACCAGCGGGCCCCGCAGCCTCCGCCGCCGATCGATTCATTCGCCTACAACCCCAAGGCTCGCTCCGCCGCTGGCACCAGCATCAGCCCCGCAACTGTCGTCCTCTCGGACGACGACAGCGACTTCGACCTAGGCGCTGACGGGGGTTCCCGCGGCGTCGCGAAGAGCCAGCGCGTCCTCAAGCGCCCGCATAACGGCGCCCCTTCGCGGCCTTCTCCGGCAGTTAAATCGTTCTGCCGCAATCCCCACGCTGCCGCCTTCGGGGTCTCCGACAGCGAGGATGATGACTTCGATCGTCCTACGTCCTCTCTGAGGACGTCAAGCGTTCGCCGCAAAGGGAAGAGCCAACGCCCCCTCAAGGGTCCTGAGCTCAAGCCCCATTTGCGGGCTCCTCCGCCAGTTAACTCGTTCAGCCATAATCTCAAACGGTCCAAATTCGCCGCCGATGTGGTGGGGCTTTCCAACAGTGAGGACGACGAATTCAACCTCACAGAAACGTCAAGCCTCCACCGCAGAGCAAAGAGACAACATGCCCAGAAGCCTCCACAGCGCAAGTCCCATTTGCAGGATCATCAGCCCTTCGGCTCGTCTCGCCGCAATCCGAAACCTTCCAAGGTTGCTGCCACCACAGGGCTATCTGATAGTGATGACGACGACTTCAACATCACAGACAGTGATGATGATGATGACTTGAACATCAATGACTCTGACCCTCCAGCTTCGCTCTCGAGGACATCGCGCCCACGCCGCACTAATCGCCGGTTGGCGAGTTTTGCCATTGACATCTCTGAGGAAGACGAAGAAGACCTTGCTGACGATGACTTTGACTACCAAGACCCAAGACCTCCCCAGCAACGTCCCTGTGGCCGCCGCTTTGTGATCGGGGACGATGATGACAGTGATGTGCCTGTAGCTGTGGAGGAGGATGATGGGGTGAATTGGTCAGAGCTGGAGAAGGAGGACGAAGATGAGGGCTACAATGGGGAGGGAAGTGTAAATGTTGTCAATGTGGAGGAACCCGAGGGAGATGTGGTGGGAATGGCATTGCGCAAGTGTTCACGCATCTCATCAGATCTGCGCAAGGAGCTTTTTGGTTCATCAACGCGGGATTGTGAAAGCTACGCTGAGATAGACGCTTCCACTTGCCGTATTGTTACCCAGGTAAATTGTATGGTACTCTGGTACATGTTATTTATATTTTTTTTCTTTTGAGACAAAGATTTAAGGGTTCTGGATAACAAATGTTCTGAACCAATGAGATTTGTGAACGCTGGAGCAGGAAGATGTAAATGCTGCTTGCACAAGTGAGAAGTCTGGGTTCGAGCCTGTGTTGAAGCCGTATCAACTTGTGGGCGTCAATTTCCTTCTCCTATTGCATCGGAAAAGCATTGGCGGAGGTGAAGCTTTTTATGCATTGAGCAGCTGAACTTGACACACTCAATTGCTCACAACATTTTTGTCAATTGTGTAGCTTGTGATCATTGTCAGAGAGCATCTTTTCTGCAGCTGTTGCCTTCTGCAATAAGCAGTCCTGCATTTGCTAGTTCCTTTTATACACTGATGCAGATTATCTGAGTAGCAATCACCAATGTGAACATCATTTTAATTGAAAACACTTTAATAGTACCTTATGGTTCTTTTAGCATAACTTTTTTTTTTTTTGAGGAAAACTATTAGGGGAAGCTCCTACTGTTGTATCATGCATGTTATGTCAAATTGATGCTAGCATACTGCATATGTAGATGTGTAACTGGTGATCTACTTGGGACATTCCTTCTAAATGCCTATCCTTAGGTGCCACCTATCATGGAGTTCAGTACAGCATAGGCATGACCCCCCCCCCCCCCCCCCAAAAAAAAAAAAACACGCATACACATAATTTTGTTCAGTTAGTTTATAAGATTGCTGTCAAACCTTAGTTTTTTTAGCAATAAATTATTTTCTGTTGTGTACACATTTTAAGGAAAGCAGTATGCCACTCATTTTGTGCTGAATGTTGGAGTACCATATGGTAACGATCATAATTACTATTGATTTGCTATGTTTTATCATTCACATGGTGCACAAAAACTAGATTATGTATAGTTAATTTAAATATATCTCTCCTCTTTGTTTTAACAGCAATTTTGGCTGATGAAATGGGCCTTGGGAAGACAGTGCAGGTAAGCAACCATGGTAGTAGCCTAACATGATACCTAAATTAGGGGAATCCTTAATGTTTTAGTAGCCTAACATGATTCCTAAATTAGGGGAATCCTTAATGTTTTGTCATATATAGCTATATGATTGCTGTATTATGCCAACTGCATTCTACAATGTAATTTGTAGTCCCTTTGTTCCAAATTATAAGACTTTTTGGCTTTTCTAGATACATTGCTTTGACCTTTAACTATGTACCTAGACAAGTGCATAGCAAAACCTGTGAATCTAGAAAAGTCAAAACGTCTTATGATTTGGAATGGAGGGAATATATCTATGTTATTTCATATGTGTTGTTCCTTTGGTATTAACTGTATTGTGTTGAAATATAACACTGGATGATTTCTTTGTCTAAATGTTTTATTTCGCTGCGCATAGTTACCATAAAACATTGTCTGATTAATGTATACACATTCGCTCAGGAAGAAGATTAGAACACACCATGTGTTGGATGCTGCATAAGAGTACCAGTTCATTTCTCTTAATTTGAAAATTTTTCTTTTGTTCTTGCAGGCTGTCACTTATCTTACTCTATTACAGCATCTATATAACGACCCAGGTCCACATCTGATAGTTTGCCCAGCTTCCGTTTTAGAGAATTGGGAAAGAGAACTCCGGAAGTGGTGCCCTTCATTTTCAATCATCATGTTTCATGGAGCTGCAAGGACTTCCTACTCGAAGGAATTAAGCTCCTTAGGCAAGGCTGGCTGTCCAGCTCCATTTAATGTCCTCCTTGTTGGCTACTCGCTTTTTGAAAGACGGAGGTTTGGAGTGACTCCTTTTGCATGACACAGCAGAATGTTGTATTCTGAACATTGAAAATTTATTTATCGTTTAAAACATTTATGTAGTGCTCAGCAAAAGGATGATCGTAGGGCCCTCAAAAGATGGCAATGGAGCTGTGTTTTGATGGATGAAGCGCATGTGCTGAAAGATAAGGGTAGCTTCCGATGGAGAAATCTTATGGCTGTTGCGCAACATGCTCGCCAAAGGCTAATGCTGACAGGAACTCCTCTCCAAAATGATTTGCATGTAAGTCTTTTTTGGCAAGTGTTGGTTCATGCCGTCCATTCAACATAGATCCTGGTTTTCTTGCAAATGCATAAGTAGAAAAACCCTCCACCTATGCGATGAAATTGGTGTACAAAAGTTTCTGGGAAAAAAAACATGCAGAGTATGGCTAGGGTGAATTTAGAAAAATGTGCACAGTTAAACTTCACAAAGTAATAAAGTGTGCACCAGTAGCCAACAATAGATTTCTAACTACTAGCACTGAGTAGCACCTTTTGAGCTATTTCGGAATCATGTAATAAACAGAATAGTGCTCGTAAGCAATACTCCTCTAATACCAATTATATATGTTGCTTCGAACTTGTGGACTTTATCTAATACTTCCTCCATCCCAAATTATAAGACGTTTGACTTTTTCTCCCTCAAGTTTGACCACTCATCTTATTCAAAAAAATTGTGCAAAAATAAAAAAAAAATTAGGTCATTCTTGAAGAACTTCTATTAATAAAGCAAGCCACAACAAAGAAAATGATATTTCGTAAAATTTTTTTGAATAAGACGAGTGGTCAAACTTGGTGTCAAAAAAGGTCAAATGTCTTATAAATTGGGATGGAGGAAGTACATACAAGATATTCTACAACATCAATGTACAATTCTATCATATTTATTGAACAAATGGTCAGTGTCAATATATGAGTTTACATCTTTACATCTGTCGTGTGTGTGCCCCAAATGACCTATCAACCAGTGGTGGAACCAGGATTTTGCACTAGGGCATTCTGAGAACATTTTTTTGCCCTCTCAGACAGCAAGAAAAAGCTAAGGCCTAAGAATACTAACCAGAGAGGAGGATGTGAACTTTCACCTATTACAGTTGGACGGGAATGGGCCCAAGTGGCTGAGCCAAAGGGCGGAAGTTTCAACTGACGGACTTACTTGCCTCTGCGCCTGCTTTATGTGCTGTTGGTGTGCCCACCAGCCGCCACTGCCACTTGCGCCTGCACTAGGGCTGTGGAACTTGGGTGCAATAGGGGAAACACCAGGCAGCCACCTGGGGAGTCGGTGATGACCAATAATTGTGATATGAAGAACGCGTTCCCTTTTCCCTGAAGGCTTGAATCCTTGTAGGCTTGTACCACTGTGGGATGGTTGATACATTCGTTTGTGCCTTGTGGACCGGTTGAACAGGACAGTATAGCATACATAATATATATTCGTCTTTTTACAAAAAAAATGTTGGCATTCCCCTTCTGCTGCCATGCTATCAACCCTCTACCTCCAAAAAATATTAAGAGAGGAACCACTAAAGTGCCAGAATAAGTGAAGGGCGTTATGACAATTTCCTCTTACTATTGAATCTGTGTGATCAAACATTTAATGGTTTTTTTATATAGTAGATATCACATGAAGTCCTTATTTGCATCTTGGTGCTATGTGATGTGTTTCATGTTTTTCTTTTATAACATCGCCTTGTGCTGCCTATCGACATGACACATGTAATGCCAGTTATTTTTTTTTTTTTTAAAAAAAAACAAATATGTAATACAGTTTTTGTTATTATTTGAGATTTCCACAATCACTGTTTTTTATAGTCACTATCATCTTAAATTACCATGTACCTAAACTCTTTTAATGGAGTTGTTCTTGGATTTAATATGGTATGCAGGAGCTGTGGTCATTGTTGGAGTTCATGATGCCTGATATATTTGCTACCGGAGATGTTGATCTGAAGAAGCTGCTGAATGCAGAAGACTGCGAACTAATTTCACGCATAAAGTCCATTTTAGGGCCATTTATTCTTAGACGTTTGAAGTCAGATGTAATGCAGCAGCTTGTTCCTAAAATACAACATGTGCGTGACTCTTTTTACACATCGGTGATGAGTTGTGCTTCTTTATTTTTTCAGCCTAAAATTCATCTCTTTTGCAGGTTAAGTTTGTCGTCATGGGCACAGAGCAGTCAAAAGCTTACAAAAATGCCATAGATGAGTACCGTGCTGCTTGCCAGGCTCGTAGTGCCAAGTCTTCAGGCGACATTTCCAATAATATTGCTGGCTTGATTCCAAAGCGTCAAATATCAAATTATTTTACACAATTTCGTAAGGTGAGCATATTTTATGATGCAAAATTTGAGGAATATGTTTATGTTTATTTTCAAATGTTCTTCCATTGCTCCACAGATCGCGAATCACCCTTTGCTTATAAGGCGTATTTATAGTGACAAAGATGTTGATCGAATCGGACGGTTGCTGTACCCTAAAGGTGCATTTGGCTTTGAATGTTCCTTGGAGAGAGCAATCCAAGAGCTAAAGAACTACAATGATTTTGATATCCACCAAGTATTGTTCTTTCTTGACTGATACTCCGTCCTTATAAGCTGCTGCATTTTCTGTTGTCTTTGTGACTGAACTAACTATATTAGGTCTTGCCATTTGCATTGTCTGGTCACAACTCAACCATTGTCTTGTGTTTTATTATTATTTTGTTCTGATGCAAAATAATTCAATGTAGGACCCAGTAGTATGTACATGTTGTGTTAATGGTTTGCATTGGCAAAGAATGGTTTTGATTATGAGAAATACACTATTGTCTGAAAAAGTTAGGGTCTATTTGGTAGAGCTCCCCTGCCTCCCCTGGAATTGGTTCTGTGGCTGAAAGTGATTCTGATGGAATAAACTCTTTGGAGGAAGTGAATCAGGAGAAGCATTTTTTTTTTCAGCTCCTAACATTTTAGTTCATTTCAGGGAATCTCCTATGGCACCTCTGGGGGGCTGCTCTAGGAGTTCTGCCAAACATGCCAGTCTTGTTTTAAACTCTATAGATTGTGTATTTATTTATTCTTTAACTCGCAGCTATTATTGTCGTATGGTGATGTGGGCACAAAAGGTGCTCTAACAGATGAGCATGTTTTTGCATCAGCAAAATGTCAGGTATAATTCTTTCTCCAACATCTGTTTTGATATGTACTACTGTTTTATTTATAGAAAAAAGTGGAAATGTTGCGTTTTTGCAATATATATTTTGAACAGAGTCATACATATTTGGCACACTATAAGCTATTTTTTAAACTAGTCATGCTTGTAGTCTTACAGTCTCTACCCTGTGTTCAGGCCTTAGGGGAGCTTTTACCTTCTCTAGCAAATGATGGTCACAGAGTACTCATATTTAGTCAGTGGACCACAATGCTTGATATCCTTGAATGGGCACTGGAAGTAATAGGAGTTACATATAGACGCCTTGATGGAGGGTATGTTCTTTGCTTCGATTTTTTAATCGAATTTTACTCTGTTTATTAGCTATTTTGTCTTTCTTCCAGGACCGCTGTAACAGAAAGGCAGACTATAGTGGACACGTTCAACAACGATCATTCTATATTTGCATGTTTACTTTCTACAAGAGCTGGAGGCCAGGGGCTGAACCTTGTAGGAGCTGACACAGTCATTATACATGATATGGATTTTAACCCCCAGATGGATCGGCAAGCTGAGGACCGTTGCCATCGCATTGGACAACAGAAACCTGTCACTATCTATAGGTGCTACTCTAATGACTACTCTAGTTGATTTGGATCCACTCTCTGTCTCTTCTGTTTTTATGTCGTTGATGTCATGCACATATCCATATTGTTATTAATTTTTTCCACCAACAAGACATGTTTATATTTTTTTTAATACTGGCTAAAGATTATGTCCTTTATTATTATACTCTTAAAATCTTCTGATGTTTTCCTGCAATATGGCCCTTGTTCTTTTTTGTCCTGTTCAATTTTGAGGTGTGCCTGTGCAAAATTTCATGGTTAGATGTACGCACTGAAAGATAATTGCATAGTTTCCCTATTTTTGCTGAATTTAGTAAGCTGTTTGCTACTCTTTCTAACAGAGCAGGATCCTATTTTGTTGAATAACCCGAGGCAAACATATTCGACATTTTCTGTTGAGTTTACTCAAAGTTCATTTGTGCCAAATAGTTATCTGTTTTACTTTGTGCTATTTAATTTTCATTGGATTTTGAAAATAGGAAATGCATGTGCCATTTAATTTTGATTGGATTTTGAAAATATGAAACACCTTTATAATCCAAAACAATCATTATATCTCACAAAGAAATCAAGAAAATGAAAGGTACACATTAGATAGTCACAATTATGAAAGGCAATACAGTGGGTGTGGTTGTTTACATACCAAGCTCCACAAGAAATTGTTATGTAATGGTACTGAGTTTTATGTGTCTATCCAGGCTAGTGACAAAAGAGTCAGTTGATGAAAACATCTACGAGATTGCAAGGCGGAAGCTAGTACTAGACGCTGCAATTCTTCATTCTGGAGCAGAGTTGGACAATAGTACTGATGTACCAGAGAAGACAATGGGAGAGATTTTGGCTTCTCTTCTCCTGGTCTGAAGTTCTAATCCTGTAGTTTCTTGAAGGTATTCAATTCTATCTGTGGGATATCTTTAAAAATGATATGTGCATCCATGGTTCCTTTTTGCTCTGGAGACCTCCCATCTTTTGGTCTGCCTTATCCACTTTTGTTCTATGAATGCTGTGCTATAAACTGCTGGATTTCCAAAGTGTTTCTGAATCTACATAATGACAGTGTTTAAGGTTACTGTAGGTTGTAGTGGAGTCTGATTTTCCTTTTCTCCGATATAGGAAGGACTGAAATCTGAAGCAGTACATCTGCACCAAAGTGTCAACATGTTTTAAATGAAATGCAGAATAGTTCCAAGTTGCACATTTGATTCAGTCTGTACCATTTTTTATTTTATCTGCACGAGTGCGTACCTACACTTAACATTGTCAGGATACAAGTTCCATCTTGTTTTAGAGAGCAATTTGACCACATGTACATGTATCTTCACACACTGCTCTAATCGTCAGTTTTCTTTGAGATTGACACCTGCTTTATCAGATAACTACAGGGGAAACGTTATATGTGTTACATTTAAATTCATAAAAGTCAATTGTTGTGCATGTTATGAACCATAGTTGACAGAAAGATTTTGTTGTACCTTGAAGAATTTCCAAAAACCACAGAAAGGTGTGCCTTTTTGTTTGCAGTTGGGTGGTGATTCCTCACTTCACGGCATATTCTTGGTGTACGCCTCAAAGCTGCTCTGCTTGTTGTATCATATCCTTTTTTTCCTCAAAGAGACAGACGCAGGAGAACTGAGTATTATTGTAGTAACAATACACTCAAACACCCCTAGAAAATAGATTACTATTTACTTTTGTGCCATTAAAGTTCATTTAGAAGGTAAAGAGATCGCTAGGGGCTGTGATAAAGGAGCCCCAGCTACACTCCATATCTGGCACTCCTCTCCAGCAAGAGCGAGGGCTGTGGAGATCCTTGGTGTATCTTATCCTGGCTTTCTCTATCTTCCCAGTTACCACTTTAAACTAGAGATGCATTTTTTTTTTTTTTGTTTGGGTCAACACAAAACTCATGAAAACGAACTAATCCAGATGTGAAAGCAAGAAAAGTGGAACAAAAATGATCTGGATTGACATATTACCTTCATCTATACTTGTTCATGGCTGAGGCTTTATTACCCACTTACAGCCCTACCTGCAATTCATGGCTGAGTGATTTGATGAATGCGCATTAACTTCTCTTGACCTTAAATGAAGAAATAACCTGGTTGCTGCGAAGTGCGACGTTTTCGGTTATAATAGGAGCATCTTGCTTGCATTTTACTTTCAAACTGCTACTGTACAATGCTTTCTTCCTGGTTTCCAATGACCATGCTGAAATGTGATCGTATAATTTGTTTCTGTGACACCCTGATCCTGATGATTCTCGCCAGTTCTATTTTTGTTCTTGACCTTAAAAGAGACTGTTGGCTTGCGCTTTACAAAAATCCTTTTAACTTTTAAGCCAAATTGTGATAATATATCCGTATGCCATATGCAAGAAATGCATTTTATGCTGGTAAAGACTTTGAACCTATTTTCCACTGAATCTTGTATGAGTATCTGCTTTGCTTGCTAGAAGTATTTGACACAACTTTTAGTTGTTAGATACTCCCTTCATCGCCAAATAAATCAACAACTTCTATAATCACCCAAAGTCAAACTATCTTGACGAAGAAGGCGAGAAGCCATTCAGGCTAAGTGACAAGAAGCAAGAACTGACAACAAACATTGGTGCTCTTCCATGACGGAAAAGGTCTTAGCACGCTCTGGGTAAGTCGCTGTTGGCATGCATCATTGATGGAATGAGCATTGTCCCCCGACCATGGAACTGTCCTCTTGGAGGGACGTGATTTGGTCGTTAATCGTTGATGGGTAAAGTTGGGTTTATGGGCTCAGTGCTGGGCCACTTTGCTGCTCTTGTGTGCTCTCTGAATTTCTGATGCCCCCTCTCGTCCCGATGTCTTGGAAATGGCCTGAACCTTTTTCTCTTTGGTACTACTTGAGCGATGCTGTGCGTAAGCGACATGGGGAAACGGCCATGAGCCTCGTGTACGGGTGCGGTCAGAGACTCGGTGGAGAGAGGAGACGGAGGCGCGCGCGCGTTGAAACAGCCCAACTGACGTCTCCTTTTTCAGTAATCGTCCTATTTGTCGAAACGATGGCATGTCCTCGCCCTCGCAAGGACATTCTTGATCAGTGTTTCTGCTGCTGCTTGCCTGAATCTACTAGCTTCGTAGATTATCTTGTGCGATGTGTTCAAACTTTCCCTTGCTGACCTTTCCAACTTCTTACGGTGGCGTTTTGCTACTTGCGCGCATTCGCCCAGCATTTATCACATTAATGCTTGTCGCGCCTTGCCTACAGTACACCTCGAATAGTTTGGTCGTGCACGTGATTAGTCCAACTATACTGTCGGATCGGATCGTAGATTCTTTACGCAAAGAGAAATTGTATACCTCTCCTTCAACCACGATACGTACAAAAGGCATGCTTTCACCTGTGGACCTGCTGGACGAGAAGAGGGTGAAATGTACGGGTCACATGGATGTGTGTCGCGGTCCTTGGCATGCACCGCATGTCTGTCTCTATTTTGGAACAATATAAACATCTTTTGCAAATCGCGTACGGCCATGAAACTTGCCATTTACTCTGTTTAGCTGAATTTATAAGTCGGCTGATAAATCAAAATAATATATTTATTGTGAGAGAAAGCCAATTGATAAACCAAGTGAACAGATGTGACTTATTTGCGTGCTTGCTTCCTTCTCCTTCTCATAGTCCCGTGACATGAGTGTTTTGAGACTAGGCTCTTTGCCACGGTCACGCAGAGTAGCCTTGTACACGTCGTCTCGGGAATGTCTCCACTGGCGTGCGTGGGGTCGTGGTGCGCGGCTAGCTTGGAGGCGCCCGTGAACCCTCTTCTAGCCCTCTCTTTTATCTCACGCGCACCACGAGTATAGGCGACGGCATCATGCGGTGGTGTGCCAAGGCCTTTGTTATTCGAAGATATCATATACACACTTGCATGTCATGGACCTATCTTGTCCATATCGCCCCACTCCCACTCGTTTCCTCGCTGTACAGTGCAGGTATATATGGCTCACGTGATAATGTGTGTTTCAGTGTCGACTCTTATTTACATATAATGATTACTACTATAGTTGCTTGAACATCACGTTTGTTACCACCAGTTATTTAAGAGTAGAAATCAAGAGAGGTACAGAAGAGTAGTGAGGATGATTCTTGTATTCATCACATGCATGCATGAGTGTCATCATATCCAAAGGGAAAGGGGCATGTCTCTCTATCACTAGCAACGGTTAACCTGTTTGGATCCCAATACTGAAACTTAGTCCACCTTGTGGAAATGGATTAAACATGTGCTAATTATAGACTAATAAGTTCTAATAGAATTTGCCCTCATTAGATTTTATTAGTCTAAAATTAGCTCACATTTAGGCTGAAATGATTCAAACGTCTGAGGCAATGGGAGGTGGCAGCGACCAAAAATAATACTATTATTATTTCGAACACCACCTACTAATCAAGACATCCGATCTTAGACCACGTCATTTTTTTCTTCCTCAGATCTAGATAACAGGATGACACCATTCCTCTTGGTCGCTGCCACCGCCCATTGCCCTGTAGCTCCGCGCCCCCCGCTGCACACCAGTCACCTGGCCCGCGCGCCACCCTCTGTTTCCTGCAGCAATCTTGCTGTCGGCTGCACACTTTCCCGCGACAATTTGAATTTGCCTGGTCCATTCTGTTCGGCCCCGCCCCGCGCAGCCAAAATTCACTCGGCCCTAGCTAGTGGCACTGGCACCGTACGTATACCTCGCCGGCTGATCACGGGCCGTCCGGCACCAACCGCTACCGAAATATCTACCTCCCATGCATGGTCCTTCCCCTAAGCTCGGCGGCGGAAGAGGAAACCCTCGTCCCATCCCCAGGGAAGCATCTCTGTTGCTAATAATCTCGTAGGCGATGTCGACTGTAAAAGGTTTCCATCATTTTCACCAAGAGAACCTCGAAAGAAGGAAAAAGAAAAGACCTCGAGATCACATAAAAATAGCCAATGCTAGCGATGCCACGGCATAAAACACTGTGGCCGCCGCCTATGTATACGATGTACACCACATACAGTACGATGTCTAACATTTTCCATCGCAACCCCTGATCGACAGCCTGACACCGTAGTTCTTGGATCGAACAATTGACAGTCAATTAATAAGTCGTACCACTGCAACTAGTCCGGCAATCGGAAGTGAGAAGACATGAAAAGAAAACGGCGCACACAAGTTCCTCTCTGCAATCTGCATCACTGCACGTCGCTTTTCGTCCCGGACAGGCTGTCCATATATTCATTTTTCTTCTCCTCGATCAGGCCACTTCTCTCTTCTCCAGCAGATGGATACTAGTATCTGCTAGCTTGTCGATGCAGAAATTGAGTTGCAATCACGAATCAATATCAATGCAGCGCCTTGCCCTTGGACCAGCTGGCAGCTGCTATACCCTTTGGCTGGAAGATACATGACGAGTCTGGCATTATAGTACTATGAGTATATTCGCGCTTGATTTGTACTACTGTATGTACACCATCTCAGCATGTCAATTCAGTCAGGTGTGCTGCGCTGATCGAGTCAGGCATGCCGCGAATTACTGAGAGAGTGGAAGCTTTATCCCCTTGGGCTTGCACTGGGCCTATTGGCGCAGACTACAGATGCAGCAGCCCAGCCGCCGGTTGCCGGATGAACACACGCGAACGCAGACGCCGAGACGCGCACCGATCTGTACCGGACTGTCCGGACACCAACAGGCCCTACACGTACGACTACGACGGCACGCGATCGAACCAGGCGTACCGCTCGCCTGGGGCCCAGTAGCTAGTGTTATTTTTTTTAGATCCAGTTATAAACGTACTGTAGATACTTATATATAAGAGCACACACTCATGTTTATGGACATACATCTTCGAAAAACTGAATTAGATCGGCGTTATTTTCCTGTAACCATAACTACAGAACACAAGTACGTATTTGGGTTTCAGTTTGCGCCACATGCAAATGCAGTGATGCAGACATGCCGGAATGTGCGGCCCCGGCCGCCCGGGCCATCCTCTACGACGATTCGAGATCGAGCCCGGCCGCGGCCGGCATGAGGGGCCCGCCGGACCGCCGGACTGCCATCTCGTAAGCTAAACAGTTTGACGTACGGGTCCCGCGTCGCGTCATCGCAGTGGACTGCAGGTGCAGCACTGCCAAGAGGGGAATCTACTGAGGGGTGGTCTGGTCGCTGTGGGCCTGTGGCCTGTCCGCCCGTGTGGGACCCGCATGATTGGGCCATAATGGTCCAGGGGACAGATGACAACGGTGCGTCACCAGTTTCCTGTAACGGCCATTGTTAACATCGCATGCTCGCACTCTATATCAAGTATGATATGTTTCCCTCAAAAAAAAAAAATCAAGTATGATATGTACTATGTTGATAACCACAACACAATGACACACACTGCATCGTTGGCAAAGCTTTGATAGTAGACGCTGGCTCATGAGTGGTCATTCTAGTACTAATTAACATGTGTGCTGCAAAGGTGGGATATCTTAATAATGGGCTCATGCTAATGCCTAATGCTACTGAAATAGTAATTGGCCATGCATATCAGTTTGATAGAAGTCCAGTTCCAATTTACAGCAAATGAAGAAACCTAGAGTGTGGTTTGCAAATCATAGGTACGCCCAGCTCAATTCTAAATTATAAGACATCTGGCTTTTCTAGATATATTGTGTTATTATGTATCTGTATCTAGAAAACTCAAAACGACATCTTATAATTTGAAAGGAGGTGGCGTATTTCCTAGCTTGAAATAAATTGCTAGCTGGATGTTTCGACTATTCTTAATTTATGGGTACAAAGCAATACATGATTTTTTTAGTATGACAATATATATTAATATAATTTTTAAAGGAAATTAAAGCCAGCCAGATATATATTCACATACCTTTCATGTGTAAAAGTGACAGCTAGGGTAGAATTTCTTCTTCCCCATCCATCACATCTTGAATATTTATTTTCTTACACATAGGCCCTACGTACAAAATTACAAACTTTTTGTGGCTATTTTTGTTCTCTGTGTCTACCCCCCTTGGCGAGGGAAGCTGAAACCATATACATGCTTGATTGGGACATATCAAGGAAGCTGCAATGCAGAAAAATGAAGTTAAGCTCGAAATTTGACTCGATAGAATTGCTAATTTGGTCCTTAGACTTTCATAAGTCTCAATTTCGTCTCTCGCCTTTCAATCTGCCCAATTAAGGTCCTGTTTGAATCATATCGGCTAAATTTTATTTGGCTAAAGTTAAGGACTAAGTTTTAGACCACTTAGCTCACTTAATTATATGATCTAATAAACTAATGACCATTTTGTGAGATTAGCCAAACTTTGGACAACAAATTTTGACCACCTATTTGGTGTGTCAAGAGCCAAAGTCATTAAACTTTAGACCACTTCAGAAACACTAGGTCCACATAGGGCCTCGGTCTCGCTCAACTTTCGCTTATTCTTAGCTCAATTTTGTCCCTAATTCTATATGATTACAGCATGGGTGTGCTAAGTAGGCTCCAAACAAACTTTCATATAGGGCCCCTTTTGAAAGTTTTTTCTTGTTCCTGTGCATTCCTATGAGAATAGACCAGTTTCTGTGAACTTCAATTCATATGAAATTCTTGCATTCTAAAGGAGCCCTATATGAAAGTTGAGGTAACGAATGCAATTTAAAAGATGGAGGGCAACACTGAACCTTTCAATAGATGTTCATAAATACAGATTTGGCCATGCCACCGTGAGAGTTCATATACTCCTTTAATGTTGATGTGGTCTTTTTTTTTTTTTAAAATAGGAGGGGTTTCCCCTACTAACTTTTATTATTAAAACATAATGTACATGTAGAAAGCATAGGGTTTAGGAGACAAAAAAAGAGATACAAAAGATCATAAAGATTGCATAAAGGCCTTTAGCCATTGATCTACTTATGTTGATATTTATTTCTGACCCTTAGTTTAACTATTGATGTGGTCTTTTATGCTTGTAAAACCTAGAAATATACTACTCCCTCCGTCCCATATTTCTTGACGTTGTGGGATTGGAACCGGTTACCAAGGTGTAAGATAAAAGACACTGCTATCCCTATAAAGCAAGTGGCAGCAGCTGGAAATTTAATTGACGTATGCATTAATTGCTACTTCCGTGTAGGGCCACCTCTCTCCAGCCAATTGCAGAGCTCCAGCTTCGCATCGTTTATCGATTGAATGACTGGTGCTATACTCGCGTACTACTTCATCCTAGCTGTCAGACCTAAAACGTCTTTCATTTTGAAACTTTTTTGAATCCTCAAACGTCCACTATATTGGGACAGATGGAGTATTATTGAACTTTTTCCCTTCAAAAAGAAATACCAATATCATTTTGGTCGATATAAGCAGATCGATGAAGTTTTGAATGATTGAAGTGCATATGATCATTATGTAATATAGCAGATCGAGCTGCATGCATACAGACATAACAAGGGCAAGAATTGCATGCAAACGTGGTACCTGTATTCGTATTCAACCTTTGTTGCTTTGTAGATCCATTATTCGTATTCAACCTTTGTTGCTTTGTAGATCCATTTTGTACTATGGGTCTTTTTTACCCCGTGAGTTTTGCACACGATGTCTTCAACTCATGGCACATCATATATACTTCACTTCACGCTCAAATGAAACAGCATCTCGCTGCATGATTATGCTTCAGTACGCGTGGGCATAGTAGGTATCTATCTTCACAAGCGTGTACTACGTGTCCCATTTGGTTAGGCTGACGATGGGTATATAGTACTATACATATTACACTTAACTACACATACTATGACTACTAGCTAAGGTAGACTCATCGAGATGGAGTGCAGCCTAATACGTGCAAGAGAGTGGAGCCAAGCGGGTATGGACAAGCAAGTAAGGCCTGGACCTGGACGACACGGGCCGGCCGGGGCTGCATGCAGGCAGCTTGCGGCGCGGCGTCGGCCTGGCCTGGCACCGGCACCGGCACCGCCGCACCGGCGCGCTGCAGCAATAAAACGCCAGGCTTATGCTTTTGAGCAGCTGCGCTTTGGTCTCGGAATGAGCGCCCAAGCAAAGCACATGACGGCACAAAGCCGATGCAACATGCATGCAGACCTGCAAAAGGCGACGCAGGGAAGCAGCGCCGGCAGCTTTTGCATGGATTTCTCCGGCCGGCCATGCATCCTCCTCCTTTCCGTTGATCCTTCCTTCGCCTTCCGTGCCGTTGCCCACACCGACACAAGTCATGGCAGGCTCAGGCCATCGATGTCTGCGCCATGGATGCATGGGTGGGGGGACCTCCGGGAAACAGACATGGATTCGGAGAGAGAAGAAAGGGATGGAGGGACTGACACGAGGACCACTCAAGTCACGGGATGATGGAAAACGAGACGACGACGACGAAGAGAATGAGAGGAGGTGCATGCGGCATGCCTTTACCATACGAGTAGTAAACTAGGACGATTTCCTTTGCATTCTGCAAACTGCAAAGTGCAAGCTTTGCCTAGCTAGAGTGATCAGGACTCAGGCGGCGTCGTCCTCGTCGTCGTCTTTAACCGCCAGCCTTTCAGCAAGTCAAAAGAAACTCAGCCTCTGTAGAGACAGCAGCAGCACAATCGCTCAGATCAATCGGCCTGCATGCCACGCAGCTATCATGGGGACATACGCGAAAGGTGTGTGCTCGAGTCTGAAGAGGCAAAATCATCTGGAGATAGAGGACGGAGGTACTCCAGCTCTGACCTGACCAGATGCCAATGCCAGTGCAGTGCATATGCATGCTCACCAAGTCACAAGCAGGCAACAGACAACAGGCCGGGCCAAGTGATGGAACTATATGGTCGTATGGAACAGCCTCTTCCGTTAGTCAGGAGACACTAGGTACAGTACACGTACGACGCCGCGCCGGCCGGGCGGGGTAAACAAACTGTAAACACTGAGAGGCGGCGAGACCACGAGAGGAGAGGAGAAGGCCGCCGCGCGCTGCCGCCAACGCCGCCGTCGTCGTCGATCGGGGCATGGCCGTCCGTGCACGCGTCCATGCTGCGATGTGCGCCGCTATGCATGGGTCTTGTGCGCTGTTTGTGCATGGGACACCCCGGCCAGCGCGCTTGATGGATCCCGTCCTGGGCTCCTGGAAGGCGGGCGGGCGAGCTTACCCTAGGCTAGCTAGTGGATTCCTGCACATGCTTGCCTGCTTCTTCCGGCCGGCCGGCTGTCACTGTAGATCTTATCGTCTATCTCCTGTTGCTCGTCTAGCTAGCTCACTGCACACCCACGTGAACGTGCACTACTACAGATTCGGTTATCAGTGCCGGCACCTTTGCTGCCGGTTTTGAAAAACCGGCACTGATAACTCATCAGTGCCGGTTGTACGCTTCGAAACTCAAACCAAGCCTGGCAGCCATAAGAACCGGCACTGAAGGTCCCTATCACTGCCGGTTGACATGTGAAACCGGCACTGATGATCATAGAGTATATCACTGCCGGTTCTAGACAAGAACCGACATTGAACATACCATTTCAATGGCGGTTCTAGCTCAAAACCGCCAGTGATGTACTGACACCACAAAAAGGTGGCAGCCGTCCTCTTCTTCCTCCACTCTGCCATTCTGAGCATATCAAGCCGCGCCGTGGGCCTCTCTCTCCATTGTTGCGGCTACTGTTCTCCATAAATGAAGCTTGGTTTCTTTTGAAATTTGGCTAAGTGGTTGATTTCTTTGCACTAAGGTTAGTAACCAACATCCAATCCTTTGATTTTGACCATTAATTATGGCTAATTTATTTGATATGATCTTTATTTTGTTCTTTCTCTTGTAGGGAGCTTGAAATTAGATTTTGAGGAAGGCTTCGAATCAAATTGTGGATAATCTACTGTACAAAAGGTTAGTGTCTACCAACCCATATAAATTCTTAGGTAATATTAATGGTGCTCAAGATTGATATTAATTAGTATGTGATACATTAATTGGTTAGTGCTAGTTAGCATTCGACAGTAGATTAATTTACAATTATGATGAGCAAATGAACCATGCAATATGCTTAATATTGATTAATATTAGTATGTGATGCTATGAGTAGTTGTAGGTAGTTAGAAGTTGAGAGCATATTCTTTTAGAATTATGAGGAGCAAATTAATCAATATGTCACCTACCAAAACAATGTTTAATTTGGACTTAAATTGTTGTCTATGATGGAGTCTCCACTATTTTATTTACACGTCACCTAGCAAGACACTGTGTATAGATAAATTATTTTAATGGTTATGTACCTAACTTTTTGAAGATAGTGTCATTTTTTTACAAAAATAATTCTTTATGGTTATTCTACCGTAATCTATGTCAACAAATTATTTGGATATTATCTGTAATATTGATTAATATTTGGCGCTTGAAATTAGTGTTCATGGTATAATCTTTAATTTTAATATTATTGTCTCTAATTTTATATTTTCTAATAATTCATGTATCAGTGAACAACTATATTGTTTAGCTATAAAATTTAATATATTTGTGTGTCTCTATCATTTTTGCGTGTCATGATGTGTCTTAATATTATCAATGCAGAGATGAACCGAGAGTGGATGTACGGTGTGTCCCGACAGCGGAAAAAGCATGGACACAATAGGATCTTGGATATGGAGATACGAGAATATCAAGAGGAGCTAGCGGAATTCATCATGAAGCATATTGTGAGCAAAGAAGGAAAATTCTCCATTGCCCGCTCACGTGTTCAAGAATAATTTCACACCGTAGCGGCCGGGCTAGACTTTTTATAATTGTTTCATTGGATTACTGTGGTATTATAAAGGACTATTAATGTATGTAATATTAATGTATGTAATACTAATGTATGTGGTATTTGCTATATTGTTATCAAGGTTTTAATGTTATGATTTTGTTTTTCTATCAAAGAAATATGAATTTTAATATAATATAAAAAAACCAAATTGAAAATGGGAACAAAAACCAATTACTAAAAATGCCATCAGTGTCGGTTGTCATAGAGGCCGCCAAAGGATACAATGTCCATCACCGGCGGTGGGCAAAGAACCAACCGATATCGATCTTCTATCGATCGGTGCCGGCTCTAATAACATACCGACACCGATCAAGAGCGATCAAGATCGGTTTGATAATAGAGCCGGCAATCGATATGTTCTTCATCGTTGTCGGTTCTATTTCCAACCGGCACCGATATGGACTAACCACACTTTGCCGGCTACGTTCTCCAACCAAAGCAGGTGTAAATTGATCTTCGCCAAGCCGGTTTGTGGGAACCGACATCGATGTTCAACCCTCATCGGTGCCGACATGGCTCTGCCGGTTCAAAATCCGCACCGATGGGGGTTTAGGGCCGGCGGTGATATGCTGATCTGAGGTAGTGGTGATAGTATATATACTGCCTTGCATGTACAGTTGCATGCACGCTGTTGAGTGTAATCATCAGGGATCCAAGGTGATATGGATGGATCGAATTCTCTGTCACGTGAGGGCTGCGCAGGAAAAGATTTGCATCTCGGGAAGATTTGCATCTCGGGAACGATCTCTCGTTTGATCGGCATTAGTATTAGCGTGTATTACTCTCCATCAACCCGTGTGCTCCCGCCATGCTAGAATCCTATCAAACATAAAAATGAGTGGCTACTTTTTAATAGCTATGACAATAAAATTTACTTATATTAATTTCAACGTTTTCTTCTATTTATTTTCTAACACAATCGGCATAACAGATACAACATGTAGTCACTATCCAATTGTGAATTGTGACAAGCTTATCAACCGCCCATCTATACATTTTTTTATTTATATCTATTTTTATTCTTTTGCAAGGCAACTTGGTGATTTTTTTGAATATGCATTTTACTTTAAATTGTAGCTTAAACTATGGTGGTTCCTGTTGCAGCTTGTGTCTTATGATGCCATGAATCTAGTTTTGATCAAAATTTTATCTTATTAGTTATAAATTTTCTATTCTCAAGTGTTGTGCTTATTGTATCTTTTATTTATTAACTATTCTTGTATATTTTATTGAAAAAAATATTTAGGTCATATACTCTTAAGTACTATAATATAATAATGGTTATTTAAAACATGCCCTACATATCGCACTTAAGACCAGTGATAGACCTTGAAGTGTGATTTAAGGTAGAGTAGTGGTGCCAGGCTGCCAGCCTCATATGATCCTCATAATCACTATTTACCTTAGAGCAAAACCAAAGACCAGGCAGTTATAGCCACCTTTGGTCTACATTAAACCTTCCCCACTTCTTCTTAAGATGTTTGCATTTTCTTATCAAAGAATTACACGTGTTATAATATTTCTTTATTCAAAAAAGAGTTCTTATAGTGGTACTGTTAACATAGTGTCAAATGGGTTAGTTAAAACATATAAATTTATTTGAAATGAAAATATATGCCATGTCTATTAATATAATTTTAAATGTTTTTAGTGTCATCACTATATGAGTCGTTTAAAGAAATATTTTCATGATTGCTGAAACCTAGCATACATATACGAGTCTTGTGGGGGTTGATGCGGAGGCTCTGTCGGAGACCTCAAGTTGATTTATCTTCTTTTTCTAGCCTAACGTGTATTCAATTAAAACCTAAGCTTAAGTTGTATAATTTCTCATTTTCATGGCATCTTGAATCTATATTTTAGCTTTTAAAAACTAGTATATTAGTTGTTGAATTTCTTGATCCACATGGACATTAAAATTCTAGTGCTTATTGTATCTCATTTATTCATTTTTTTTTTGTTAAAAAGAATCTAGGTCCTAGGCTACAATCTTAGTTACTACAATGGCATACATAGTCATTTTAATTTGGTCATTTTAATTTGCACCACAATGATCAATACGTTGAAATTGTTAAAGTACCATATTTGTAGTTGCATAGTTTTACAGTAGAATTCTTAAAATTAATCAGCAATATTGAAATGGCATAATGTTTTCATCAAAATGTATAACCTTAATGGATTATGTTGTTTGTTAATGGAACACTTTTCAACACTAGATAAACTAATAAAATAAATAATTATCTTAATGTCAACACGCTTACTCGGTCGACATGGTGGAACATAAAACAATGTTAGAATTGTGAAACAAACTTTATGGCTACTATAGAGGTGTACAAATATGTTCGTATAGGTGAGTGTACGTGCATGTATATGAGTGTGTAATCTAGTTATTCGGAGGCACTCATAGAAAGCACTATGTGCAGATAAGATAACTAGAAGTACCCTGACAAAATAAGTACAAATAACTACCAGTCACAAAAAATGACTCGTAGTTGTAGAAGCGCAACAATGACTTGTAGAGTGTATATACTTGCCGGCGGCGCAGACCGGCAGATCGCCCGTCCATCCTCTGACCAGGGAGGGAGAGAGGGGCGAGAGGGGACAGTTTCACGGCGCCCCAGCCTACACCCGGCGTGGTGCAAGTGCTGTATCTGTGTGCAGGCCGGCTCACAAGTCACAGCAACTCTGTACAAGCGCCTAGTACTCAGCAGCTGAACAGTACTACAGTACTAGTACGTGCGTACCCTCCCCTGCCGGCCCTGCGCAAGCTAGCGCAACTGTTCATCTATCCCATCAGGTGCGGTTCCCCAACGCAACAGTGCTGGTGCTGCTGCTCCTCCACCACCGTCGTCCTCGTCCCCGTTCGGGCCCCGGCTCGCCCACAAGAAACGAACGGAGCCGGCCGGCGAGGGCGTCGTCCGCCCGTGCGTTTTACGGCGGGGGCGAGCAGGTGTTGTTGCCATGGTAACACATCACTGGGCCTCGGGACGGGACACGGCCGGGGACCCCCGCGCGGCGCGCCCGCCTGCTGTTACTGTGAGCGAGTCGCAAGGCCGTAAGGGAACAATCACGACGACCAGCCGGCCGGTAGCGCCGCAGCCCGCGCGCGCGGGGTGGCGCCGTGGCGGGGTCCCCCCGGCGGCGGGCGCCGGGCAGCCAGCCCAGCCGTGCGCGTGGGCCGTGGGGGCGGCGCCGCGCAGCGCAACGCGACGCGGCGCTGCTGCTGCTGCCTGTGATGTGCTGTGCGGCTGTGCCTGCCTGGCCGCGCGCGCTCGCTCTGCCGCGCTGCGTGCCTTGCCTGCCTGCGGCGGATGATGCATGCATTGGCATGCATGGTCCATCGGCGACACGCATGAGGAAGCAAGCGCGCGCGCGGCAGCACGCAGGTTGGAGCTACTAGTGGTAGTGGTAGGCTGCGCCAGGCGATGATGATGGATCGATGGATGATGTGTGTGTGTAGCTAGGAGGAGTAGCGTGCACACACGTGACTTGCCGTGCCAGCATGTCGATCCGCCTGCTGGATCTGCTTTTCTTTTCCGGCTCGATCGGCTGCGTGCGATTGGGATCGCTCGATGGGTCGTCGGCTTGTCCTGCTCGTGTTAAATGTACTGTGGACAGGGATCCGGTCGGGGTCCTGAGCGAGATTATATTGTACCCCCGCCCGCTTCATGCATGTGACGCCTGTTGTAACACTGTGCACGTTGTGTTGCCCTCGTATTTGCAAAGGGAACGGGAACGCATCTCTCTCTGGTCTTGTTCCTTTTTATTTTTTGGTACAACTTATAAATCAGCTAATAAGTTGATACGGCTAATTTAATATAAAAGTAAAATACTATTAAAACAACTGATAAATTGAAATCTCTATATAGTGCACAGTGTATAGAGATGTGATGACCAACTTGTGTTACCATGCCACGTACACAGCACATGTCTCCATCTCTTCCAGGCTCCTTTCGAGAGTGACCACATATATATAGTTATATATATATACGCATACACTTACTAAATGTTCACCATACAAGTTCATTTACGCACGTACCTATCATCACGGACTGATCGTGTCGCACGCTTGAGAGTTCGCCGATTTTTCTAACGGGGACGTACTTGTCCTCTCCTCCACCAGTCCAGCTGTAGCACCTAAGCTAGCGCGCGTCTTTCTTAACCGAAAAGAAACGAGACGGCAACCACTTCATTCCGTGGACTGGCAGCACCGTACCCGGCCTGCTGGTGCTGCTGGTCCTTCGACTTGGAGATCCAATCCAATAAATAAATTAACAAGAAGCCAATGGATCTAACCCGATCATCTCGTGCCTCCGCCGTGGAACCTTTTTGCCATTATTATTCCAATGATGATGGGACGTCGAACCCACGACGACGCCGGCTCGAAGCTCGCTCATCAGGCTCAGCTCACCCTGTATTGTATGCATGGCTATATGAAATTCAGGTCGTTTTCGTAGATGACGACGGGGAAGATTTAACGGATTCGATGCCAAGGAGATGGAAAGCTCCGTGGACGACGACGGGAAGATTTAACGGATTCGAGTCTTCGAAAAAATTTACTATGAAAATACATTTCATAGTTAATTTAATAATGCTTATTTTGTAATCGGAAGGTTAGTATTTTTTTTCCATATAATTATTTGACTTTTCTAAAAACGAGAATTGTATATTTTATATGGACAAAGGTAACTATAAGTTTTGTGGACTCTTTTTCTTTACGGAGGAAAACCTGCTGTCATAGAAAGTGATATGTCTCGTGGACTCTTTCATACACGGATATTTTACCGAGCCTCTCCCATGCATTTGTTGCCTCCACGACAAGTCTGTCTTGACATGAACTAATTTATGATTCCATCAAACAATTTGTTACTATACTAGCGAATGTGCCCTTGTTGGATTGCTAAAAACTGGATGCCCCTAGAGAAATTCGAGGCCTCTTGCGGTTGCACTCGCGTATGAACGGTGTCTACCAACCTTTTTTAATCAAATTAGATAAATTCCAAGACGTATTATAAATGTTGATGCAATAATGGATTAATCTCTTAAGAAAATTAGAAGTGCGCACACATGAGTGGCGTGGCTTGGATCCAAGTTGTAATACGAGTGTCATGGAGTTTTGAAGCTTCAAATTGTAATTGTCGTTGTGTTGGGTACGAATGAAACCTTTGTCAAGCCTCAAACTCAGAGGGGTATTAGTAAGTAAAAGATATAGTAGTCTATATGTTAATGAGGATACAATCTACCTAATTTGTTGGGCCTCAAACTTAGAGCGGTACAGATGAGAAAATTATATAATCCATTTTTGCTCAGTCTTATGCTTAGGATAGAAGTGGGGGATAGATGGACAGAAAAAAGTGAGTGGCAGATGAGGCGTGATATATGGATAATGATACTCAGAGGAGTAAGAGACAGACAAGCGAAGACAAGAGCGGCAAACGGATATCATATAGAGTGGATAGCTTTCACTCTTTCGGTTTGTATTGTGCGGATTCTGAACTATTTAGCTTCAAAACTTCTTTCTCCGTTTCAAATTATAAGTCATTGTAACTTAAACCAAAACATCTCAAGCTTAATAAAAAATTAAAAATATAAATATTTATAACATTAAATAGATATATTATGAAAATATAATTAATAAAGAATCGATACTTATTTTGTACTATATATTATTTTATTATATAAATTTGGTCAAACTTTGGATACTTTGACTCTCCAAAAGTTAGAATGGCAACATAATTTGTAGCGGAGAGAGTACTGTACATACTAGCTCTGACAATTTATTTGTATGGCTGGTACGCCGGGTCGTGTTTGGATTATTGTTCACCTTGGCTGATACAAATACTTCAAGTGAAGGCACAACCGCACAAGTATTAGCTATCTATTTAGATTAGACACCAGCTATTTAATAAATAGATATATATGACACGACCGATTGAATATCTCACGAAGCAAAATTAAATCGATGGTGACTAAACCAAGCCATGCCTCTCCATGGACGCACTACTACAGAAATGGTCTTCACTGCCGGTCTATCACTAGCGGTTTCTATCCAACCGCCACCGATGTCTCTTCACCGGCGGTTTGAAACTTCAAAACTAGATCATAATTGGGGAACACCACAAACCGTCGAAGAAGGTACCCATCACTGGGGCGGTTCGTGGCTCAAACCGCTAGTGAAGCATCACCGGGCGGTTCGTAGCTTCGAACCGCTAGTGATATTGGTGTATCACCGGGCGGTTTTATTTTGAACCGCCAGTGATAAGCTAAGCGTGGACCAAACATGCCTCCCTCCCCATTTCTTCCCCTCCCCAGCCGCCACACTTCTGCTCTCCCTTCCCAGCCGCAAGGCTCTTCAGCAGTAGTGCTCTCAGCTTACCTCCGTTGAACCCCTCCTAGTTCCTAGCCACGGACCCATGTAGGAAGCTGCTCACCGCACGCATGCACGCAAGGAAGCTGCTGCAGCTGGCCAGCAGCATAGAGGCGAGGCGGCGGCGCTGGGGGCTGAGGCATGACAGCGGTGCCGCCGTGCGGGCGCAAGATCGACGACGCGCAGGGCCGAGGCACTGCGGCCTGCGGCGGCGCGGCAAGGTTCGAGGTGCGGCTCGAAGCGACCGCCCAGGAGCGAGTAGCGGCGCGCCAGTAACATCTAGCATGTATTTTTTTTTTCCATTTTTTCCCCATTCTTTCGTGCATAAATCTGTTGGCTTGGTTAGTTCGGTCATAACTCGTTAGGGTGATGGGATCTTGAATCCGGCATTGGGGAACACGATTAGATTGCACATATTTAGATATTGGAAGTTGCAACTCAAATGACTGTTGGTCCTGTTAGGTACATGGATAGAGCACTGATTTAGAGAATTTTTTTTTACTTATTGGCTTGTTCAGGAACTGTGGCACTACTACAAAAATCATGTTATATGACCTGCAGATTTAGTGATTTAAATTGGTTACGATCTTTCAGAATAACTTTCTAAAGTGAGCTGCAACTTTGGCCCTTAATACTGCAATTTTGGCGTCAATTTTGGAAAATGTTCCTCTCCTTTGGAGTAGTTCTTCCTCTGTGTAACCAAAATTTGTCTCCTGCAGGTGCAACCGTCAAAAAAGGAGACAACTTTACCATGTTTTTTCTAGGAGATTACTTATTGCTTCATTGCTTCACTACTATAATGGCATCTTATTTATTTGTTCAGTATATAGTTTGTTATACACTAAATTTGTCTAGTGAATGTCTCGGAATAGGCCTTCTGTGCAGGATATATTTGGCCTCTTTGCTGAACAGTTATGTTAGTGCCTTCCTCTTTATAATATTCGTTTTTGTTACCCATACTTTTATGCATTTTTCTGACCTGCAGAACTGCAAGGCAGAAAATTTCAGTTAGTTGAAACTTGCTTATATATCTAGTGCCACCAAATGTCTAATTTCGCATCTTAACCTGACCCATCAAGCTGCTGCTGCTGCTGTAATTTTCTCTTCAACTTGTTCAACTTGACACCTAGTATCATGCTAATGGTTCTCTAGAACTTACATCTCTTATATGCCTATTTCTATCAGCACCACTTCATGAATTAGTGTATTTCCTGGAAATGCTTAAATATATGTCATAGGGTTGAGAAAGGATTGTTGTTACTTAATTTCTTTCGGCATTACACATATGTAAAATTCCTTTGTGATTTCTTTTATTTATTTCAGCAAGTGATGTTTGCTTCTAATGTGTTGGGTGTACAGGACATGGACAAATTCCAGGAACCTAAGGTATTCACTCAGGCTGCTGACACCAAGAATAACTAGTTAGTACCATTTGTTGAAATATTAGTTTGGTGACTAAGGTCACTTGTGAGATTTCCATTTGTATATTTTATCTTCACCTTTGTGATTAAGGTTATTAGTTGAATTATTAGTTTGGTGTTCGTAATAAAAGAATGGATGTAATACATACATATGTTGATGTATGACTTGTGAACCTCTTGACTTGGTCATGAATGGAATATATTGTAAAGCCTACATATGTTATTAGTTGACCTTTGTGTAAGGTTATTAGTTGAATTATTACTGTGCGACGATCAACTCGATCGGGCAATTGGTTCTAGAATGAACCGCCAGTGTTGGCTATGTCAACACTGGGCGGTTTCAGCTACGAACCGCTAGTGAAGCCTCTGAACAACACTAGTGGTTTGTGTTCTAAACCGCCGAAAGAAAGTTTTGGATCATCGGGCGG
The DNA here is from genome assembly GCA_015844335.1 of Chrysopogon serrulatus. Lineage (NCBI taxonomy): Eukaryota > Viridiplantae > Streptophyta > Magnoliopsida > Poales > Poaceae > Chrysopogon > Chrysopogon serrulatus. The sequence goes on along the minus strand of JADLZL010004832.1, from coordinate 24,455 downwards.
TTTGAAAGAACCGCCGATGATGTCACTACTACAAATTTGATTTGTAGCAACGGCCTCTTTTTTTAGTAGTGGCGGTTTAATCATGAGGCGCCTCTACAGTTGGCCGGCACGCCACCCACCAGTTCAGCCGCCCCTACAAATCGTATAGTAGAGGCGGTTTGGATTAAAAACCGTCCCTAGAAATGCCTATATTTGTAGGGGCGGTTCTATATAAAACCGCCCCTACAAATGGATTTGTAGGGGCGGTTTTAGATAGAACCGCCCCTACAAATGACGACCATATATACTGCGGCCTCCCTTCTTCCTCCTCGGGCCGCCATCGTTGCCCGAGAAGGAAGGAAGGGAGGCCTTGGGCTACCTCCCCAAAATTGCTCTTCTAGGGGGGAGCTTTTGATTTCATTTCCTTTGGTGGAGGGGTCATAGAAGGTAAGTAAATGCTATTGCAATAATTGTTTTGAGTTTTTATTGGTTAATTTCATCTTAATTAGAGATTACCTTTTTCTCTCATCTATGGTGCATGACCCATTTATGGTGCAAATTTTTAAGATGCTAGGTATAATTTGATAGGGAAATAACATTGAGCCCTTATATAGCAAGGTTTTGTAAGATTAGAGTAAAGGATTAGGAACTTTTATTAATGTTTGATCCACATCTAGATCTAGATCTAGAACTAGGGTTTATTTTTTTTATTTTATTTTTTTAGCTAAGTATAGTTTAGTGTGCACTTGAAGGATGGTAGTTGAAATATTAATTAATATTAATTTTATATTGTAGTTGATTATTATTATTATTATTTATTTTGTTATTTTATTTTAGTAAGTAGAATTTAATTAGTGTCATTTGAAGGATATTGGATACATAGTTATTTGTTCATTATTAATTATATTTAGAGTTGCTTATTATAATCAAGAAAATGGCAATATATATTTATTTAAATGGTTGTGGAAAAATATATTCGTTTCCACCTTGCTATATATGCATCGTATAGCTATATTTGATAATCGGACTAATAAGAATGATCTTGTTATAAATATCACCTTGTGAATGATATTGGTTCTTTTATTTTGTGTAGTTGAAACATGGCAAAGATACCGAGTCTTGGATGTATGGTGCATTACGGTGGAAGCCAGATTTCCGTGATGAAGTGGATAAATTTCTTGATGCTGCGCAGAGAAGAATGCAATGTTGTCACAGAAGAATAATGAAATTATTTGTCCATGTCACGATTGCAAGAATCATATTGCATGGACAGATGTGAGTATAATCAGAGCACATTTGATTATGAGAGGATTTGTGAAGGACTACATAGTGTGGATTCATCATGGTGAAACAATGCCAAACGTTGATTCACCTGAAGGAGTGGCAAACCATGATTGCCCAGACCAATTTGTACAAGATATCGAATTCCTTGACCAATATGTGGCAGAGCTGGATGCAGAAATGGATGACAATGACTATGAGCAAGGTGGTGGTGGTTGGGCTGGTAATTACGAAGCTAGTGGCCACACTAATGCTCGTGGACATGTTGGTGATAAAGAAGATGGAGGTGGACGTGTTGGTGATGAAGGTGATGGTGATTATTTAGAGGAAATGCTTCTTGCAATTGGACCTGAGATTATTCTAAAGAGCGCGAAAGGTCTAGAAAATTTAGAAAAGGTGAAGAAAGCATCGAAGGAGACTTTGTATGATGTTGAAAAGGGTTGTCCGACACAATTGGACAGTGCTACGTTTTTTTGCTTGAGTTGCTCATCCCGAAGGCAAAGTATGGTTGGTCGATCTGTAGTTTTAATGATCTATTGCGTCTCCTATCATGGTTACTGCCACAGCCAAACTCAGTACCCTCCAACACTTACCAAGCAAAGAAGGTAATTAGTCCATTGACAATGGGGGTTGAAAAAATCCATGCATGCCCAAACCATTGTATCCTATTCCGCGGTGATATGTTCAAATCACTAGATAAATGTCCTCGGTGTGGGGCCGGTCGATACAAGAACAACGACCTTTTTAATGAAGAAGAAGTCTCCGTGGGGGGAACAAGAGGAAGAAGGGTGGAAAAAAAGGTGGTAAATGATTCCCAACCCCCGAGGATACACCATTAGGCAGCGATGAAAAGCAGAGACGAGTTCCAGCCTTGGTAATGTGGTACCTGCCAGTCGTTGACCGATTGAGGCGTATGTTCTTAAACCCTAAAGAAGCTGCACTTATGACATGGTGGGATGATGAACGCCAGGTGGTTGATGGTAAGATTGGACACCCAGCTGATGGTACCCAATGGCGGCGCTTTGATGCGAAATACCCTGAATTTAGTAAAGATCCGAGGAACGCACGGTTTGGCTTGAGCAATCGATGGAATGAATCCTTTTAATGAGAGGACAAGCGAGCACGATACTTGGCCAGTTATCTTAACCATGTATAACATCCCAACGTATTTGTGTCAAAAGAGAAAGTACCTTCTTCTCACTATTCTCATTCAAGGTCCTAAACAACCAGGAATTGACATAGATGTTTTTCTAGAGCCTTTGATGCAAGAAATGGAGAGGCTATGGACGTACGGGGAGCCTATGTATGATGCATTTAGAAAGGAGGACTTCATCTGTAGAGCCATTATATTTGTCACTACCAATGATTATCCCGCATTGTTTGCTTTGTCAGGGCAAATCAAAGGGAAGACAGGATGCTTAGTTTGCTTGGATGGTACTACTTGGGTTTATTTGCTTGCTTCTAAGAAGACAGTGTACCTACGATATCGACGTTTCTTGAAGCCAACTCACAGATACCGCAGCAAGATGTTCTTCAGATTTTATGACAACAAACCTGAAATTCAACCCAATCCAGTGAGACATAAAAATGGGCAACATGTGTTCGAAATGGTGAAAAACATACATGTCACCTTTGGAAAGAAGAATGCGGATGGGACGAAGAGAGATAGAAGCACACCTCCTATCCCGGGTGTTCCCTTCAAAAAACAGTCGATCTTCTTTAAATATTTGCCATATTGGCCAGACTTGGAGGTTCCCCATGCTATTGATTCGATGCACCTACAGAAGAATGTCTTTGAGAGTCTCATTGCTACCTTGATGGACACTGGGAAGACAAAGGATGGTCTCAAATCACGAAAAAGACATGGTGCAGCTCAATGTGAAGCCCGAGCTTCACCCAAGAGCTTCAGGATAATGGAAAGTACCTCCTTCCCCGCAGCTAGCTTCAATCTTACGCGAGATGAGAAGAGAGCAATCTGTAATTTCCCCGAGGTCCGTCAAAGTTCCCACCGGGGTTTTCAGCTAATGTGAAGAGGCTAGTATCAATGAAGGACCTATCAATAACACGCTTCAAAGCTCATGACTGTCATGTGATGCTCACGGTGTTCTTACCTATTGCAATTAGGGCAATAAAACCGAGTTCTTGAAAATGGCCATCACCCGCATGTGTTACTTTTTTTTCAAAGATCTCACAAAAGACAATTGATGAAAAAGAACTTCATGAGCTACATGATTTTGTGGTGGAGACCCAAAACCAACTAGAGATGTGTTTACCTCCTGCTTTTTTTTGATATAATGCCACATCTCATGATTCACATGGTGCATCGATCACGTGCACTAGGCCCTTCTTACCTCCATGAAATGTGGTCCTATGAGCGGTTTATGTCCGTTCTTAACCGATATGTGCATAATCGAGCATGCCCGTAAGGCTCCATGATAGAGGGTTACAATACCGAAGAAGTCGCCGAGTGTTGTCGAGTACCTAAAAGTTCGAGAGAGGGATTGGTCAACCCATTTCTCGGCATAAGGGTAGGCTCACTTGAAAAGGGCACGAAGGGGAGAAAACAGTTCATCGATGCAGATTTCAGTGAAGTGGCTAGAGCACATTACGATTGTCATGCAGAGTACACAATTGATGCAGCCATATATCAACGAACACATGGAACTAATAAGGGCCGAGAGTAATGGTCGCACGAAGAGTGGGTCATGAGACAACACAAGCAACGCCTCACAACATGGTTGAAGGACCACCAAAATCTTCCAAGTGGAGATACCAAAGATGAAGTTACCATCCGAAGGTTGGTCTGCGGGGCCATCAAGACAAGTGACATCATGGCAAGCTTATTTACATTAATGGTTACACATATTATACGCATGCAAAGGATAGTAAATGTGTGAACCAAAATAGTGGGGTTCGAATCGAAGCTCTTGATGGAATGGACCAAAAGATCTCATTCTTCGGCATCATTGATGATATATGGGAACTTGACTATGGCACGGGTCTAGAGATACCTCTGTTTCGATGTCGCTTGGATCAAACAACACCAAATCAATGAGATTGGATTGACAAAGGTGGACCTAGACAATTTAGGCTACCAAGATGACCCTTGGGTTCTTGCTTCTCGTGTTGCTCAAGTTTTCTATCTATATGACCCAAAAAACTAACCTCCCCCAAAGAAAAAGACAAAGCATGTGGTTGTCTCCGGAAACATAGTATTGTTGGACTTGATGGCGAGGAGAATTTTGATGAATACAATAATGGCTCGAGATGGAGCTATTCATGGACTTCCCTAAAAAGATTAGTGCTTGTTGAAAAGAATTTACCCAAAGACATATTGCCATGGCAACGAAAAAGATGTCAAGGGTAAAGTTGTTCTTTGGGTAGTATGTGTGCATGTGTGTTAGAACTTTGATGTATGTGTGTGATACTATCTATGTATTTGTAAGCGAGACCTTCGATGCATGTGTGACAACTTTGGTGTATTTGTGTGATGCTATATATGCAATTGAAACTTCCATCTAATTATATTTAGAAAAAAATTGTGCTATTACGAAACGTGGTGTTACACAATGTACATCCTCCGTCTCTCCGTCTCTTCATAACCTTATTTCTTTTAATATCAACATATAATTTCTTTAAATAGAAACATATAATTTCTTTCAACATCAACATATAATTTCTTTAAATAGCAACATATAATTTATTTGAATAACCAAATTACAAAATGTGGCATTGTCTTATATAAATTATAACAGCATACATGCTTTTTACCTTTCAGAGTGATTTGTAGGGGCGGCTCGTGAATAAACCGCCTCTACAAATAATTTGTAGCGACGGGTAAACTTACAAACCGCCCCTACAAACCGGCCCGGTATATATTCCACGCGCGCGGGGAGCCTCTGTATTTCGCTAAGTCTTGGGCGCCTTCTTCCTCCTTCACGCCGTCGCTAAAAATTGGAAGCCGCCGCCACATCCGCCACCGGCGTCGGGCCCCCTCCGTGCCCGTTCTCACCATGGGCCTCCCGACAGCGCCTCCTCCCCCCTCGGTCGCCGGATCCCTGCCCCATCCTGCCCGCCTTGGTTTGCCGAACCAAATCGGGGCGGCGACACGGGCGGCTAGGGTTTGACCGCCGCCGGCGGTCGTTGGGTTCTCCGGCGGCCGTCTTGCGGCCTGCTCTCGGCGTCCTGTGTCCGGTGGCGCTGTGCTCCTTCTCCACCGCCGTTATCTGCGTCCGTGCCCCTCCATTGTCCGTGCTCCTCAGTGCTCCTCCTCTGCTGGTAGTCGGGTGCGGCCAACGGCGGATTCGGCTCTGGTGGTTCCAGTGCTCCTCCTTCCTAGTAGGGCGTCCTCCCTCAGCCGTGGGCGTCCTGCTTCCCGGTGGCCGCGACCTGCCTCACCGGCGGGCGTCCTCCCTCCCCTGTGGCCGGCCGTGCTCCCTCCCCTGTGGCCGTCCTGCTACTCGGTGGCCGCGTGTGTGCTCCTCACTGGTGGCCCTTCTTCCTCCCCTGTGTGCTCCTTCTGCCAGATCTCAGGTTTGCTCTGTCCTCCTCAACCTATCCTGTTCCCGATCAGATGAACTAGTTGATACATTGCTGTGTGATACATTGCTTCAGTACTAGATGATATGCATGCCATTTTACTGACATTTAGATGCATGAGTTGATACATTGCCTATGTTACTGGTTCTGTGTTGTATGATACTGTGCTATATGCATGTCTATTTTGCCACTTTGTCAAAGACTCGTTACCTAATTTTGGTTTACTAACTCATCACTCTATATGCAGACCTACTTATTTGAGTTTGTGAGACCAAATGTTGGTACTATGATGGCCCTCTGTAATGTTTTTATGCCTATGATGAATCTGTCCTACTCATTACTTATATAAGATATGAGATGATGATCGAAGACTTGTGAGCTTGTCATATACTCTTGTCTCCTTTCCTGTACAGTCCCTCTTCTATATGTTTTTTGTCCAATGATGAGCTTGTCGTATTCCATATAATCTTTGGAATATAAGCTGATGATCATAGACTTGTGAGGCACTTGGCATTAGTCCCAGTCCCTATCCTCTTTTCTGTTAATATCCATGATGCCTTTATGCTCCAAGTTTGTGATCAAATGATGGTTGACAAGTCTGAGGCCCACTGCTGCTGTATTTTTATGCTATGACTGCTAGTGCAGCTCAATTTAGTTATGGTATATGCTGCCTTGAGTCTCCAAGTCTTGTGATCAAATGATGGATGTCATTTCTGAGGCCAAATGCTGCTATATTATTCTGTTCGGACATATGGTGCAGTCCCTTTACTCGTCTATTTTTCTGAGATCTTACTCTTTTGCTCTTGTCCTGCTATCTCTGATCCCCTCTTGTGCAGTCCCAGTCCCTCATCTATATCTTTTTTTTGCCTATGATGAGCTTGTCCTACTCCATATAATCTTTGGAATGTGAGCTGATGATCATACACTTGTGAGGCACTTGGCATTAGTCCTAGTCCCTATCCTCTTTTCTGTTAAAATCCATGATGCCTTTATGCTCCAAGTCTTTGATCAAATGATGGTTGACAAGTCCGAGGCCCACTTCTGGGCCAGATTTTTGTAACTTAAAGTAATCGGTGCATGACAATTAAACATGAAAATTAGTAGATTACTGAAATAGCCTACTTGTAAAGTACATTGTATCCAAGAAATTGAATTGGTTACCTGTTCTCTGTAATAAAATCAAACGTATGAACAATCCAACAAAACAAGGTATTGTGTGCTCAATTTTGTTACTGTATGCTCAAATGTTTATATTTTTCCATTATTCTGTAACTGGAAACACAATGAGTTGCTCAAATGTGATGTTTCTATTTTTTTTCATTATGACTATCAAGGCAGATCTTGCGTTATTGTATATGTTGCCTTGATGCTCCAAGTCTAGGATCAGTGTGCAAAATGTTTCTGAGGCATGCTGCTGCTAAATGTTTCTGTTTTGACTGTCAGGGCAGCTCAGTGTGCAAAATACAATTAGCTCGTTTTATCTGTAGACCGAATGTCATTGTGCAATTTTAAATCGGTCTCTCAATGTCTCAAATTTTTACGCCTGCTGCCGCTATAGCTTGTCCGAAAATTTGACCGAAAACTTGTGAATATTTGTGACTTCACTCACTTTGCTCACCGGCGATCTTGAAACTAAATGTTGAAACCGAATGTACCTAGCTAATACTTGTTTTTGAAATGGTGCGCATCCCGACCTTATTTGAGTTAGTGATGAAACTGTTGCTACTCATCTGTTTTTTTTTGCCTGTGATGAAACTGTCCAACTCATTAATATACGATATGAACTAATGATCCTACACTTGTGAGCCACTTGGCATCATTGCTGGTCCCTTTTCTTTGTTATCACCGCCGGCAGCTCAATACTAGTTGCTTTGTTGTTTTCCCTCTCTTGTCTAGTTTACATTTATGAATGATAGTGCACCTCGATGCGCAAAATACAATTAGCTCCTTTTTTTTCAACAGCTAGTCTGCCGTTGTTTTCCCTCTCTTGTCTAGTTGCTAATCTGCTAGGCTGGTGCTATTTTCTTGCATCCAAAATCCAAATAGAAAATGACGCCGAGAACAGAGAGTCATACCACAAGGCCTGAGGTTGAGCCTAACTTTGAAGAGGCACAAGTAGAGGAACTTACCGAGGAGCAGCGATTCAATGAGGAGATAGAAAATGATGTAGTAGCGATGATAGAATCGAGAGAATGATGACCATGCTGAGAGGCAAAGAAAGGAAGGCGCAGTAGGAGAGGATGATGAAGGCGCTGAGAGGCAGAGGGAGGAAGGTCAAGTAGGCGAGGAAGGTGAGAGAGACAACGATGATGAAGATGACGATGATGATGGTGAAGAAGACACAGCGTACGAAAGTCCCGAGGATCCTTTTCCACCTGAAACTAGAAGGAGGCCAACGTTCGACGACCTTGATCTGGATTTTAATCCGAATGAGGTTGGATCCATTCTTATCAAAGTTATCATTAGTTTCAATATTATGGTAGTCATAAACAAACTTTGATCTCCAATATAGGTCCCTCCATCTTCAACTAGGCATCGTCGACGTCGACGACGACATGATACAAGACAAGAAAGATCAGAGGAAGGTGGAGCAGAGGCAACAGTCACAGAGTTCGACGCTCAAACCTCTGCTCCAGAACCACAAGTGACGACCTCTGATAGCCAACTAAAGAGGAAACGAGGGGATAGAAAAGCCAACCTTTATCCTGAAAAGGCTCTGTTTGTGGTAACAGAGGTCGGGCCAACAGGGGAGATCCGAGAGCCAAAGCATCTCAGAGCAAAGTGGCGTAATGCAATCGGGGCTCTAGTAAGAGATGAGCTAAACCCAGCAGTGAAAACCTGGAAAGCTATCCCGCAGGAGACAAAGAGATATTTATGGGAGAAAAAGCTGTTGAAGAACTTTAGATTTCCGGAAGGAACACATGATTTGGTACAACGTCTCGCTCTCAAGCAACTTGGAGACTCATTCAGACGTTGGAAGTCGGAACTCAACATTAAGTATGTCCGACATAACTCAACTCCCTTCAACGAGTTTGGCAAGATAACTCCTGGACAATGGGCTGACTTTGTGGCCCAGAAGACTACACCAGTAGCGCTAGCCCTCAGTGCCCGTAACTCTGAACTAGCAAAGAAGAACATCCACCCTCATCATCTAGGTCCCGGTGGGTACATTGGCAAGGAAGAGCAGTTCAGGAAGATAGAGGAAGATGCCGCCGCATCCGGGCATACAACTTGAAGGGGCTTGAAGAGGCGCACAAAAAGTCGGATCCTTGCAAGGAACAAGGAAGCATCTGCAAATGGCTAAAATTTGATAAGCCGCAGAGACGTAACAAGCAGTGTCACAAATACTGAAACTTGGTGAGGAGGCACAGAAGGGCTCATTCAAGCCTTCCAGAGAGAGAGATGAACTTAGCGTGGCCTTGGGAAACCCTGAGCACCCAGGTCGTGTCAGAGGGTTAGGGAAAAGAATGATATGGAAATATGGCTTCGAAGAGGACAGAGACATATACAAGAAGCATGGCAGAGATCGTCGAGAATAATCTTGAGCTCCAAGTGAAGGCTTTAGTTGCGAAGGCACTAGAAGAACAAGGATTGTCTACGGAGCCACGTACAATAATGGCACCACCGGGACAATTGGCTTTGATCAACAGCCCTCCGAGAAGTTCCTAGCGGCCAAGGGTCGACTACGGCCCACAACACCCGATTGATTTCATACGGGAACCAACTCGGTGCACATTGGTGGTCCTCGTCGGTAGGCAAAACATAATGACAGAGGTGGCAACAGGTGTGGCACATCCTCCGGGTGGCTTACATCACCATAGTAGGATACCGCAAGATTATACTAGGGTCGAGGTCCATACCGTGAAGCCTGAATACACCCGATGCAAGATAGACTACCCAACTCCTGAGGGACTGGAGTACCTTGGAGAAGTAGTAAACCAATTTATCCTCTGGCACAAAAAGGACATTGTATTGGCTACTTGTCCGCCGCCTGTTGAGCATTTGGAGGGAGTGTGTGAGGAGGGGGAGATACAAACACCACCTCGTGACCATAACTTGTTAGAGATGCCACACTATTCCCCGCCTCCTATGGACAACTTGGCTGATATACCACAATCTTCCGTGCCTCCTAACGAGCCCTTGCCTGAAATGCCAGAACCTTCCCAGCCTCCAAGCAAGCCCGTGCCTGATATGCCACAGTGTTGCCCTCCTCAGATCGAGGACATGTGTAATGAGATGCCACATACTTCATTACAAGCAGAGCCAATACTTGATCATGTAGAAGGTGCCGACAAGGAAGGAGAAATAGGAAAGAAGCATCTAATCCACGAGAGACCAGCTTTTGAGACGATGAAAGGCATCACGTCGGCGGCCAAGTGGTATGCACATGACCGGTTCAAGCCGGAGAACCAAGTCAAACAAGTCCCACGATCTGAACCGGCTGTCACTAGCAAAAGGCAACGCATACCAAACAATCAACAGACTCAGAAAAAGGCTTCTAAGTATCCAAATGTAAGCGCTATCAAATGGTCAAAAGATTGCCCAAAACATTACACAAGAGGCAAGATATTTCTACCAAATCGGGTCATGCAGAACCTACCACTAGGAATGAAAAGATTCCATGATTGGTACTTGCGTGCTCAAGAAACAAAAATAAATGTTATAGAAGCAAGCTTCCCCGCCAAGACATTTGGGGGCCCAAAGGGAAAAATTGCATTTGACTTCGATGATCTACAGACAATATTCCACCTCGGAGAAATGGAAGCCAACCTAATTCGCACGTGGTGCTTGTAAGTCCTTGTCCTATTTCATTATAATCTTTGCATTATGTTATAACTAACCAACGTCATGATTTGTAGAATGCAAGTCCACCTTGCTAAACAAGTGTCAACTCAACGTACTGGGTTCTTAGACCCTCAATTGGTAGCACAAGACAGGTTTACTTACCCCAACGAGTGGGAATTAGATGGCAAAGAACTTGCCGCTGGAAAGACCATCGAGGAGAAAGAGCAGATCCGTCAAGAAGCCATAAGAGACGCCGGGCTCAAGGTTTCAAAGATACATAGCAAGTGCTTTTGATAGACTACTTGAGAATCTAGATACAATATGGATACCATACAATTTCGAGTAAGTACAACTATTTTCTTTTACGCTTTAAGAATATAACACATTTTTGATTGATTTAGATGAGCTTAGTTATTTCTATGATTGAAATCATGCAGCAATCATTGGATAAGTATAGGCGTCGATGTTGGCCACAAAGATGGCGTGGGTCTTCGATTCAACAGACAAGGGCGAGAACACATATAAAGACTTCATAGCAATCCTCAAAACGTATAAGTTCATATACCTCTACAATTGTAGCACTTTTGGATACTAACTTTTATGTACTTAGTCATTGGCTATATTCACTTTTGCGGGGGCATTCGGGTACTACGTTAACAAACGCCATGGGAGGCATCATCCAACAAGGAAGGATAATCTATGTGTCAAAACAAAGTGGCCAAGTAAGTGTAACTACCTTTAGTGCTTCCATTATTTTTTTGTCGAAAGCATTACCTAAGAATCTTCTATTTCAAACTCGGTGTCACAAGCGAGAAGATTGGGAGTGTACACGTGGATATTATGTCCGCACTTTCATTGCGTAAAAATGGTCCATACAGGAGACACCCTAACATGGTATATTTTAAATGCTTCACTTGTAGTACAACAATTTGATTCAAAGATATGCCTATAATATGAAATACTAAATGTACAATTGTTCATATAGTGGCCGGAAGAGAAAGAAATGAGTAGGACACCGATTGATGATGACAACCTCTTGGAACTCGTGGGCGACCTATGCAACTTCATAATGGATCAAATTATACATGTGAGGGGATCGTACCATGACCCAAATTCTGACTTAGGAAGTAATCCTCGCATCCAACATCTTCGCGAGTGGGAAAGGCTAAGCTTAGGTCGTTGAATCCTTTTGTGAATGTAATGTGACGTGTAATATGACTTGTGAATGTTATCGGACTTGTGTAATTATTGAATGTTAATATTTTCATAACATATGTCATGGTCTGAATGTTGTTGGACTTGTTAATGAACTGTTCTGTGTTGTTTGAATGATTTTCCTATATGTATATAACCTGTTCTGGTGGAATTGGGTATCAGCCTGAATTTAGTTTTTTTTAATAAATATTGTAGGGACGGTTTTATCTTCAACCGTCACTACAAATTAATTTGTAGAGACGTACGTAGTTTCAACCCGTCTCAACAAATCATATTTGTAGGGGCGGTTATCTTTTAAAACCGTCTCTACAAATGCATTTGTAGGGGCGGTTTTATCTAAAACCGTCTCTACAAATGGTATTTGTAGGGGCGGTTCAAAAATCGCCTCTACAAATCGTGGATTTCTAGCCACGCTTGCGTAGGGGCGGTTGGAGAAACCGTCTCTACAAATCATCACCAACCGCCCCTACAGAGCTTTAGTGCAGTAGTGTGTGCGACCCCCTTCACTGCCGCTTTGGTTGTGGCGGTTCAAAATCCGCCGGTGAAGGGGGGTTTTGAACCGCCACTAATGTCCAAATCTGTAGTAGTGACGTACAGCTAAAGAAGGAATTGTGAAGCTTTCTCACCCTTTTCAGGACTACTGTACCTTAACAATGCCACTGTCTGTTGATCAGCCGCGACGGGACGTGTTGAAAGTCGCTTCGGACCTCACTTCGCATAAATGATCAGTACGCGCTGTACTCTCGTCTCATCTCATCTCATCTCACAAGTACGCGCGCAGTACTCTCATATCTTAACTCACCAGCTACACGTACGTACTCCCTCCGTCCCATATTAGGGCCTTGTTTAGATTACCCTCCAACTTCCAAGTTTTTCACTCTCTCTCCCATCACATCAATTTGTACCCGCATGTAAAGAGTATTAAATATAAATAAAAAATAACTAATTACATAGTTTTGTTGTAAATCACGAGGCGAATCTTTTGAGCCTAGTTGGGCCACGATTGGACAATATTTACCACAAACAAACGAAGTGCTTCTGAGGACTTTACAATCTCTCTCCTCTCACAAATTTGTTGCCGCATATAAAGAGTATTAAATATAAATAAAAAAAATAAATAATTACATAGTTTTGTTGTAAATCACGAGACGAATCTTTTGAACCTAGTTGGGCCACGATTGGACAATATTTACCAAATAAAAAAAACGAAGTGCTACAGAAACCGTCCAAAAAACTCACATGAAACTAAACAAGGCCCCGCTATGGGATGCGTGTCGGTCAAACTTTCTCAACTTTGACTAGATTTATAGAAAAAAACATGCAATATTTTCATCTCCAAATAAATTTGTTAAAAAACTAGACTTAAAGATCTTTCCAATGATACTAATTACTTAGCATAAATATTTATATATTTTAATATATAATTGCGGTATTTTGAAAATGTTGACTTCTCGGGAAGCGAGAATGACATCTATTTTGGGACGGAGGGAGTACGTGCTAGTACTGTCTGCCATACAGCAGCGCAATGCTTCAAGAAAGGAACAAAAGAAGGAATAATCATTAGTGGCCTGACCAATTTATTAATTATACTAGGAGTATTCCGGTATCATTGTCGCGTCTGGACGTCATGACCTGAGCACGGTGACTTGCAAGCTTTCTACGCATCCATATATCTGCAGATCTCTGCGCGCCTACATGCATGTCTTCGTCTACAAGGTACTGCAAGCACTACTTTGGAAACTTGAAATTCCCTCACAGTGCACTACCGTCAGGGAAAATAAAAATATCGGCATGAAAATGTACGTATGGTCATAAAAAATAAAAATATCGCTATGAATTTTTTTACCGTTAGGAAAAATAAAAATACCGTCAGGGCTAGCTCGACAGGGTAATTCCATTTTTGCCTAACATTGGTCAGGGAATTTCAAGTTTCCAGTAGTGAAGTCTCTCTCTCTCTCTCACTCTCTCAAAGAGGAAACAAAGTATTCCTTCCTTCCGTTTCCTCATGGTCATGGATATGAACCCTAAGAAGAATGCCCGAGAATAACTCCGAGATAAGCTGCTGGCCATGAGGCTGACATCTCACACACAGAGAGAGAAATTAAAGGACAGAGACAGAGACGGGACCATGGCGTGTACAGTACTGAGGTCACAAGTGTACAAGACTACAAATCTACAATAGGGTCACTCTCTCTCTGAATTTTATTCAGCCATGCATTTCTTTTATCTCCGTATTTCTTATGCAGCCGGCCGGATAAGTTTACACGTTAATATAGAATGGCAACTTGCACATGTCCAGTTTCTTGACACTACTGAACTACAAGTTGTCTTTTTAAGATTTTGAGAAAACGGCTATAAAACTTACTGTATGACTGCTGTATTATTACATGCATCTAGCCAAGACAATATCTGAAACACAGAATCGGTTGTGCTCGACTTCTTTAAACCGATATCTTGAGAAAAATTAAAGACCTGTTTTGTTCCTGCAGTAACCTTTTGGCCGAGCCATGCATGCAATCCTTACAAGAGAAGAAAGTCTGAAACTTTCTAGTAAGTCAATTCCTCCAAGTTCAAGTTGCAACCAATGCAAGTTCATGACAGTAACTTATATACCACCAAAGAAGCTGACCTTTTGCCCAGTTATAGCATCTGCTCCAAATGCAGATATTTCAGTTTTTACTGCTGGAAAACTGATAGACTCACAGTGAGTGTCTCATCATAATATCGCAAGGCTATCTAGGCCGGACTAACTGTCTCGCGTCTCCACACCAGGAAAGCAGCAACCAACCGGCCGGGGAGAATCTCAGGGGTCTGGTGGTGGGCCTCCAGGGTCAGCACACAACAGTGAACCCACATTCTTCTGCAGCCACTGCCTTGCTATCAAACAAAACGCCAAGCACGTAGTGCACACACACAGACGCACATGACACATGTATATATGCTACTTGGATAGCATTACAATTACTGTGCACCTCATGTTGATGCACACATATGCATGCAGGCAGCCCTCTCTCTCTCTCTCTCTCTCTCTCTCTCTCTCTCTCTCTCTCTGGTCGTCTTCCCCTCCAAATCGAAACAAAACCATCGTATCATGTTGGAATTTATGTCCTTGGAACAAGCCATATGTTGCTCGCTTAAACTAATGCTCACAGGACTCGGAAGGTGTGTGTGATTTGATGTGCATGATTTGGTTTGGTGTGTGCGCGAGCAGCAGATCGAGTACAGCGAGCACAGCGCCCCCAAAACCTGATTCCCCGAGCAGCGAATGTTTTTCTAGGCTTAGGCGAGCCGTGAGTCATGAGACTCCTGTCGGCGAACAACCGGATGCGGCTGATGCCAGTTGCCACACCTCGCACGGAATTCCCTCACCTAATGCGTGCAGCGCGCAGGTAGCAAATTTCTCTGCACCTAGCCCTAGATAGGCTGTCTCGCTCGCTGCAGGGGTAGCGCGGCATAAACTTGATTGAGCGTTCTAGATTTGGCGCCCTGAGATTGAGAAGCAGACGCGGAGATGTGTTCTTTTTTAATGTTTAACCATCTATTATATATTGTTCAGGACAGCCAGGGCGTGGATTAAATAGGGTTTCGTGACGGCCACAGTTTGACTTGTTTGACTAGGTTAGTGCCTCCACCTACTAGGCTCCAGACGATTGACCCGGCCGGTACATATCATCGGTGTAGTGTATAGGGCGGCTTAACAAATTACATTCCGTGTGATTTGACGCGTTTATTTGTTTGGCAGAACCTGAGTTACTAGTTTATTACTCCGATGATAGGAAGCCAGCGGGCAAGTTAAAAGGGTTGGGAATATGAGAAATGAAAACAGTGAGTCAATTGGGAGTATTTCAGTTATTTTATTTCTTCCAATTTATTCACTGATACCTAGTCACCCACGCGCACTAGATTTTTCTTTTTAGAATTACGCAGTACAATATTGATGCTCGTAACAAGCATGTATAGTACGCAAACTCTACCCTTATAATCATCTCTGAGGACTGAGTCCATCTCAAAATTCATAAAGTCGCCACAGACGTTTTGTTGTCAATAGAAACGTCACCTAACACTGAAAGCATAGCATCGTTAGATCCTCGAATAAATCTAGAAAAATATGAGCACCTGTACTAAGTTAAGGACTTAAACTCGGATGAGTAGTTCCACCAGAAGAAATCTAACCAACTGATCTATGATCAGTTCGCACTATTGGATATATATATATATATATATCTCTAGAGCAAAACCCATATCTCAACGTTGTATGTGCCTTTTTATAACCACATATGTTTCATAAACTTTGATTTTAGGACATGTTTGGGTACATAGCTAATTGTTAGCTAGCTAAAATTAGCTTGAGCGCACACATCCAAATAGAAGCACCAATAGATGTTCCATAAGTTGTTAACCAACTAGCTACAGAACTCTAGCTAATTAAGTCTAACTTCTAGCCCCACCTAGTAACTAGCTCTATGATCCAAACAAGCCCTCATATAAGAGATGTTCTTCTCTTATTCCCTCTTAGTCCTACGCCTCCATGTGCCTAGTAATAATATTAAATATCAACCACTACTACTCATAAGATATTTAAATTTAGCAAAAAGGATAAATCCAAAAAATTCAAATATAAAAACTAAAAAACATCTAGGCTTTAATTTAATAGACTCTAATCACTCTTACTAATAATTAATAGATAAATATTGTTTTTACAACTAATTGCATTTAATTTGTCTTGATAAAAAATATATGGAGTATAGGGCGGCAAAGACGCCGAGTAACAGAAGATCTACAAATGCACATGACGTTTTGGTCCATACTTGTAGCGCATCAACTATCATGGATTTGTAACCATGACAAGTAATTAGTGGATCGATTAATGGGTCAATTTATGGGATTTTAGTGGTTTAGCACTCAAGACATAAGATTTATCCTAGTTCAGGCCTCTAAGCTAAGTCTTATGTCCATCTGTGAGTTCTTCATGAATGCTCACATGAGTTCTTACAAAGAGAGAGATATGGTAGGAGGGGCAAGCTAGTTTTAATCAAGAGTTAATTTATTTGTGGGCTATAGCGTTGATCTACTCTTCCCCCGGCCTCCCCTTCTACTAGAGCCTCATTCCCCCTTATATCTCGAGGGTCGAAAGGAGTACAAGAAGTAGGGTCACTAGTGGATCCCTTAGCAGGCAAGGGAGCTCTATGGTTTTGTATTCCTAATCTTCGAGCTGTTAGAGGAGTCCACCACTGTCTCCTTGTTGACGGTCCTTAAAGCCTATTTTATACCATCAATTATTGCATGAATTAATATGAAATGAATCATAAAGCATAGTTATAGGGTTTGATTCTAACGAGTTCCACGAGTTGTGTTGTTCTCGATCATTTTGCAGGTATATCCAATTTTGCACGGAATAAAAGTATCTCAAATGATGATTTGGAGCGCACCATTGTGAAGAGCTCATCGAGACAATTGAAACAGACATATGGTTTGCCCTATTTGGAGTCCAGAATCAAAAGATATCAATTTCACACCGAAACCAACACTAGAAGACTCTATAAGACATGAGAAGGCCACCCACCGAAGGCAGGGCCCACCTGTCACAGGGTGGGGCCGCCCAGCCCCCTCCCTGGGCCGACCGGCGCTCTTCGGAGCCCATTCGGGGCCCGCTTCGATGGACGGCTTCCTACCGCCTTAGGGTTTGCATCTCCACTGTTGCTTAAGTCGGTTTGATCCTACAGCGCACGTTAATCCCACTAGGCTATAAATAAAGAGGCAGACCCTCCTCTCTGAGGGCACCACATTATTATGGAGATGTAGAGGCGTCCCTCGAATGGATGACCTCTCATCTCTAGAGAATTAGGGCTAGACTTTCCAATGTAGTAGATTAGTTCTAGTTGAGAGTTAGGGAGAGCGGAGCTACGCCCAGGTTCTGGAGGAGTCTTCAGAGTTTTGGTATATCTTTGTATCTATTCTTGTAAGACTTATGCTTTAATATATTTATGCTTTAATATATTTATCTTCTCTATTTACTTTATGCCTTTCATATTATGTTTAGTATAGTTGTTATATCTTGGCATGGGATCTCCGCTCGTATTGAGTGCTCTGGTTATCATATGTGATTAGAGTAGTAATCTTTAGTGTAGACATGGTGTCTAGGCTAGGGTTTACCTGAGGTTGCGCTCAATCCTACGGTTAGTTGTGGTAGCCCCAGAGATGACAGCTCTGTCCGGTCTTCGTATTCCACCACGTTCGGGTTGATGTTTCGTAGAGCTTTTGGCAGCCTTCCCCAACTACTTTCTTCCCAGTCTTATTCGAGAGTTGGAAAGGTACTGCTGCTCCTAAGTGCTACTGTGTGATTGCTATATCTATCCATGAATTAGTTATATAGTACCAAAGTAAAAGAGATGTACTTAGAAACCTTGAACTCTCCCGTTGTCCTCTCACTTTAGCTATCTACTCTTTTATCATAAAATTCTCCTATGTGTCTATGTCATTTACGCATAACTCTTATCATTTATCATTTACCCCCTACTCTAGTCTAGTTGGTGTACTAAGTTAGTAGATACATGATGATGAACTATTAATGTCTTTATCCATTGTTTCCTAGTGGTAAAATATAAATAACGATACCTGAAATACTCTCGGTAAAATGCTACAATGGTTTTCTGTGCGCTTGCGGAATCCTTCATATTTTAGTTGTGCATAAAAAATACCAACAAGCATTTTTGACGCCGTTGCCGGAGAAACAATTGGCGTAGAGTTTTTGATATTGATCTTGATATCTACTAATCTAGTCTACTACTAGCTTTAGTAGGATTACCCTTGTTTTGTTGAGTTGTGGAATAAGCGGGCTATCAACCGTTTCAACTTTGTGGTAAAATTCCACAAGACCAAGACAAGAAGGATATTGAAGAACTCAGGGTGCCTAAGCATTCATGATCCATCAACAATGGAACCCTGCCATCTCATAGGTTTGTAAATATTTATATTCTCCTAGCCATGTGTAGATTGGAGAAAAAAATCGTCGTCACAAGAAGTCAAAGTTTATCACATGTGATGAATAAAGACGCTGCACTACTTGCAAATACCATTGTGAGTCATGGTGTTTGATCAAGAAAGATGAAAAAGTTTTGCTTATAGCTTTAATTTTGATGAGTAGTTATCTGTTGCATTCCACTGCATGTTTACTTTGAATAATTAATGCATCTACTCCATCTCATATCAAATCCATAGCATGTTTAGTTTTTTGCACACATGTATGTCACTTGCATATCTACTTAAAAAATATTCTCACTATGCATGATCATGCTTTCGTCTCTATTTGAGTAAATCTCTATATGCTCTCATGCTACCTTGTTTGCTATAGTATGTTTAGGTTTGGATTATCTTCATACATCTTTTAAATGAAGCATGATGCTTAGTTTAGGAGTGGTGATCTTAATTCCAAAGGCTTTTAAATTAAGCGTGGTGCTTAGGTTAAAATACCTTCCTAAATCAAATTGGACATGGTGTCTAGGTTGATTTTTAAACTGAAAGTATGCTTTAGTAGACACTGGATATTTTGTTGGACTAACCCCTGCAGGAAACTCTTAAATTCAATTTGGGTAAGTCCGAGATAAACTCACATCAAAGAGATAAATCAAGGCAGGTGATGAAATCTAATAACTTTGCATAAGAGAAAGACATAGCTTATCCTTTACGAAGAAAAGAACTGTAAGTATCAAAGTTTATTCAAGTAATCTTTTGTCAAAAGTTACCTTTGCCTTGAACCATATAAAAGTGCAGCTACCAACAAAATTTGTTAGAAGAAATCTATGCTAAAGTAATCCTCAAAGTCCATCCTTTCATTAGCATAGATGAAATTCACATGAATTATGGACCATAACCCACATTCCAAACTTGTTGCAATCCTTTAGGTATGTATCCACTAACATTTATGTAGGAAAGAAAAAATAAATGTCTGATCATAGTTTGAAACGAAAAGAAAGGGAAACAAGTGTATAGAAAGGACTAAGATAGAAAGAAATGGATGAAAGTGCACTTCAACACCTTCTACACTTCACCATGATAGTGGACCAATCACCTAGCGAGACATAAGGTACATTTACCGAAGCCTCATGCAACTTTAAACTACATTCAATATCTTATACCACATTGTTAATTATCTTGGTTATCCTTACCTTATGTCATGCTTAATTTGCTAAAACTTAAAACAAATAAAATACTCTTTTGGTTCACCTACATATTCTTGGTTCTATTTGAATAAATATCTTTAGTCTTTTAAACTTCCTTACTCTATTATAAGTATGCTTCAGAATATTAATTAAATATTATAATATCAAAGCATATTTGTATAAGAATTTGGTTATATATATAGACTATCCTCTCCTGTATAAAAATATTTACACCATATTAAGAGACTTCATAGAATCAAATCAAGGTTAGAGGTATTCTTTAAAATTATATCTTTGTCTTAACCTTGTTGAAAAATTTAAAGTAATGGTGAATCATTTAAAACATAGGCTACAAGTTAATCTTTAACTCCATAGCAAACATTATCCATACCTTAAATAAATAGTATATTCCTTTGGGTATGTGTTGTCTACTAATCCCTTGCAGAGAAGAAACAATGAGAGAGGCAGAAGTTTAGAAGAGTGAGAAAGGAGTATAACATATGAGACAAGATGATGCAAGAAAGGAAAAGACCATTGAAATTCATCTGTCTTCTACCACATGATGTCATCATGCTCCAGTAATAAAGGTAACATCTTAAAGCTTGGAGATGCTAACAAAAAGAAAAGAAGGTGGCACCACCATTTGGAAGCGCCACTAGTGGAGACACCACCTCAGTCCTCATCTTTAAGAGCAAACCAAACTACTTGATCAATGAACCACTGCAAGGAGGAGTCTAGTTCGGAGGACTCAAAACATCGAACTCTCGCCGTGAGGTAACATCGGTAGTTATCCATATCTCGCACTGCATGATCTTATTTTCTCTTTAACATATTTACTTCTCTACATTAGTATTGCATAGAAAGCAACAAAAATAAATAGGTATGCATTAGGTCAGTATCCATGCATCTTAAAAAAAAACTTAAAGCCCCATGTGGAACTCCCTGTGGTATAGAAACTATTGGAGTGCTCACTATGGTGGCCTAACAAATAAAAAAATATATATCATATTTTCTTTTTTGCATATAAATCCAAAAACTCCAAAAGTATTAATTAGGCATCCTGCTACAATTCTACTATTATAAAACACTTTAAAACCTCTACAACACCCAATCCTTTAAAATGGCTAATCATTTACTAATATCATTTCACGAGTTTTGGTGTTTTGTGAGAGCTTTCTACAGGATGACTCTGAGAGCCAGCTCACCTAGGTATCTTCATCTTCACCACTCGACATACACTTTTCCGACATACGGCTAACCCCTGTGTGAAGGAAGTAACATCTTGGGTGATGAGATTGAAGTATTCCTAGCAACACTTGCTCTTACAAACATGAGCTCCTCTGTAAGGACCACTCAGCTTCAATGCTCAACTACGACAACATCCAAATTGAAGGAGAGCATCCCCTAGTTATCGGGTAAGTATAACTATACGATTATCGAAGTCTGTCTTATAGTCATAAAATTTCAAAAATATATGGGCACATGAAGGTCCATGTTTGTAGAGTCTTTAGTAAAATAAAAAGATGAATAACAATCAAAACCAAATAAAGATACTCTAGCTATTTATTAAGGTGTGATCATAGAGTGTATTTACAGTTCTGTCTAGTTGCTAAGAGTCAAATAAAAACTGAGGAATAATAAAATTTTGTCTTGGAGATGATGAATAGTTGCTCTGCCGTAATTCCTTTCAAGTATCTAGTTTTCAACCTTAAGTTCTCTCGAGTTTTGGACATAACTGCTTTGATATAAGAATTTACTCTGAACTTGAAACTTGTGGAGGCATATGCTTGAGCTAAGTCTAGGTGATTGATGGATCTGATATAAGAGAGTCTGAGCTACTATTTATCTTATTTCTAGCGATACTAAAGTTCTGGAGATTTCTCTTTTAAAATTTAAAATCTTACATGATGAGCTCTTATATGACAAAGTTTGAATTCCTACCAAAGCCATACATGATATACATTTAGACTAGGAAAACCTTTGCTCATTCATGCTGCTTGCTTTGCATTGAGTTCAGTCAACCTTTGTTGTATACTTTATGAGAGTCTTGTCATGCTTTTAAAATTAAGATCACATACACACTCCACCCACATATGCATTACTCCTACTCTAGGTAAGCGCAACCATTTTCCACTTTTATCTAGATCCACCTTAAAATTGTTTTTCTCCTACACTAGGAGTAAACACCAAAAAAAAATATATATACTATACCCCATAGGACAACCCCTGTTTAAATTCTCCAAGTTTCTATCGTTATCTCTCTAATCATTTTGTATTCAAAGGAATGCATGTGGCTATGCAAAAGAAAAAGTATCAAAAAAAAGAGAAGAGGGAGTAAAAAAATGAACAAGTGTCCAAACATTTAAAACAATGGGTATATAGATGTCCGCCTCCCTTAAAAAAAAGAGAGAAGAAGAAGAAAACAAGAGAAGAAAGAATAAAGATAGCCCATGTTTTTCCACGAAAGTTCTAAAAGTTCAAGGGAGAGAGATTTATTTTCAAAGAGCAAAAATTAGAATTAGGTGTAGCCACCATATATTCACCTATCCACCATATTTTATATACATGCACATCTTGGTTTAATTGTATGACTTGACTCTTTTTGGATCCATTGTTTGACTTTACAATATATGAATTGCAAGTATGCTCATCCTTGTTTAATGCCACTCCTATGAGCTCCACTATAATCATTAGTTGTAGAAGGGCATGACAACATAAATGCCTCAAGTGAGATCCATAAATACCACATATTAAGAGACCTGAGGATGTTATACAATTAAGCTCTGAGTTTTATTTCGAAAACTTACAAAAACTCTTGAATATTGGTTGAGTGAAGAATTAAAGATATAGTGCTTGACTTGATTGTTCTATCTTTCAATTGCTCAAGACCCATGTGAAAGTTAAAGAGCTCCATAGCTACAGGTAAAATGAGTAAGTTTGAAAATTAGAGCAGTTTTGTCAAATCCGGAGGAGAATTTCTGTTTAAAAGCATGTGTACTTTTGAGGCGTGAAAGCATCAAAGCAACTCCTGATCCAAATCTAGCCTTTGCTAAGGGACTAGCAAAGGGAAAGCTTGGAGGAACTTGTTGACGGTCCTTAAAGCCTATTTTATACCATCAATTATTGCATGAATTAATATGAAATGAATCATAAAGCATAGTTATAGGGTTTGATTCTAACGAGTTCCACGAGTTGTGTTGTTCTCGATCATTTTGCAGGTATATCTAATTTTGCACACAATAAAAGTATCTCAAATGATGATTTAGAGTGCACCATTGTGAAGAGCTCATCGAGACGATCGAAACGGACATATGGTTTGCTTTATTTAGAGTCCGGAGTCAAAAGATATCAATTCCACATCGAAACCAACACTAGAAGACTCTAGAGGACACAAGAAGGCAACCCACCGAAGGCAGGGCCCACCTGTCATAGGGTGGGGCCGCCTGGCGCTCTTCGGAGCCCATTCGGGGCCCGCTTCGACGGACGGCTTCCTACCGTCTTAAGGCTTGTATCTCCATCGTTGCTTAAGTCGATTTGATCCTACAGCGCACGTTCATCCCACCGGGCTATAAATAAAGAGGCAGACCCCCCTCCCTGAGGGCACCACATTATTATGGAGATGTAGAGGCGTCCCTCGAATGGATGACCTCTCATCTCTAGAGAATTAGGGCTAGACTTTCCAATGTAGTAGATTAGTTCTAGTTGAGAGTTAGGGAGAGCGGAGCTACGCCCGGGTTTTAGAGGAGTCTTCAGAGGAGTCTTCAGAGTTCTGGTATATCTTTGTATCTATTCTTGTAAGACATGCTTTAATATATTTATCTTCTCTATTTACTTTATGTCTTTCATATTATATTTAGTATAGTTGTTATATCTTGGCATAGGATCTCCACTCGTATTGAGTGCTCTGGTTATCATATGTGATTAGAGTAGTAATGTTTAGTGTAGACATGGTGTCTAGGCTAGGGTTTATCTGAGGTTGCGCTCAATCCCACGGTTAGTTGTGGTAGCCCCATAGGTGACAGCTCTGTCCGATCTTCATATTCCACTACATTCGGGTTGATGTTTCGTAGAGCTTTTGGCAGCCTTCCCCAACTACTTTCTTCCTAGTCTTATTCGAGAGTTGGAAAGGTACTGCTGCTCTAAAGTGCTATTGTGTGATTGCTATATTTATCCATGAATTAGTTATATAGAACCAAAGTAAAAGAGATGTATTTAGGAACCTTGAACTCTCCCGTTGTCCTCTCACTTTAGCTATCTACTCTTTTATCATAGAATTCTCCTATGTGTTTGTGTCATTTACGCATAACTCCTATCATTTATTATTTACCCCCTACTCTAGTCTAGTTGGTGTATTAGTTAGTAGATACATGATGGTGAACTATCAATGTCTTTATCTATTGTTTTCTAGTGGTAAAATATAAATAACGATACCGGAATACTCCCGGTAAAATGCTACAATGGTTTTCTCGTAACGCTTGCGAAATCCTTCATAATTTA
>JADLZL010004831.1:0-395035 GCA_015844335.1 Chrysopogon serrulatus | reverse complement strand
AACCACATCGAGTTATGATTCAGTTTGTTTCTAAGAGCCCTACATTTCTTCAGCTTCTCTCTAAAATTATGTACGAGTTAAAAATGTTGCCACAGGCTACTCGCACCCAAGTTTAGGTAAATCTAATCTATATGACGCCCGTCCGGTTGCATGTTGCAGAGAAAAACGCTCATGACCGACCGTTTCTCTGGACCGGGCCCAGACGTCAGTTGCAGACAGTAGAGGAGAGCGCATGCTGGGAGTGAAGGTGCATGCTGCCGGGACCATGTGCAGGTGCAGGGCGTATATTGCTGTGATGTGGTGTCAGTCATCAATTGTCACATCATCTTCTTGCCCTATAGTTTCCATGTTTAATTGATAACTATTCGTAAATGAGAATTGTCAAAATTACTCAAACATTTATTTGATTGTTGTTGGCTTTTCTTATTTTCTGCATGTTTTATTTGGTACCCTTTGAAATTTCCAATTTGGCTTATAGAAATAATCTGACAAATTTTTTTTTGTCTTGTTTGTTTAATTTTTAATTTTTAATTTTTCGTTTATTTAATCTTGATTCAATGGTCATGACAATCGAGTGTTGCATGAATCAAAATCACTCGGTTTTTTGGTCTGCTGTTAATTGGGTGTTATGCTATCCAACATTCGGGTGTTAATGGCCCATGAACCACCTGACTAGTGGTAGACAGACCACAAAAAGGCTACCCTACCCACAGTTTCATGCATAGTACACTTTCCAAAGATGCCATGTCATACAAAGGAAAATGAGAAAATGATACTACGACCAATACAAAGCATAAAAATCATACTTTTACTGACTAAGTCAACCATCTCTAAAAGTCAACTATTATCAGAGATGTTTGACATAAGCAATCATCCTTAAAAATCATATTTTTAGAAGTGGCTCTCTTAACCTAACCGTTCTAAAAAACAGGTATATTTTTTTTTGTAACGGTTTACTTAATATAACCGTCCCAGAAATATATTTCTAGGGGTGGTTTATATGCTACATTCCTAAAGCTGGTTAGAAACGGTTTAATAAGTAAACTGTTCTTGTAATAAATAGGAGGCATCTTAGAAAATCTTTTAGACAAGAATTTGGGACAAGTTCGAGTACCACCAATAAAATTTACTGTTTGAAAAAATACCATTCATATTTGAACTCGAAAGAAAGTTACCCAGTTATTGTTTGCACCCCCATGGCCGCCCCAAGGACGTGTCATCGTGTGGTACTGGCCATCACGATCAGTGTATGAAAAGTCGATCGAATCGATAACATCTCCACTCCTAATAGTTATGCTGTCCAAACGGTTGGGTGCCTGTGTGATATATCTTGGCCTCCCTTCATCGCCACCCCATGGCCCAAATCTGGGAAGCTCAAGCTGGGGCACACCAATGCAATTAAGATTAAAAAAAAGGAAGAAGAATGAAAAAAAAATAACATTGCTGCACAAATATATATATATTTGGATGAAAGAAAAACACATATTTTGTGTAAATATTGAAATATAATATTTTGCAACCATCACATGATACAAGTTAACGAAGAGATAGATCCAGATCATATATAAGCAAAATACTAGCAAAGCATACCCATCTGTCACAACGAATGTATAACATTACATAGCTATCCAGATAACTTATGGTTTTTGACACTAGTACAGAAAATATTACTACTGGTGGTTCCGAACCTATTTGTACAGGCGCTTTTCGGAACCGCAAGTGAGAAAGGCCGGTAGAAATTGATTTGTACTGGATAATATTCAAAAAAATAGGAAAAAATTTTAAGCACCAAAGATGCCGCCAGCCTTCAAAACCGCGACCTGCCCCCGTCGCGATCCCTCTCCTACCATTGCATCACACACTCACATGTGTTCATATTCCTTTTTTTCCCATGTATTATCCAAAACCAAATATAAATTGAGTGTTTGAGGCTCTAAACGAATTCAAATAAAAAAGCTGTCAACTATAAAGTTTCATAACTTTTCAAGATCTACAACTTTTATTTTGGGAGTTTCTCCATCAGAGGTCATTTGTAAAATTTGAATTTCAAATTTAAGAAATTCGAACGTAGTTTTCGTTGACAAGATGATTTCAAATTAAAAAGTAGTCAACTATAAAGTTTCATAACTTTTTAAATCTACAACTTTTATTTTAGGTATTTTTTCATCCGAGAAAGTTTAAAAAACTCAAAAAAATCAATTTTAAACTATTTCTAATGGCGGATTTTTTAAGAAACCAATTTGGTGGTTCCTTAAGAAAACCTCCAAAGTAGAAATACATGATTTCTAGTGGCAGTTTTCTTAATGAACCGCTAGTATAAATCATATTTCTACTGGCCGCCACTAGAAATATAATCGATTTCTACTAGCTGTTGTCAAGAAAAAACCGCCAAAGAAAAATAAAATACTAATATCAAGAGAAATGATCTCGTACTAGTGTAAAAGTTTATTCAACAATTACGTAATAATACTCCAATGTATTTTGGAGTTTGAAAAAAATGCCGTCTGCACTTCAAACTCGTGGTAGCAAACTAATCGTAGCAGCTCCAAACGAATGAAGCGAAAAAAAAAAATGATAAAAAAAAAAAGGCGTCTGCAGCTCCGTCTGCCTGCCACTCGTCTTATGCTACGCCGGCCCGCGTCGGCAGCAAGGGCCGCGCGCCCCCCCACTCCCACTCCCACGCCGGAGCTTCCTGCGCCACCAAACGCCCAGGCAGAGCCCCGGCCCCAGCTGCTGGCCTGGAGCGCAGAGCGCCGGCCCCAGCTGCTGGCCTCGCCGCTGGCCGCACCAAACCCCGCGCAGCCAGCCCTAGTTCGCACAGCCACGGGAGCAAAGGGAGAAGTGGAGGATTTTGCATAAGGCAGGAGTAGTATAGTCTTTTTTCCCTTCCTTTGTTTTTTCAAACATTTTTTAATCCATTATTTATGGGCAGCTCACAGAGTTAAGAAACAGGGGGCAGACAACAGCTTTGGATTAAAAGAACCAGGGGCAAATATGGAATTTTTTAAAAAAAATTAGGGACAAACGTGTAATTAGAGTTAAAAATAAGAGCAGTTATGCAGTTGTCCCCTTTATTTAACATTCTATAAAACTATAGATACATATTTATCAATAAATAATTTGAACAAAAAATATATAAATAATGTCATCAATATGATTAACTAAAGTGCTTAAAATTAATATGTTTAGCCATAATTGAATCAATTTAACTTAACCTCTATACATTATTATTAATATTAAAATTAAGACATGGGGATAACTTTAAAATAGTTTAAATGATGCATATCACCTGTTATATTAAGATTAAAGTCATGTACACAGTTAATTAGTCAATAGAGATAAGTTTTAGATAGGTTTTGTTGGGAACTTTTTTCACGGACATGAATAATATTGGATATTTCACATATTTTCAAATACGAACCTGAGTTCGCATAGAGAAAATTGTAAAAAAAAAAAATCGGATACATGTCTATATTACAATCAGAAAGTACGAGCTTTGTAAACAAATACTAGATGACGGATGTTTTGAATTTTTCAGCATCCAGGTTCGTCCCGTCCAACTCCACAAATAATTAACTTAAATTGCCATTTGGCTGCAACATTAGCCCAACATGCTATATGCCCAAACATTTAAACATACCATTGCATTGATCGAGCCAATAATCCACCTGTAACTATGCCAATCAATTGTGATCCTAGCTGTTTAATTAAATTAAACCTACAATAGATGCAAATTCAAGTCCCACTAAATTTCAATCTTTATATCTTTATTTAGAGATACATCCATGTAAATTCTTTTTATATATCTCCCATGTTTCCAATGGACCGTGTAAGTTGCGGTATCTATACCAAAAGTTCATCAGAAATTTTCTTTTCTAGTAAATCATGATAAAACTAACATATAAATAATTTAGAGAGAGATCCTGTCCATTAGTGGATTGTGAAGAGGCTGATTTGGTGTGGAGTGGTCAACAAATAGTCTGATTTTTGGTTTATTTTCTAGATTTTTTTTAGATAAGAGCCATACAGAGAGCTTGTTGGACATGCTTTTAGAGCCATATTAATAACATTTCAGTGTCGGGAACTTGTGGTTGCCGTGAAAGGTGACCAATTGCAGGGTAAATAAAACAGGAAATTAATATTAGGCCCAGTTCGATGACAAACTGTTTTTAGAGTATCGGATAAGAAAAAAAAAAAAACTCTAGTCCTTTTGAGCTGAAAGTTATTTGCTATTCGAATGCAAATGAAGTAGGTGGGTAATACTCTTCCCCTCTGCTTTTTGAAACTCTCTTCCCCTTTGTTTATGTTAAAAAAACGAGTATCGCTAAAAACGGGTATAGTTTTGCAAATGTTTTGGTTTTCAAAAGCAGATGGGTATATTTGGATAGAACCAGCCTTATAGTTTTTATATGAAATCATGGTTTTGTTAGAAACTATAGTCTTTTGTGGCTTTTAGAAACTCCACGTTTAATCTCTTTTTTTCTAAACCACACTATTTTGTTGCGTAGATTATATAAAACCACAATTTTATGATGCCATGTATTCTAATACAAAGTCGGGCCCTGATGAATGCCCTTTTCCCTTGTAGAATCCGCTAGGTTAGATTATCCTGACATGAATGTACGTACCAGATCATTTGGAGTAGGCCCCACTGCTTCCTTTTCTTCCAGCGTATTTAGGATATCCAGCATAGATGGCCTATCCTTTGGTTTTGGCTGCGTGCATTTATGGGATATCTCGATGCACGCTTTTATTTGCTGGTAGCCAATTTCCCATTGCGTCTGCCTCATCTTTGATGAATCCTTTATCAGCCTAATCGCCCATACCTGGCTAGCAATGTACTCATTATTACCCAAAAAAAAAAAAAAAAAAAAAACACTGACAGCAAACCAATACAGAGGTGTCAAAACTGTGAATATATATGCAGTAGTATATATTTCTTTTTTCAACATACATATTTTTTGAAAATAAATTTCAACATACATCTAGGTCAGTCGTAGCATCGTTGTGACGTCCCATCACTATCTCTCTTATTATCACACCCAAGCTATATATGTCTGACTTGAATGTGATCTCCCCATGGTGTATGTACTCCGGTGCCATGTATCCCCTGCATGCATAAATACTGATAATGTCTCGGCTAACACCAGAGAAAAAAAAAACATTTGGACAGGTAATATCCCTGAATAAAGAACTCGACCTTCAGGGATATATATCCCTGATTAACTGTGAATCTCTCAATGAAATATATCCTTTGCTCACATTGTTCCATGTTTCCTTTTTTTGTGATAATGCGACTTTTTTTCTTCACCCAAGAGCCTTGATAGACCAAAATCAGCAATTTTGGGCACCATGCCATCGTCAAGCAATATATTATCTGGTTTGAGATCAAGATGAATTATGTTCCTTTCATGCAGATATTTCAATCCCAGACAAATTCCTTTTATTATTTGGTAACAAACGTGCCATGGAAGCTCACATGGTTTGGCTGTACATGTAAAGAAAACAAAAGAAGTCCTCAGATCATCAATAAAAATAAAACAAAAATGCATAATACTGAAAGTCTGAAACTTCATAATATTGTACTCCTTACATTGCAAAATATAGTTCTCTTTGTCCTAAGACAAGCCTTCTAACTTTTACCAAGTTTTTATAAATGTATACCAACACCTAAATATTCAAATAAATGCATTATGAAGACTTTTTCATGGGATTTAATTAAAAAAGGTTTAATCTTGAAGGTGTTGATACATTTTTTTATGAGCTTGGTCAAAATTGTCAAAACTAGAGAAGGTTCACTTAGGACAAAGCTAAAGCCTTACCATTTATAGTGATAGTGAACCAGTACGTGACCATCCATGTTTGTCGGCAACTCTGAAGACAAGAGCAAGTACCACATTTCTTTGTGGAAGTTTTGTCGACATACAACAAAGGAGTGATTTTATTTTATGAGACTACTAGATTCATTGATATTTTCATGCAGTGCGTGAATTTTGTGGACAAGACACTTGCAGCAAGGGAAAAAGACCATTCTATGTTTTTTCCTCAGTTTAAGTATATAAAGATATAATGCTCAAATTCTCATACCTATAAATTTTGCAATGATTTTTCTGGAATGTTTCTATTAGGATTAGTGTATGGCCAATTATTGTGCGACACTAACTTGTACCAGAGGTTGTACTGTTCCTATAGAAAGGCGCCCTCCACAATAGATGTGTATTGATTCCTCTAAAACCTTTCTACATATATAGCATCAGAGTCAAGGCCTTGCTCCCCTCACCCACCCTAACCACAGCCACATGCATCGCCGACTCCTGCATCCACCTTGTTGGTAGCTGACACCTCCTTTTACCTTAGCAATGTCCTTGTTGCTGTCAGTCTAGTTCAAAGTTAGCTTTTTGTTCGCCAGTTCACGATAGTAATTGATCTATTGAGTTTGATGCTTTGGGCTTTTCTGTTAAGGATCCCCTGATGAAGCGTGTGATTCTTCTCTACAATAGTATCAGTGACCTCTACACCAAAATTTCATCACCACCCCAAAGTTGCGGCCACTCATGTTCTTTGTCTCATGTCTATGAACATGGCAAGCAGTCCACTTCCGTTACTGCTGCACCTTTTGCTTTATTACACTATGATGTATGGACGTCTCCAGTTCTTAACACTTCGGGCTATAAATACTATTTTGCGTTGCTTGATTATTACTGTCATTTTTTATGGTTGTTCCCACTACACCAAAAATCTGACAGGCACCGCCATATTGTTGATTTTGCTGCATATGCTGACACTTAGTTTGGCTCCATGCCAAAGTGTTTTTCAAGATGACAATGACACTAAATTCATCAACAATGCCACCACTTCCTTCCTCTCTATCCATGGTATTGCGTTATGTCTTTCATGCCCATATAAGTGCTACAAAATAGCAAGGCAGAGCCCATCCTTCATACCATCAATGACACAAATTGCACGCTGCTAATCCATGCATCCATGCCTCCACCCTACTTGGTTGAAACTCTAGTTGCTGCCACTTATGTGCTTAACCGATGACCCACTACATTCATGCATCACGACATCCCCTACTAGCTTTTGCATCAAAAACTCCCATATTATTCCTTCCTCCGTATGTTTGGATGCCTCCGTTATATGAATCTTAGTACCACAATGCCTCACAAACTCTCCCCTCGGTGTTGTGCAGTTGTGTGCTGCCTTTGATCGGCCCTTCCAACATCAAGGTCGAGCAGTCGGACCTCCAAGAACTAGCGATCCGGCTAGCCACCAACCAACCGTGGCAACTCGGCTCACTGTAACTGATGACACCCATCAATGTGTTACTAGTGCGCCACCGACAGCTGCTCCACCACCACCTGCTCTAATGGAGGTGGGCAACCTAAGTTCGGGTGACACTTTGGCATTCCCTAGGGCTACTGTTGCCCACAGCGCCTCTGATGCCAATGGACATTCCAGCATTACCGCCACCATCCTAATCAATGACATGCTCTCAAACAAGAAGCATACGATCTGTCACTCTCCTTTTACCTCTTTGCCATGATGGCATTCCATTCCTAGTGAACTATTGCAGTGCGCTCATCGACCTAATTGGCATGCTATGGTGGTGGAGGAGTACAAGGCCTTCTCATTGACAATGACACCTGACACTTGGGCTAAATTTGTGATGAGCAAATGGTTGTACAAGCACAAGTTCTGCTCTAATGACAGTTGGCTAGTGTCGATGATGACAAGATCTTCAGTATGGTTATCAAGACAACCATGATTCGCACTGTCATTAGCACCTTGTGTGATTAGCCCACCCCACATCTAGATTTGAGGAACGCCTTCCTCCATAGGTAGCTGGAGCAGACCATATACTCTTAGTAGCCATCGAGCTTCATCAACCTTGCTGCTCGACTACATCTATCTCTTGCAGAAGTCCTTATATGGGATTGAGTAGGCTCTCAGTGTTGGAACCAGTGCTTTGCATCGTACAACTGCAACGTTGACTTTGATGCATCTCTGTTTGTTTACAAAGGTAGAAACTATTTCGTTGTTGATGGTCCATAATTCATATAATTCGACCATCAATTGTAGCTAAAATGAAAGTTTCACATGGCATCCAAAGGAGTGAAAGTGCTTAAAGTTAATCAATTGCACAAGTTCTATGTCTCATCTTGCTTTTGCAAGGAATTTATTTGATTTGAATACCATGAATGGTGGAGGCACAACAACAACCCTATTACTAAGATCAATCAAACATACACAAGGGCTTATTCAGAGAACCTTCTGATTCCAAACTAGTAACAGTAGCAGAAATAGACATAGTCCAAAACTCATGCTAATCACATATACCTCATCATGTCAAAGATCTCATAGAGACGAATGAAATTCACATTTGGATCATCCAATTTGGAGTCTGGACACAAAAGTTATCTTTCTCAAAAGATACCGGGTTGAAATAGGCTCACAATGAGATCGAGCAGCCACCATTATGTCAATTGGCCCTAACCCCATGACCAGCAAACCTCAACTTTAGTGTGGAGCTTCCTTACTCATCTAGGTACCTTGGGAGGTTCCCTACACACTATAGGTCGATCCCCTAGGTTGACCGACATGGCCCACATGGCACAATGATATCCCCTTTGGACACATGTATAATAGCAGATATTAGCTCATCTTGGGACATTGGTCTAAGTTTGTTGAAGTTGGTAGAGATGTAAGGGCTATCAAGACATGTAACATAGATTCGTGGGCCCACCTTTCTCCACCGTCCCTAGCTATAAATAAGACCCCCATACTCTGACTAGTAACACACATCTAACACTTTACTTCTTCCTATTCTACTTATAGTAGTGTGCTGCATGTTGTATGGCTTGCCGATCCAATTGTAGTTGAGATATTATGAAAATGGTGAGTGAAAGTCTAGAGGAGAGTCTAGCCTATCAGCTTCACTCCAGCCTTGATGGATGTGGCTCAGTTTTGAGTGTTCATCTAAGATAATTTATGGTTATTGGTGCTTGATTATGTAAGTGTTATATTTCTTTTTTTCATAGGTTCACCGCTCGTATTGAGCGCTCTAGTCTAACTAGGGATATTCAGACAAGAGTAGTAATTGATAGAGTAGACATAGTATCTAGGCTACTAGTTGCCTAGGTTTAAGGCTTATACCAAAGATGATTTATGGTAGGTAGTAGGTAGTGACGGTCATGTCTATCCTCTATCGTCCACCATGTGTGGCTAAATTCTCAAAATGTAGCAATACTGAGCTAGGACGGTTTAGCACCCTTCTCGCCCCTTTTAGTTGCAACCCAGACTACTAGATTCCTGTGAAGTGAACAATCATAGTTAACCCTTAGTATATCTTAGTAGCCAAATCATAGATATCCTCTCTACCCATCTCATCACTTACCCTTTGATGTCGTATGATGAACTCAATCCTTATTTAGTACACTTCATGTTCCTCATGCATTCGATGCCTTGGAATACTTCTGGGTGAAAGCAATAATAGTATTCATGTGCTTGCACATAATGTTGTTTACATTAATAAATACCAATAATTGCCTACCTACTACTCATGTGCATCGCTGACATCATCTCATGGCATCATCCCCGGTATTCCTTTAACACATCACCGTACACCTCCACTTAGAGTTCTCCTTGATGGACCTCGGTGACATGCATCACCTCCTTAGCATATCCATGATGTGCAGTAGTGACGATTTGTTCTTATCGCAGCGTCAAAACACTATTGATCTCCTCCAGCATCTGGCATGTCTGAGTCCCACCCAACAGCGATGCTAGTGTCTAGACAAAGTTGTCCACTACTGTCAGTGGCCTCATCACCGACCCCTTGGAGTACAGGAGTCTTGCATGTGCCCTCTAGTACCTCACTTTGGCGTGGCCTGATCTGGCCGATGTTGTCCAATAAATCTGCTTGTTTATGTATGCTCCCTAGGAGCCGTATCTTGTATTGATCATGTAGATATTGCGGTACTTCAAGGGTTCCCTCTCTTGGTCTTCTCCTTGGCATTGGAACCACTAGCTAGACGATCATCTACTTTGATGCTGCCTAGGAGGGCCGCCTAGACATGTGTCATGCTAGCTTCGGCTTCTATGCCTACCTTGATGACAGTCTATTGTCCTAGTCGTCCTAGCACAAGACTATGGTCTCCCAATCTAGTGTCGAAGCGAAGCACCGTGCTGCTGCTCATGTCGTAGCTGAGTGTTGCTAGCAAAAATAACTTCTTCGGGAGCATCACATCTTGGTCCCTTTAGCGATGGTTGCAAACTGTGACAACATGAACTCTGTCTATATGATGGCCATCCCTGTCCATCATTGCCGCACAAAGGATATTGATACTGATGTGCACTTTGTTCTAAAAAATGGTTGCATGAGACATGTTGGTGTGTTGCACATCCCATCAGCATACTAGCTAGTCTACGGACATCATAACCAAGGGTTTTCCTATGTAGTCATTTACTAACTTTTGGACCAGTGTGCTTTCGCGTAGTCCTACCGCTACAACTGGAGACGGATATTAGGATTATTTTATAGCCTATGGTTGTACCACAAGTTGTACTATTTCCATACATGGCTATATATATGAAAGGTGCCCCCACAATGGTGTTTGGTGATTCCACCAATACCTTTCTATATCTTGGTTTTCCAAAAACATTTGAGGACGCGGAACGAATCCAAAAAAACTATGCAAGCAATCCAAAATTTATATAAAATCAAATAGATGGGAAACAAAAAATTTAGTGTTGTATGCTTTCATATTCCATCATTATTCAAAGTTTCAGCATACACCATCTTTTGTGCATGGAAAAAAACATTCATAATTGTTTCCCAGTGTTCCATTTTCTCATGGAAAAACCATTTAGACCACGTTTGGATCCTATGATCTAAAGTTTAGCTACTGAACTTTAGACAACTTTAGCTCTTGAGACTCCAAACAAAAGGTCTAAAGTGTTTTCTAAAGTTCGGCAAACCTGACAAAAACTTTAGACCATACAAGTGAGCTGAAGTGGTCTAAAGTTTTATGCTTCAACTTTAGCCAACAAAACTTTAGACTAGAGAATCCAAACAGTGCAGTGATGTGGGTATAATCGATTGGTGGTGTGTCCTGTGAATAAGACCTCATTTTTTGAAATGTGCTCGTGAGCGGAATTTCCATTTGATTTGTACAATTCTTGTACAATTCTACATTACAATAATAATTCCTCTTGAACAATATTGTTATAAGATTTCTAAAACTTATTATGCTGACATATAGTTGGTACATTTACTCTCTCTGGTCCCACATGTTTGACATCTTGAACAAAATCTAGTCAAACTTGAGAAACTTGTACTACTCTATCCAAAATGATTAAACTATTTCATATAGGGAAAAAGTCAGTTTTGCAAGTTTATATATTATATACAAGTTTAGGACATAATAACTTGGATTAATAGATTCGTATTCAAAGAGCATCTGAAATCATATTTGCAAATACAAATATATTGTAAGAGAAGTCTAGGATTAAAATTTAATTTGTTTAACTTTCACTGATCAAAATATTCTTATCATTTTAGGGTGGAGAGTGGCATCTACTATAAAGAAACATGCAACTCATTCATGTTGATGGCTTAGAATGTACAACCATAATCTCATAAACATATGGAAGGCCATACTAAATCAAAGCGTCAAGTATTTTTTGAATAGCACAGAGTACTTTAGAGAAATGTATCCATTATACATGAGTAATTCATCACATGTTTATTAAACAATCATACCTGTAGAAAGATACTTATGAAGGCTTCCACTATGCAAATACTCGAAGCAAAGCAAGCGTTCTTGTTTCTCTGCAACAATATTTCTCCCTTGTAGCAGCATGATCTCTCCCTGCATTTCAGCACAGTACCCAACGAAGCAGACTATATTGCGGTGCCTAATATCAGTTAGGCAAACAACCTCACGAAGAAATGATTCATCATCTAGTACTTGATATGGGTGTAATTTCTTGACAGCAATGATGCCTTCTTCAAGCATTCCCTGTGAATTTTGAACTACACACCTTAATTCTTATGTAGTATATATTTACACGAGTGTCTATGTATATATTTAATAGTATAAAAATAGAAAAGGTAGAAGGTAACATGTACTCTAAACCCTACGATGCATTGTGGGAGGTATATTGGCTCTTACATGAATACGAGCCCATCAATATAATAGGCTCGCTCAATATTTGACCACATCTTATATTTGTCCCTAAGATTTTTAACTATGTGTTTCCTCAAGCTCTAGTGAGCTCTAGAGCCATAATTATGCTAGTGCTAATGGAAGGTCTCATTTTTGTTGAAGTGTGCTACTTTGTCTACACTTCTAGAGTGATGTGCGTTAATGAATAAAACAACCTCCTCCAATCCATAGATTCAATTTTGTAGTTTTATAGTCTGTGCAGACCAAAGGAGCAAAGGCCAAGATTGTGTTTCTAAGTGTCACAGGAATTAAACATGCTACATTATTTTCCTAGTAGGAGATGACATGATGTGAATTCTGAAGCCTTTTGGCTATGAATACCAAGGCCAACCATCGCACTACAAGCAGCCTGGATGGATAGTGTTTCTGGCACAAACATTACTGATTCACTGCTAAATCATTTCCACACACAAGCAATGATAGCAAAACACATTCAAATCTAACTTAAAGCTTGGTTTGGTTAATTCCTTCCCCATTAGTTGAGCAACATGACCTTTTACTACAATATCTATCTACATGGCAAAAGTGTGAAGAACCAAATATCTTGATAGGTTAACTCTGATTTTGTTGATTCTTGATTGTGTGAAAACATGACAAAAAGAACTAACAATTTTGGTAGTATATAAGGAATTAATCTAATTTATGCAAATAAATAGACTTCAGATAGTGCACCTCAAAGAAAGATCAGTGTATGTGTTCAAGACCCTACAACATTAGCAAACAACCCATTGTGAATAAACAGAAGTAAATCAAGAAGCATAGACCATTGGAGCTTTGAACAATGGCACCAGACTAACAGATCAAGCCTGTCGGATCAATTGGTCAGCCGCATGAAGACCTAGTAAAAATGCTTTATCGAATGATCCTATAATGAACTTGAATCAGTTAGTATATTAGCACCAAGCATTGTTCTAGTGCTTGAGAAAAAGGCACGCCAAGACCATCGGAATGTTTGTGACAGCAGAATGGCATGCACCATAGTGATTCAGTGGTTATAGAAGCATACCAAGGCACAGTTAGGATGCACAGAAAGATTTAGTTCACACCGACATTAGCCATCTAATGATTTATGGGGCACAAAAATTACTGAATGGCACCTAGCAAATGTTCAGGTAATGAACAGTTAAAGCCACCAGAAAACTGGTGATTGCATGAAGTGTGAAATTGTGTACAATGTCTCTTTTGTGGGTTTGAGACCATATATACCCCTCTATTCGGCCCATTTTGAGTTTTAGGAGATAGCTACAATTCGGACAAATATTTGAGATCACTATCCTCCAAAATGCTCCAGATAAAATTAAGGCCCTTTGGATTGCAGGATTTTTTTTTCATTTTCTCATGTTTTACTATGAAAATATACTGAGTCCTATGAAATTTCTACATAATTCTTGTAAAATCCATGTATTCCAATGGGAGTGTAAGACACTAGAGCAGTGCTTGACCTAGTTTGTGAATTATTTTAGATATTAGTCTAAAGTTAATTTTTTATATCTCTTTGCCTGTGATGCTTGTGTGCACCAAGAGTATTAATACATATGGCTTAGAAATCCTGTGAGACCCTTCAAATGCATTTGTGGAGTTGCTACTGCTTTTCTGCAAGGAAGGATGGGCACCTTAGGTTTTCGCCAAAGACTACAAGCAAAGATTATAGGTGAGGCAAAGCAAAGGCCCACTTCTCATCAATAGTAGGCCATAGGCCAACTGTGGAGTTAGGTGATGAGTTCCTAATATAGGGGTCTGTCATAGCCCTGGAGACTTTACTCCAGGATGACAAAATCCCCGACCGATCCCTTTAGGATCGCTCGGAGGCTCGAGGGCTACACCCCCTCAGGTGCGCGCGCACGCGCCTGAGGCCCAATAGTTGGGCCTGAGCCAGAGCACGCCCGCCGCCTCTGCTCAAGGCCTGGGGCCTTGCCCGAGCCCAGGCTCCCTAATCAACGAGGAGAATGATCCCTAGCCTTGGCCCGCAGCCATGGGCACTATCCGAAACCTGGGCCAGAAAGGTGAATGCCCTGAGCGGTCGAGGCTCGAAGCCTCTCCTACGATGCCCAACGGGCATTGCCTTGTTGGCTACTCCTCTGATAGGGTCATGCAAGGGGCGTGACGCAAGAAGACAAAGAATCCTCTGCTAGGCTCCAGGCTCCAAGGGCTCAAGGGGATTCAGGTGCACTCATTAGCCCCTCAGACTGGCTTCCTTCACCACAAAGAAGACTCTAGAAGGCGGACTGAGAGGTTGGTCCAAGCGACAACACCTAACACACAAGGTGCCACAAAGCAGTGACAGGACGATGCCTAGCGCTACTCTAGCTCCACGACAACGAATGGTCTATTGACATCATGGCAAATCCTATGTGGACTCTGGTGTAGGTAGACTGTAGATTACAACTCCCCAAACTGCCATGTACCCGACCTACCTCATTATATAAGGGGAGGTCGGATCCTGGATGTGGGGACACCCAAAAAGCCAAAATAAAACAAATCCCGCCTTCCCATTACGTGCTCTGCACCAAGAGCATAGCCCCCTCGCGAGAATCCCCAAGAGCTGCTCGCCACTGTCAAGTCGTCTTCCTCATCTCTGGCCAGGTGAGAGGCGATGCTCCGGCGACATACCTAGGATTAGCACTGAGTGACCCCCTACCAAATTCTTTCTTACACTCTATTGTAACCCCCGATTCTGGGTGCTCTTGAGTATTGAGATCATCAACTACTGGATGTAGGATGTAGGTCCCAAAAGCCCGAACCAGGATAAACCATTGCGTCTCTTCTGTGTTCTTGGTGTTCTTGAGTCCACCTGAGCCAACGTAGATGTAAACTCCTAATACCCGACGAACAACTATGCACGCCATGGATTTGCCCCACATTAGCCAACTGGGAGATTGATCTTGCAAGGGCTTCATTATTAGAGTCCTACATGGTTCAGGGGTGTGAACTTTGCAAATCTTGTTAAAAAGAGCCAATGAGGTAGTGCACATTCCCTACGTCTCTTAACATCTCATGTTATATTCTTTCACCTTGCATGGGTTGATTTCTTACTATTCTAGAGTAGTTGATAGTATTGGAATATAGGATGCAAAACTTTTGTGTATTAGGGATAACATCACATATAAAACCTTAGTGCACAATAGATTAACCTTTTGGATGGTTAAACATGTGCGAAGGTGGCCTGTTTTTTAGAAACCCTAATCCACCCCTCTTAGGGTAAGTGATTTGATCAACGAATCAACACCGAGTGAATTTCTTAGTATTGAATTGTTTAGGGGAGAGAAATCATTTCAAAAAAAAAAATTTCGGAGTGTTAGATGGACAAATTAAATTATATATAGAGTGAAATATTTTTTGTATTTTATCAGGTTTTGTATTGTTTTTGAGTAAAAGAAAAATTCCACATACCTTGTAAACAGCTCAAGAACATACCTTGTAAACAGCTCCAAATCCTCCGCGGCCAATAAAGTTTGCCTCTGAGAAGTCCTGTGTGATGGATTGCAAGAAGTGTAGACTAAGCCTCAGTGGCTTTCCTGTTTTATTACGTAGCATGTCTTCAAGAGTGCGATATATATCATCTTGAGTGGCCATTTCTTATCTGTTGTGTACAATTCAAGATGAAGATCAAATATATTTCTCTTTCTTCCTCCATGTTAAAAAAAACTTCATGTTTTAGCTTTGTCCTAAGTTAAATCATCAGAAGTTTTACAAAATTTATAGAGCATATTGTTCGAAGTTAAACAACCACAAGTTTGACAAAATTTATAGAGCATATTTACAATATTTTTGACACCAAATAGATATACTACAAAAATATGTTTCATGATTAATCTAATGGTACTTACTCCCTCCGTCCATAAATAAATACGCATCTCGTTTCTCATGAAGTCAAACATTTTTAATTTTGACTAAGAATATAAAAAAAAAAAGTAACAACATTTCTATCTTTAAATAAATTTATTATAAAAAGTATACTCCATGTTCAATCTTATGATACTTAATACATTATAAATATTAATGTATTTTTATATAAATTTGGTCAAACTTTTTAAAAATTGACTCATCGAGAATCGAGATGTGCATTTATCTTGGGACAAAGGGAGTATTTGGTAATATAAAAATTAATTATTATTGTATTGTGATTTAATTTAGGACAAAGCTAAAACATCAAGTTTAGGATGGAGATACAATAAATAAGATGAAAGGTAGACTCTATAGTAACACATTGGCAGTATACATGAAGTCAATTTTGTAAAATCAATCCACTATCAAAAATAGCAAATTATAGTTATAATATTTATTTAGAATTAACTAGGAGGACATAAATAATTCTTCTTTCATCTTAGAATATAGCTGCGCCTGGGTGGAAATCTTCTCGTCCCCACCTAAATGTTTTGGTTTCCTTTTCTTTGCCTTTAGTTTCTTCTTCCTATGCATTTTGTAAATATTAAAGTAAATCTCTAAACACATATACCTAAATGAAATGGATTTATTCAGGATAACCTGAATCTTCATCTAAATTATCCATTTGTGGCCTTATGAAAAAAAATCTTATGTGACACATCTAAATTAACCATACAAAAATAATAAAACAACTATAAGTAACTCCCCAACGTATGCCAATAAACAAATATAGTGTGTAAGTAATCATTAAATTGCATTTAAGTTTCCCAACTTCATTGTCACAAAAAACTTTAAATAACCCCCTAATTATATATATAAATTACCAATACTGTTTAAGTAGCTTAAAGTAAGCTCTAAAATATACAAATAAATTGTTTGTGTCTTTTTTAATGACACCAAACATACTGATCGATATTCCTCTAAATTATAGTCTTATACAAACGTTAATATATATATATAACTAACATAGCTTTTTTTTATGCCTTATGTGTTTAATCCTCCATAGCCTATGTACTTTTATTCTAACTCCCTATTCACGGTTTACCATTTGCATCACACCTCCTTGTTGTTTGAATATTATTAGTTGAAATCTTAATTATGTTGAGCTATGAATTTGACATAACAATATTTGACATAACAATAGATATCATTATGGCTTGCTGAATATGGTTACATAGGCATAGGCTATGGAGGATAAAACACATAAGGCTATCCGCACTCATCGTCCTCTATTTCTCTCCTCTATACTGCCTAGTCAGCAAGATTCTCTCTTCTATATCCAATTCTTCCGCATCCATCCATACTTTATATCATACTCTATCCATTATGGGGCCTACTTGTCACTTTATCTAAATATATTCATGTGAGATCTAGTTTTGAAGTATTTATTGTAACGAATTTAATGGTACAATCAGAATTTAATTTAGATTTATAGTTTGTGAGTAAAAACATTTTTTTAAGTTTAAATAGCGGGGTCCACCAAAGATTCCCTTTCCTCCCTTTGCTGTGCATGCTCTGGCGCGTGCTTGAATCCTGCCACAATCTGATTCCGTGCGAACGCCATAGGCCGGTCAGTGCGGGATATTTGGCGTGGGCAGGCTGATTCCGTATGGTTTAACGTCCCCCGCTGCGGCTGTTTTTTTGGCCTACATGGCACTCTATCTCCTGTCCTGGATGCATATACAGTTCCCAGTGCATATAGTCTAAAGCATAAAGAAGTTCAGTTAGTTATTCACATATTATAACATTGGTATATAAGACTACAATTTAGGCATATTATCGGTAGCATAGTTGTAAGAACTCTAATATTATAATATACAGTATTATTACGTTTATAGTTATTTGATAACAAAATTCAAATATTTTGAGAAGTGAGAGAGGTTGTGAGTGCAAATCATAATCGGCTATATACCTTCTTGGTCTCTAGGAATAAATAATGACTACAAGGCTTATATATTAAAAGAGAAACTTTATTATGGTGGAAAAAAAAATGAGGACCATTGGTGAAGAGAGATCGAGTGGCTAGAAAAATAGATCTACTGTAAAGTACCAAAGAAAAAAGTACCGAAAGGCACAAAATGTAAACTAAATTGGTGGGACTACTACAAAAAGTGTGGATCCATTATATCAACATTTTCTATAATTACTACAGGAATTTTTACCGAGGCGGGCAGAATAGATTTTCGAGGCGGTTTTCCGTCCGCCTCGGCGGGAAGGTCACGGTAAATCAGTTGATTTACCGAGGCGGACCAGTGCCCGCCTCCGTTAATGAAACAAAAAAATAAAAAAGCCGAGCCGTCCCACGAGCCCATCTAGGGCCGGGACCGAGCCCATCCGCTGCTGCCCTCGCACGCCGCCGCATGTGCAACGTAAGAAGAGGACCGTGAGGAGCCTCGAGGAGAATCGCCGGCCGGATCTCGCAGCCGGGAGGGCCGCCACGCTGCATCTCGGGCAGCCTCGAGGAGGACCCCGCCGCCGACCCAGCCTGGTGACCACCGCCGATCCTGCTGGCCGGATTCATCATGTGGAGGCCGATCCGCCACCACGGCATCGATCCGCCGCCATCAAGTGCCGCCTGATTCGGGAGGGGGGGAATGGGGAGGCCGAGTGCCGCAGCCTCGGTGGAGGTAGGGAATGGGGGGAGGCCGCCGCGGCCGGAAGTGCGTGGAGGAGGAGGTAGCCGGCCGGGCCCCGCGCCGCCCCGCGCCACGCGCCCGCCGTCTTGAGAGGCCCGCCTCGTGCCGCGACGCTTGCTTTACCGCCCTTAGTGCCAGACCGCCTCCCATGCAGGGAGTTCTGGGAAGAGGAAGGCATGGCCGATGTGCTAGGAGGGAAGAGACGGGTCGAGTTGGAGGAGAGGGAGCGGTCTGTGTACTGGGAGAGGGGAGTGAGGATGGAAACCCTAACTTTGCTATTTATATAAGTCCAAGTAAAGTGGGGGTTTTGGGCTTTGCCTGGGCCTGTTTGGGCCTCGGCCTATTAACCATGGCGGGCCAATTAGAAGGTCCGCCTCAGTTAATAGGGCTATTTCTGGAGGCGGGCTTTTTTATAAAAACCGCCTCAGTTAATAGATTTTGCGAGGCGGTTTTTTGAAACCGCCTCGGTTAATCGAGGCATTAACCGAGGCGGTTTTTTAGGCTGCCCGCCTCCGAGAGCAATTCCAAAGTGCCTCGTAAACGATTTTCTGTAGTAGTGATCTCTCCTCACTAATAGTCCTCATTTTTTTTAAAACCATAATAAAATTTCTCTAAAATTTCTCAGTGTATATATATGAAAATTCTTTTTAAGAAAAACAGGTAAGTATAGTTAGTAGCTAGCTATTCCATGTGGGGCCTATCACAGAAAAAGGAAATATAATGGTGCCCGTCAATTCTAAAAAACCAACGCCGCTGTGAACCTAGTGACGATGAATAAGGACGCAACACCAGCACACCACGTGCCGATGAGCTCCTCATCATCGTTTCCTCCCTGATCTTTCTCTTTGTTTCATTGACCTTTTGGCCTTTTGACGGTATTTCGAATAATAACCGTAAAAAAAATCGAAACGGTCAGAAAAACTCCAGTTTCGAGTGGTTTTTTCGGTCTCTCAATCGATCTTTCGTTCTCTCTCGCTCCCTGTACAACCTGATGTTTTCTCGGTCT
This sequence comes from Chrysopogon serrulatus, assembly GCA_015844335.1. NCBI lineage: Eukaryota > Viridiplantae > Streptophyta > Magnoliopsida > Poales > Poaceae > Chrysopogon > Chrysopogon serrulatus. Next base: position 375,278 of record JADLZL010004831.1, on the reverse strand, counting down.
GTCCGCTGTTTACTGTTTGGTTTGGTGATACTAAGCTGCGGCGGTGATTAGCAAGGCGGATTGAAAAAGGATTAAATTCGGGCTTGTTTGAATACTTCTGTATTCACGTCAATCTACATGTACTGAGTTATACATCTCAATTCATCCTAACAATTCTACCTCCAATCCACATGGTTTAGAAGGAATTCCGATAGGTGTATTTATGTACAGCCAAACAAGTTTTTATATAAGTTGTTAAAATCCTCTTCGTCTTCTCCAATAACTTGTTTAGAGGGGAGATTTACCGAACAAGATGTCTCCAAAGGTGGGGGGTCTCCATTCGTAGTTTCAGATCTGTTCCGCTGTCCCCTGGATTTCTGGCTCGCTCGTATTAAGCTTGCTCGTCCATGAGGAGCATGACCATGCATGAGCGAGGCTGTATGTCTGATGACTGATGGTTCTAATTCCTAACCACGCAATTTCTGGTTCGTAGTGTCGCGCCATAATACAATCCGTAGCTCAGCTCGATACTACTGTAATAACTAACCACCTTGATCCTCTCTAGCTAATCAGCTTGTAACATAAGAAAAAACATGTAATTTTAATTCTTTTTTTTATGGATCCTATCTCTTGTTACCCATCTATCCACATGCATGGAGAAAGATCTACGTACTTACGTACGTACGTCGGATAAAAAAAATATATAGTAGAAAGGAAAAAGGACAAGCGAAACACAAATCGGTAGATTTGCGTGGTGTGCTATAATAGATTGTAAATAAAACTGAAAAAGAAAAGAAAAGTCTCACCGGAGAGGCACCGAAGAATTTGCTCGTCGTCCAACGACGACGGAGAGGATGAAGGAGGAACCGATAGCAGCAGCACGGAAGGAAAAATGAGATGAAAGACGATGAAGAAGACGCAGACGGCCCAACACCGAACCTGGTCCTTAAATCGAAACGCATGCAGAGTCTAAGGCACCTACTACTCCGGCCGTGACATTTATCCGTGCCGTGGAATATTATTGGATAAACAATAGTTCTCCGGGGTCCCCGTCCGGGCCTACGAGGCTAAGACGACAGGGATGCCTCTTAATATCAGTCTACCAAACGTTCACATTTTTCCAATAACTAGTACTACTGCCCACCGCGTGCACAACAAGCTGCGTCAGTTGAGATCCAAGAAAGGGATGGCAGAGGAGGAACATGGCTAGCTTCTTCGTTTTCCTCTTTCAGTTCCATTGTGGGTCCACGCAAACCGACGCCAGCCAGTGAGACCCAAGAAAGTAGCTATGTTTTTTTTTTTTTCTTCTGGAATCTTTAATTTGTTTGCGCAACAGGATAATTAGTCTGACGGGAGGTGCGTGTTCGCACGATGCTGCACGACCGTTTGATTCGAGTCCTGAATCCACCATTACCATTCGATCGATCAGGCACACAACATGAGTAGAATATGGTGTGGAGGAGGGTGTCGAGATGGTCAAAGAAAACGAGAGGTGCTTGACTGGTGCAAGAACCTCTATAGATAAACTCTGTTCTGAGGATAATAGTGAACTGTGTGAAACACAATAGGTGTTGCCGCAATAAATTGTGAACATCTAACAGTGCATCAGACATCTCTAGTTCCATGAGACAACCCAAGGCTACCATTGGCATCATCCCAAACCCACAAGAACTGTCCCAAAGCTAACTATGATACAAGTGGCATGCTGTTTGCAGCATATATATTTTAATAAGAGAAAAAGAACATGCACCTGAGAAGAGGGGCAAGAACTTACCCAGAAGCAAACTGTAGGGTGGGTGCTGAGCCAGAAGCAAGGCTATGATCAATGGGTGTTCCCACAAACTTTGGTGCACATATTATCGAAATTAGTGGGCTCTTCTGAGGAATGCTAAAGCTGCCTCCATTGATCTTTTTTCTGAAGAACAGCAGGAACCTGAAATCAGCAGAAATCGACATATAAGGCCAGCACAATGTGAACAATTTAGGCTAAAATAAACTACATTAGAATCAAGGCATGTCAATACAACAAATTACATTAGAATCAAGGCATGCCCATACAAGAGTAGTAAGATGGGTGAAGCACTGTGTTATTGCTCCACATCATGGCAGTAACGCAATGCCAAGGAGGACCAAACGAGCCCGAGTCCGGAGCACTCGGGTCTCAGGCCCACACTGGCGCCGCAAAGATGCCACTAAATAAACTGAAACAACCTGGCATTCAAGTATGATACAATCAGTCTAACTTCAAATGGTTCAAAAAATTATCTTTACTGTTTGACAAATTATCTTTACTGTTTGACACAATGGACTTTCATGGCTGTGGAACCAAGGGTGTGACCCAGTAAAGGACATGGGTATACACATATACACCATGCAAAACAGTCGCAGTTAGTATGCATAATACAAGCACGTACACATTTAAGTAGATCAGATCGGAATACAAATGGTAAGTTAGGGTTTGGGCGCTCGGTTTTGCACAACAGGAAGGGAGGCCAATGGATGGGCGTACCTGGTAGTGGACTGGTGGTCGTCGCTGACGTAGGGTGCGAGGAAGACTTGGGCACCTGGTGGAGGGCGGCAGCACGACTGTCGAGTTGCCTCCACTCTCCAGGCCTCTGCCCACCGTATGGCAATGGTACATACATATGCACCTGATGATGGTAGTCGATGGCATGCTCCATGAAGGCAATGCCATCATGGATATGTCCCGTGAAGGAGATGGACGTTGGCAACACAGGCGATCAATCCATAACAGAAACATATATGAACCAGAATATATGAACCAGGCAACAAAAATTCAACGAACCATATGCAGCAAATTGAGGGCAGCGAGGAGGCGGTCTCCAAGAGCGGCCTCTGTTGCGTCGTGGTAGTGGTGGCCCGACGCCCGTCGGCGGCCGTACGCACCAGAGGTGGAGCGACCAAGAGCGCCCTCCGCTGCATCATGGCAGTGGCCCGACGCTCGTCAGTGGCTGCACACACGAGAGGAGGAGCGAGGCGGCGGGAAGGGAAGCGCTCAGAGTTGTGGCGCAGATCGGGAGGGAGATGGGAAACCGATCCGGAGGGAGTTGCCGCGCGGATCAACGAGAGGCGGCGGGGAGAGGGAAGTGTTCGGAGTTCTTTTTTTTTTCAGAATCGGGAGGGGAATGGGAAACCGATTGGGAGGGAGTTGCCAGGGCGGATCGGCGAGTACACGCGGGTGGGTATGTTTGACGCGGGTGAAAAGAAAATAACGTTGGTGGTGGAAACAAAGGAGACATGGTGTCAATGTAAAGTGTTTCCGATCTGGGTCTGCTTGTCAGATTAGGGTGAAAGATTTAGATGCGTTGGAGAATTAAGGTGGGTTGAAAATATTTAGGTGAGAGTTTATTTTCAATTCCTTCGCTCCTTTACAGTATAGAATAGATAGATAATAACTAGCATATGTTCCCTCTGTTCTAAATTATAAGTTATTTTAAAAATTTTAAAGAGTCCAAACATTTTAAGAACACAAAGATTTATATAGGTATACTATGAAAGTATAATTGATAAAGATTCTAATGATACCTAATTGATTTTTTTTTCACGATCGTGTCTAATCGACACGTATTTTATTAAGAAGAAGTAGAAGTTTGAATACAAATGAGCCAACAGTAATCCAGAGATTACCACTAACGTCGTCCTTCAACCGCAGCCCGATCGTTTCATCTGGAAATGGTCCTCGTCCGGAACGTACTCCACGGCCTCGACTTACAGAGCGTTTTTCAGCGGTTCTACGCAGCTTCTGGGTGCCAAAGAACTTTGGCGCACGAAAGCTCCACCAAAGGTAAAGCTGTTCTTCTGGCTATCTCTTCACAACAGGTTGTGGACGGCTACTAGGCGCAAGCGCCATGGCCTGCAGGACGAGGATGCATGTGTCCTTTGTGACCAGTGCCAAGAGACGACACCGCACCTCTTCCTCGGCTGCGTGTTCGCCAGGCAGCTGTGGCAACGCATGCTTGTTCCACTGCATCTGCAGGACCTCGCACCGACGGGTGAGCACGAGCTGGGACAATGGTGGTTCACTCAACGGCGCCGCATCGACAGCAGTTCACGCCCGGTGTTCGACTCCATGCTGCTGCTGGTGGCATGGCGTATTTGGAAGGAACGGAACGCGAGGACGTTTGATGGCGTGTCGTCTTCGATTGATCAGGTTCTAGGCGCCATTGCCGCGGAGGGAGCGGACTGGGCCTCGGCTGGCTACGCGCCGCTTGCAGTCCTGGAGGCCTACTGATCGCAGATTACCTTTGCTATGTAATCAAACTCTAGTGTATCCAGTAGATTAGGGGTTCTCGGGTGCTCTCTGAGGCCGCTCGCCTCTGAGGCATCATCTCTATGATCGTTTGTGCACTTTGCTTTCCTCTTAATGAAAAACGGGCGCAACCCGGTCACCAAAAAAAAAAAACTCACACAACACCAAGACCAACAAGAAAAAGCAGGGGGAGAGGCCCCTCAGCTACGACCCCAAACAAGCAGCCTGAGAAACAACAAAGACATCGACGCAATGGTTGTCCACACAGGAAATACGTCCAACATCCAAAACGAAATTGGCGGCAAAGTATCCGCCGTAGGAACCGTGGTCTCGACGGCAAAGTATCCGGAGACCGAAATGACGCCGGCAGCAAAGCATCCGCCAGGAGAAAACAATGACGGCCAAGCATCCGTCATGAGACATATAGCAGCGGCAAAGTATCCACCCCGAGAACTGAACAGCTGGCAGCAAAGTATCCACCAAGGAAGGGCACCAACAACAACCAAGCATCGATCGGGTGAGGCAGCGGCAAAGCATCCGCTACAAAGCACTGAACAACTGGCAGCAAAGTATCCACCAAGATGACCCAAATGACAATCCTGTAGGACCAACCATTGTGAAGACGAATGATAAACACACTCAGGCACAACAAGGAGCTCCATCAGGCCCGACAGCATGTCGAGGATCATGGACGGCGGCGACGACAACCTGCTGGGCGATGACCGGTGGCCAAGAGACCGTACAACCCCAGCAGTAGTTCCTACAGCGACGCCTTCGGAAGGAACATGACGCCAAGAGCGCCATCGCGCCACTAGCACCGGCAAGCAGCCGAGCCAAGCAAGGTTTTCACCTAGGAACCACCACCATCCCGAACCCCTCGGCTCGCAGCACCGGGCTGTCACCACCACCTAGATGCCCGCGGCGCAGCAAAAACTCGATGCCCCCCTGCGCCGCACCAGGGAAGCCCAGTTGGTGCCCCCGCAGCACAAGGGCAGCTGGGGGAGCTCGGCTGCGCACGAGACGCGTGCCCTGGCTGGCACCATCGACCGTGCAGGGGCGAAGAGGCCGCGCGGGCACCTCCATGCGGCGAAGGGCCACCCAGACGGCGAAGCAACCCCACGCGTGGTGCGGCCTCCAGACGGGCAGGGCCACACCGGATCCAAAGTGGGAGAGCCCAGATCTGGTGCTCCGACGACCAACTCCGTCGTCGGCCGCCATGGAAGCTCCACGGCTTGGGGAAGAACTGAGGAAGAGAGAGGTGAGGAGAGCCGCGACAGTGGCCTTTTTGGGCACCACCGCTGGCCGTCGCCGCCGCCGCGTTGGCGAGCAAAGCAGCGGCCGGACGGGCGCTTAGGGCAGGCCCCTTGGCGACGGCGGCCGGGCGCCCCCAAATCGCCGAGACGAGACGACGCTGGGGCTGTGTAGGAGGAGGATACACATCCGACGTGATACTACGTGAATATACCTAATTGATCAAACTTGAAAATTTTTTACTCCCTAAAAATCTTATAATGACATATAATTTAGAATGGAGGGAGTACATACATGCATCGCAACAGGCCGAAAAATACAACTGGTTGTAGTCACATGGATCGGCTCTAGCATCGACAATGATGAACTAGTTAACCTTGTTGGGCTTTGTTAGAATCTGACCACAATAGCACTTAGATCTTTGAAAGGATACATTTTACGAGTATGACACAAGCTTACCCGTATCAAGAACAATGTAGTAGAATCACGTAGAAAACCTTAGACAACGATATGAAGCAACCACGATACAGATTAGGATTTGGCGAAACCTTCCGCATATTGTATAAGCACAACACTACAAGTGTACATTTGATTATCGCCCTCACAACTCTATTTGACCCTCTAGTAGGCCTTAATTCTTACCCTATATAGAAGAATCTAGTGCAGTAGAGCTTCTATGCGAATTTTTTGAGCATTGCTCCTTACAAGTCTTGTATAAGACCCTTGTGTGTTAACTTGGTTGATGCCTATGCCCTGTACCCCTTGTTTATATAGTCCCCTCTAGGACACCGTACATACAAGAAGGACCTGAGTCCTATTCCTAGTAGGATTCTACACCCAAGTTCTAGTGGAACTAGAAATCCTACCATTGAAAGAATCGCACCATTAAATTCTAGAATAAATCTAGGAAAATCCGAGCACCTATGTTAAGTCGTGAACTTGAACCCTGGTGAGCATGGTCGACCACAAAGAACCTAATCAACTAAGCTATGCTCAATTCGGGTAAAACTAGAAATACTAATATCACAGCCAGTGGCAGATGCAGATCCAAATTAGAGGGAGGGGGAGGGGCTTGCTGATTTCTTCTTCCTCCTCTCTCCCTCTATTTTTCTTCATCTATCTCCCCATTTTTTGAGTTATATTACACCCAGGATTTAAGTCACGACACAACAGATTTAATTAGGCTTGGCACGAACTTATTTCAACTAAATTAAAAAAAAATGTCAGTGCCCATAGTAAGTGCTAGAAGCAATGATTCCATACACATACAGCGCAGTATCTCGCTCTACCCAGTCCTAATTCCCAATCCAAGCACGTAATTGTGCGCAATCCGACCAATTTTTGGCGATGGACAGATGTGGCAGTGTGTTACTGTTACACCCGTCGCCACCGGCGATACTGCCGTCGACGTGAGCGCTTCAAGCAATACAAGAGGGAGAAGAACGCCGGCGTGGACAGCCTCGAACTTAGGCGACCTTTGATTGTCTGAAGAGAGTTCCATACAGGGCTTTTTTTTTTTTTTTTTTTTTTTTACAACAAGTTCCATACAGGGTTGTGCACTTAATGTGACGATACACAGTCCGGCCTGTGGCCCCACATGTCATAAATTACAAAGACGCTTTCACTTGACCGCATCAGGCGCACAGCTGCCTTTCACTCCAGAGCGATCGGCGACACTTCAACCAACGAGGATTGGAATAGAAGGAAATGCAGGAAAGGAACATAGTTAGAAAACTAAGAAAGAAAAAAAAACACAGGACTTAGATACACCCTCTGTTCCTCTGTACCAAACATACAGTGACGTCATCAAAATGGAGGTTTCGCATTCCTTTGAAATTTCTCCATTCCAAGCAAGGCCTCCGATAATCCTATTCTCATCTCTCGGCTTCACAACATCTTTTTTTTTATCGGGCTTCACAACATCTTAAAGAAGGAAGTTCACGCTACACTCACCAATCTGGACAAATACTCCCTCTGTCCTCAAATAAGTTATTTTTTTTTACTTTTAAAAATTGCGTTTGACCATTTATCTTATTCAAAATTTTTATATAAATGTCATGTGTCTTATTGTGACTTATTTTATTATTAGAGATACTTTAATAATAATTTATTTATTTTATAATATATATAATTTTTTTTTAAATAAAATGTCAAATACAGTTTTTAAAAGTAATAAAAACAAGTTACTTATGGACGGAAGGAGTAATCGGTATTGGGCGTGCGGTTCCTTTTGAGCCGGGCTTCCAGTTCCTCTTGGGCGGTCGTGAGGTCCAGCAGCTTCTGGCCTATTACTCGGTGCCCAGTTCTTCCCGCAAACGGGCTTCGATGCCGACTTGTTGCTCCCGCTACAGGAAATGGGCACCGGGTCCCAAGGAACACCGACAAAAAGCAGATACAGTACGTAGTCCAGCAGTTGAATCAGATAACTAGATCTGCCACGCCTCACGAGCCACAAGCAATCTTTCATTGATATAAGAGAGAGTTCATCGGTGCACGGTAATGCAGAGGGCAAAGGCAATGTTGAGTGGTTGTTAAAGTATCATAAGCAGTCGCCAAAGGAAATTCTGAAAACACCGAAAGGTCACAATGACAGACCAAACGAGGACCAAAAATTAAAGAAAAGAAGAACACATAAAGAGTTCATGTAGTTCACGTGGTCCCTGCACATTTTTTTTAAAAAAAATCACCCTCTCTTTCTCTCCTTTCCTTGCTCCCCCATTGGCGCTTGGATGGCACTCGAAACCCTAGCCGCTGTGACATCTTCCCTACGCTCCCCTCCACATCGTCGTGTCCCCGCACCGGCATCTTGCGCGGTGCCCAAAACTCTAGCCGCCGTCGCCTCTTTCCTCCTCTCCACTCTACCTCGCGCGGCGCATCTGGACTATGGGGGATGAGGCATGCTGAGCAACGCCACAGGTGCTCACGTGCTGAGCAACAGCCCGGAAGGTGGCTACGCTAATCAACAGTACGGTCGAGCAACAACTTCTTTTCTTTTCTCCATGACTCATATTCCCTTGGGTCGACATGGAAGGCAAGGTTTTCTGCATGGATCTCGGTGCCCCAGCTATCAGATCCGCGATGGACTCCACCAGATTCATGCCTGGAGATCAAAAGTGGTAGGAACCACCTCCTCCGTGGCCTGCTGGCGCCGGCCAGCAGCACACTTGTTCAGAGACTGTGGCCGTGAACGGTGAAGGGACATGCCTAATATGCCTTTGATTAAGGACGATTAATATCATTTAGTTTCGTCCATGCTTTGATGTCCATGCTTCTAATATTTTCCTCTTCACAGATCAAGCAAAGATGCTTAATCACAAAAATAGAGCACCCACCATTTGTCTCCACCGGCTGCGGTTGTAGCCAGCCCCTTTTGTGTATAACCGTGTATTGGTCACTACTTGGTGTTTTGCCATTACTGAATAAACATACTACTCTTGTTATCCTCAACTCGGTTACCTTCTACAATTCATGATGACATATCTAGCCCCCGTGTACCTCAGAGGTTTCTGCAGAAACGTATCATTTCTAGAGGTCTGGACACCGTTCGTCAGGTACTGGTTCACTGGTCCGGTTGGCTGCCTGAACTTGCCACTTGGGATGGGAGGATTCAGACAATATGAAGCAGGTGTTTCCGTATGCGCCAGCTTGGGGGCAAGCGGCGAATCTCGAAGGGAATGTTACTGCTACTGTCCCAGAGCCTTGCACTTCCCGGGTACCAGATGGAAAACAGGATGAAGCGCCAAGGCGTAGCTCTCGGGCAACAAAGCCCAACACCCATCTTTTTTGCATTTTGACCCTTCTTTTAAAAGTTTTTCACAAATACACCCCTGTTCGTTTGCTTTCTGAAAATGGACCCCCAACCTCGAAGCCATCGCTATTGGCGCTGAGCTAACACATCTTGGCGCCGCCGTAATTGGCGCCCGAGGTTTTGGGCTGGCGTCGTCGTGTCGGTTGGCGTGGCGCCCGACGTGGGCGGGGAGCTCGGCGCCGTAGATCTTGGCTCGAGCTGGGCGTAGATCTTGACTCCGAGCTTCGGAGCCAGCGACGTTGACTCCGAGCTCGGAGCCATAGATCTTGGCGCCGAGCTTCTGGCTCATAGCACAGCCTAAACTTTTCTGGCTGAGGCCTCCTCTGTTTCTTCAAACTTGGTTTTGCATTTTTCTCTCTCGAGTTCGCCCAACGTCTAAAATCATCATTTCCAACCTTAGAAACTTAGATTTGATCCATCAATCTATGAGAGCAAGGTATCCTCTCTCCTTTTCTCAATTTTTTGAATTCGTTTGGTCTATACTATGTGCATTTTGCTAATATTAGATATCTCATTAGTTAGGGTTAGTTGCAATTAATAATATGTGTATCATTGAACCGTAGGATGCTTAGGCGTGGAAAATCTAGTAAGCTAAGATAAACTATTTTGATTTGTTAATTTTGCATTATTAGTATATCAATTTTTAAGAACACAATTAGTGATATACAACTTAAGAACACGATTAGTGATATACAACTTAAAAACATGATTGAATCATATACCAAATTATTAACTAACCATCAAACTAATGCGTATTTGACGAACGGTCGGTTAGTACACATCCAATACTGATGTCCATATGTTTCCTTTTCACCACACTTGTCCACCTTGCAAGGATCACCGCAGTAGCACATCGGAACAGAAACACCACTAGGCAATGGCAATCATTCGTAGGCAGTACCCCTAGTTGCCTGTTAAACATTCAGCAATACACATATATAAACTAATTCTTAAAAATTGGTATACTAACAGTGTAAAATTAAAAAATCAAAATAGTTTACCTTGGCTTTATTAGATTTTCCACACCTAGACATCCTACAGTTCAATAATATATATATTATTAATTGCATCTAACCCTAACTAACTAGATATCTAATATTAGCAAAATGCATATAGTATAGACCAAACAAATTTAAAAAATTGAAGAAGGGAGAGAGAAACTTTACTCTCATAGATTGATGGATCAAATCCAAGTTTCCAAGGTGGAAAATAATGATTTTAGACGTTGGGCGAAGTGAGGAGAGAAAAATCTGAAACCAAGTTTGAAGAAACAGAGGAGACCTTGGCCAGGAAAGTTTGGGAGGTGGTATGAGCCAGGAGCTCGGCGCCAAGATCTATGGCTCCGAGCTCGGGGCCAACATCGCTGACTCCGAGCTCGGAGCCAAGATCTACGGCTCCGAGCTCGGAGCCAAGATCTATGGCGCCGAGCTCCCTGCCACCTCAGCGCCACGTCATACGACGCCAGCCCAAAACCTCGGCGCCAATTACGCCGGTGCCAATATGTGTTAGCTCGGCGCCAATAGCGATGGCTCCGAAGTCGGGGTCCATTTTCGGAAAGCAAACGAGCAGGTGCATATTTGTGAAAAACTTTCAAAAGAAGGGCCAAAATGCAAAAAAGACCGGCCCAACACCCACTGGACTGGCGAATATGTTCGCTTGCGTGCTCTAGTCATCCGTGGTTGCCAGCCTGCGTGCGGCATAAATATGATGGAGTTCATTCAGAGAGACTTATGTAATAGCTGAACAATTACCCTGTTAATTCAAATCCTTCCTCGCAACTTCTTCTTCTTCTTCTTCCTGAGCCTAGTATCTGTTCTTCCCCAGTTCCTCCCTCCCATCTGCTGTGCTGTTCACACTCCAGTGATACATTTTGTTGGCTTGTGTAGATATCATTTAATCACTTCTCTGTTCTGGTAATTCGCAAATGCAGCACCTTTCGCGTACATGCAGCCAGTCGTCAACAACATGGTTCCCAATCCCTGTGTCATACGATAGCAAAGTAAGCTAACCAACACACAGATAATTAAAGTTCATAGAGACTAATCATCACTAGGGATCAGCAGTGTGCACTCCTGCTTTCTTTCCATGCGGTCTGTCAACCACTTTCCAAAAACCATCTATGTTACTCACGAATTTCCATACGTCTTTCTAGGCCTGCATAGGTCTGTGCATGCAATTCCTCCTTGGCACTCAAACTTTGTTTCACATTCTCAAATTTTTTTCCAACCACTCCATTATCAAGTGCGCGAAAATATACGATATATTTTTTGGGGAATACATTTTTCTGTGTGTGCAGTTGCGAACTAATTTGGGCGCAAAAGTGAACTGAAGCGCCTAGTTAGGCAATTTGGCACACAATAAATGATTTTTGGCAGATTCTATTCAAGAGGTGCACTGGTTTCCATCTTGTGCTCTCTCTCTGTCTCTTATTATATCATAATAATGACCAGAAGGATTGGTCCTCGCTCGTTAAAGCGTGTTATCTTCTAGAGTCAAGAGCTATGCATGCAATTCTTCATGTCTCATGGATGGCCACTTAAGATTTGTATTTTGTAAATAATGCTGAACATAGATATTTTTCGTTTTGAACTTAAATTATTATTGAGAGGAAGCTGAGGGATGGTTTGATTTTTCGGGCAGCGGTCCCGTACCCCTCCGCGTCCCCACCCAGGGCGACGGGAGGGGTGCCCGCCGCCGCCAGCCAGAAGCCCGCCTCCGGACGCTCAGCCTAGGCCGCTGCCGCTGCTGTCTGGTGTGCACCAGTGGTGGCCCGCGACGGCGCTCAACAAGGTGGCCGCTCGCACTCCCTCCCTCACCTGTTTCTCCACTTTCTTCAACTCTTAACTCTCTTCCTGTTGTCCATGGCTTCCGTTGCCGGCATGGTGTAGGGCAGCGCTGGTGCAGATCCTCCCATGGGGAGGCTGGATCCACAACCTGAGCGTCTGGATTTGGCTTCTGTCAAGCTGGTGCCGGCGCGGCTCTACGCGGGGTGCACTGTTGGCCAGCGATGCCGTGGGGTCGTGCCGGACCAGATCCGCGCTTGAGGGCCCCGGAGGGCCCTTGCAGCACGGTGGCGGCACTGGGGCCCCTGGCAATGCTCCGTTGGTGCGGCGAGATGCCGTCCCCGTGTGGCAGCGGCGGTGCCTCTACCTCGGTCATGGCCTGCCGTCCCGTGTGGCGTCGGCCGGCACCGTTACCCCCAACGTGGGCTCAGGCGGTGTAAGTGGCCAGCCGGTCCGGCCTGCTGGCTCAGTGGCAGGCCGATGGGGCTCGGCCGTCATCGGGCGGCTGCAACCTCGCAGCAGCCTGGCGATGGTTGCCCGTGGCCTGCCCTCCCCTCCGTGGATCTGTAGCGGGCGGGCGGGCCTCGGCGGCTGCAGGGCAGCGCCATCTCCGACGTATTGCCGCCTGCTGCTAAGGCAGATGAGCTACGACGACTCCATCTCAGGACAGATCTGGGTGGACCTGCAGCATCACGGGGCGCGCGGTTTGGCCACGGCATGCCGGTGGTGGGGTTGCGTGCCGTGTTCTTCGTGTTTCGTGTATAGGGCCCAACAGTGGCACGGTGCGCGTGGTTTGGCGTTGCCGGTGGAGAGGCCGCGTGCCCGTGGGCGCACTGTCTGGGCAGAGCGTTTGGCGTCGGACATGACAAGGTCCTGGGTGGCTACGTGTTTGGTGGTGTCGGTGCGCACCTCCCACCGTTGCGGGCGAGTCCGGGAGCGGCTCCGTGCGGTGTGGCGGCGACGGCACCCCCTTCGTCCAAGCGAGGATGCCTGCCGGTGCGCGCCTCCCTCGATCGCATGCGAGTCCGGGAGCGGCTCTGCGGTGGTGTGGCGGCGGCACGCACGCTGGAACCTTGGTCGGTGCAAGCGCCTCCCACCGTCGCGGGCGACCGACAACCCCCCTATCCTGGCGAGGACACTTGCCGGTCGCCTCCCCTCCGTCACAGGCGAAGTCTGAACGGCTTCGTGGCGGTGTGGCGGCGGCCCGGCACCCCTAGGCGTCAACGCTTGCCGGTGCACGTCTCCCACCATCGCGGGCGAGTCCGGAAACGGCTCCGTGTGGTATGGCGGCGGCGGCATCCCACCTCAGTTCATGCGTGGTCACTTGCTGGTGCATGCATACCTTCGTCACGGGTGGGTCCGAGTGCTTTGGCAAAGGTTCTGCGGCGCTCAGCCCAAATCCGTCTGGGCCAGTGACGAGTTTCTTCTTCTTGAAGGCGTCACTGAAGAACCTTTGTTACCTCTTCTTCTCGGCACATGGCTTGGGTGAAAGCCTTGCCAAGCTTCTGCTTGGCTAATGATGATTATGTTACGGCGTCATTTACCTCCTTGGAGGCATCATTGAAGAGTTCATATACCTTGGTTCAAGTAGTCTCCGCGTCTCGCTAGTTTTTCTTCGTGGGTCTGCCACTTTTGTCCTTGAGCTAGGACGTCTTGTTTGTTGTTTTTTTTTTTCTTTCTCAGCGTTTGTAAATCTTTAATCCAGCCGTTTTGGGGCATTCAATATATTCAGGTGGGGATCTTCCCCTGGTGACAGTTCAAAAAACACTTAAATTATTATTGTAATAATCATGGTCTGATGCCTCTTCGTTGAAAAGGTTTGACGCTGGAACAAATCTGTTAGTGTCTGAAAAAAGACAGACCGGGATGAGAAAATTCTAGCTCACTTGCTAGTTGCTATTTTGATTGTAATATTTTTTGAAGAAACTGTTTTGATTGTATTAGATAGATGAGGGTAACGTTTTGCACGTGCTTACTACATATATTATACTCTTGAGCACCCGATAATCTTGTTTGCGAGCTAAGATGCATTTTTTTTAGTATATGGCTCTCCATGCACTAAGATTTCATACGGAATTAGCAGAAAAACAGTTCACTTCCCACGGCTCCCCATTCCGAACGTGCACTAAGAAGGGGCTACAACGAGATAAAATTGGCATTGCGAAAGAAGACCTGTCCAAATATGAGATTAGTTTATTTGCAGCAAGGACTTACTCGGACACGGCTTAGGCCGCCGCTGGAGTGGACGACGTCCTCGACGTCGCCGACCAGAGAGCCGGACACCATCAGCGCCAAGGCTTGACCGCGCCCGAGGACTCACAGCCAGCCAACCGAGGGTGGTGGCAAGGCGCGGAATACGCGGGAATCATCGCCTCCGACCAGTCGGACGCGAGTCGCCGGCCGACCCCCCCACGCGAGCGTCCACCAGGATCGCTTAGCAGCGGCCCATGATAGCGCGGCCCACTCGAGCACGCCACGCAGTGCATGCAGGACTGCGGAGCGCCCATCGCATCCATCGCATCACAGGTTCGTACGTATATTTGCCTTTTCTTTTCTATTCTTTTGTTTTTATTCTTATTTTCATTTCCATTTAACTTTCAAATATTTTTATTCATTTTTATTTTACTATATCCTTTTTCTTTCTTTATTTTTTATTTTTATTTTCTTTATGTTCACTCTTAAGTTGGTATATTTATTCTTTTCTTCCCGTTCTTCTATTTCTTTTTTTATCTTGTGTTTTTAATTTTCATTGCATTTTTAAATATATTTTTTACTCTAATTAATTCTTTTATTTATTTATTTTACTTTTTTATGGCTATAGAGTTAGTGCATGGTGTGTCTAAACAGCGGAGTTGGTGGTCCACACTTGCATATGAGGTCTGTATGACTTCATTTTTAATACTTTTCTATTCTTCTATTTTTTATTTTTTTTTTTTATTTTCTATGTATTTTTGTTCTTTCGTAGATCATGTTCACGTATCTATGTGATGTTCTCTTTTGTTTTTCCTTTTAGGAGGGTCTTCTTTTTTATTCTATTATTTTTATTTTCTTCTATGGTTTGTCAATCTTTTGGTAATACTTTTTCCTAATTAATTAATTAATTTTAATTATTCATGTTTCATAGCATTTGTTATTTTTTATTTTCCATTTTTTCTTCTTCTTTACTTCACTATGTTTCTTATTTATTTTTATTTTTATGTTTTGTCTTTTTTTTTTTATATAAATTCCATGATACGCATGTGATGTTCACATAATATATGTAACGTTCTATAATATATTTTAGAATATTCATGTAATAAATAAAATATTCTATGATTAACTTTCAATATTCCCACAAGTCCTATGAGATGTTCTATAGTAGATTTTATATTATTCTAGTAGTATTTATGTGTTGTTCTATGAGTTTTGCATTGTGTTTCTTTATTTTTTCATTATATTTATTTTCTTTACACTTATTTATATTTAATTATTATTTTCTTTTTTATTTTATTTTTCTGATTTTCTTTATTTCTATGGTTGCAAGGGTTATTTTTTGTCTTTTTTCCTTTTCCTTGTTTTTCTTATCTAGAACATGATCTTTGCTCTTTTTAATTCCTATATTTCCATGCGATACATACAATGTTTGTGACATGTGATGTTCTAAATATGTTTCTAGATGTTCACCTTGTATAAGTGAGATGTCATGTGATATATCTTAGTTGTTTAAGTAATATTCTTATGATTTTTATTTTTATTTTTCTCTGTTATATTTTTATATATATGTGATGTTCTATGATATTTTGTTATGTTCATATAGTATATTTCAGATGCTCATCAATTATCTTTGTAATTATATTTCATTTGTAGTTCCACTTATTTGTTTTTTTCTTCTCTTTGCTTTAGATTATTTGTCTTTTTTATAATTTATTTTATCTTTTTAATTTTTTATTTTATTGTAATTATTATTTGTTTTTTATGCTTTACTTTTTTATATTTGTTGAGATACATATGATGTTTTATTATGTACTTTTGGATATTTAGTTGTATTATTCCTTTATTTTTCTATAAAATTATATCTGTGAAGTGTTCATATGGTATTGATATTAATATGATATGATATTTTTCCAAAAATATATATATATATTAGGTTGTTTTATTTCTAATTTTCTCTAGTTTTTTCTACTTTGTTATCTTTCTTTAATTATATAACTTTTTTTATTTTTATTGTTTTATTCTTTATTGTATATTTTATGAGATATATATAATGTTCATGTACTATACATATGATGTTCTAGATGTATATTGTGATGTTCTCGTAACATACGTGCGATGTTTACATTATATACATGTGATATCCTATGATATTTTTGGTATGGTCATATAGTATATTATATATGTTCTTCAATTATCTTTGTAATTATGTTTCATTTTTAGCTCTACTTATTTTTTTTTCTTCTCTTTGCTTAAGATTATTTGTCTTTTATAATTTATTTTATCTTTTTAATTTTTT
Source organism: Chrysopogon serrulatus (assembly GCA_015844335.1). NCBI lineage: Eukaryota > Viridiplantae > Streptophyta > Magnoliopsida > Poales > Poaceae > Chrysopogon > Chrysopogon serrulatus. Next base: position 358,698 of record JADLZL010004831.1, on the reverse strand, counting down.
TCTTATTCATTATTTTATTATAATTATTATTTGCTTTTTATGTTTTACCTTTTTATATTTTTTTTGAGATATATCTGATGTTCTATTATATACTTTTGGATATTTAGTTATATTTTTCCTTTATTTTTTTTTTATAAAATTATATCCGTGAGGTGTTCAAATTATGAATATGTTATTATAAAGACATCTAATGTTTCACCATGTCTATATTGATGTTCCTTGCCTTTATTTCTATATTCTCAATTTCTTAATTTTTGATGTCCCCAAAGGCATATGGCGGTTAATGTTCACAAAAAATATCTCGATGTTTTCGGTCTTTATTTCGATGTTCCCAGCTTATTTTTCTGATGTTCCCGATGTATGAGTGTATGTTATATAGTTCATTGTTATTATCCACTAAACAAAATTTTCATGATAAATTTTTAATGCTTCATAATGAACAAAATCTAATTATCAAACAATAAGGCATCATAACAATATTCTATTGTGACTCAAATTCTAAGAACTTTGCAATCCCTCGAGAACAGATTAAACTCACAAACAACAATTTAAAATCTATGTAAATACAAATCATCGAGACATAGTATAAGTTTTTTCATTTTCTTTTCTTTTTTTAGTTTTCCATATTAATTATTTTTATTTTATCTTATCTTTCTTTTTAAACTTTCTCTCTCTATCTTTATTTCATTTTTTATATATATTTATCATTTATTAATCATGTTTTATGTGTATTTTCTATCTTTGCTATTATTTTTTATCTTTTATTCAGACATATGTGATGTTCACGTAGCATATATTTAATGTTCTATGTTATGTTCTGTCATGATATTTATTCTATGATGTTTTTATGTTATTTATTTAGATATGTATTGTTCATGTAATATACATGTGATGTTCTATAATATACTTAGTATGTTCAAATTCTATAGTATATTTAGTGATGTTCTACTATAAATTTTGTGATGTTAAGCTTAGTATACATGTGATATTTTTGTAATATATTTTATATTTTTTTTTAAAAAAAATCTATATTTCATGATTTTAAAAAATATCCATGTGATGTTTTTATTAGTTTCTCTCTATTACGTGTTTTTATTTTTTTCTTATACTTCTTTGTATGGATTTTATTGGTGATGTTCACGTGTAACACGTAATGTTCTACGATATATTTTATGATTTTTCATCTAGTATATATATAATATTTCATAATTATTTTCACTACTCATATAGTATATCTGTGGGTGTTCTTTCGTTTCCCTTTAATACGTGTTCTTTCTTTTTTGTTATTGTTATTTTCCTATATGTTTTGTTGTGGTGATCACGTATTATACATGTGATGTTCTGTGATGTCCTTTGTAATATTCACGTAGTATATATGTGAGTTCCATGATGTATTTTATGATGTTTGCGTCATACGCATATGATATGATGTTCTATGGTGTATTTTGTGATGTTCTATGGTGTATTTTGTAATGTTTGGGTAGTGTACATGTAGTGTTTTATGATGTATTTGTGATATTCATGTAGAACACATGTGATGTTCTATGATATATGTAAATGTGTGATGTTCCTATATGATATATTTTAGAATGTTTCTCTGTTACATAGCCTTTTTTCCATGTTTTCTAAAATTTTCTACGACCTATTTTAGTATAGAATATTTATTCTTATGATGGTTGGATGCTTTTTTATTGAAATTTAAACAGTATGATGTATTTAATGTTTAATAATAAAACTACTTCGCAACTATCCCAAACATGTGGAATGTGCAAAGGTGTGGAGAGCAACATCTGGGAAGCCATAGGTCCTATTTTCAAATATTGCCATGGAGTAGTTTTGCTTTTTTTTCGCTTTTATTATTTATAATATATATATATATATATATATATATATATATATATATATATATATATATATATATATATATATATATATATATATATCTTGCGAGAAGTTTACATCCGGGAAGCAACAGTCCTATTTTCAATATATTTTCATAGAGTTTATATTTCATTTTATTTATCCTTTTCTTCTTTATTTTACTCTAATTATTTTTTTTAGTTTTTATTTTTTTTTTTTTGCTCTTTTTATCTCTTATATACTTCATGATATACATGTGGTATTCGTGTAGCACATAGTTGATGTTCTTCTTATATATTCTTTGATGTTCTCTGTTTGGTTAGTACATACATGAAATACATACGATATTAGTGTAGTATACATGTGATGTTCTATAATTTTTAAATTAGTATATTATATATTTAACTTCTTTATTTATTTCAATATGTTTTCATAGCATTTATAATTTATTTTTATTTTTTTTTTATTCTTTATTTTACTCTAATTATTTATTTTAAATTTTTATTCTTTTATCTCTTATACTGCTTTTATACTTGTGATGTTCGCGTAGCACATAGGTTATGTTCTTTTTATGTATTCTTTAATGTTCTCTTATGATAAATGGGTTTTCTTAAATATCTGTTTAGGTAGTACATATATGATGTTCTACGATATCATATTGTATGTTAATTGTTTAAGTAGTATAAATGAGATGTTCTTTAACTATCTTCCTGCACTTTTTTTAATTATAATTTATGGTGTGGTATTTGTATTTATTCTATGATATGTTTATTCATGTATTATAGGTGAGATGTTTTATGATTATCTTTGAGTATTTATATAGTACATGTGAGATGTTCTGTAATATATTTTAGTATGTTCAAGTAGTATTCATGTGATTTTTTTCCCTCTATTACATTATCTGTTTTTTATTATTTTTGTTTATCTAGATGCCATGTTGTGATGTTCACATAGTATATATATGTGATATTCACATAGTAGTCATGTGATGTTCTATGTGATTTTTATTATGATATTTTTTACACGTGGTTCTATATTATATTTTTTTTTTTGCTTATTTACATTTGATTATTGTTTCTTTTTATTCTTTTTTATTTTGTAGTTTTCATTTTATTTCCACTTTTACATGGCTTTTTTTCTTGTTTGTTTTCTCTATTTACATATTATATTTTTTATCATACTTAATATTTAACGTGTGGCACAAAACACCTTGTGTTGTAGTGGTAGGATAATAATATTCTAATTCCATAGTACTTGCGTTCGTTTTGATTCAATTGATTTCTTACGCTAACATATTTTGCTCATAATGTTTTCTATCTCTTTTTTTCTAAACTACTGTATGTAGGCAAGGAACGTATTCTGGTCTTGTGGCACACGCAGCAGAACCGGAAAACGAGAAGTTAAAAAACAAAGAAAACGTGCGAGAAGCATGCACAGAATTAGCGGGCAAACACGGAAACTGATGGCCTGTACACAGAACGGGCCGGAAGGGAGTGGGCCGCGCGCGAAAGTAGTCCTGCGTGGAAGCGAGCGGCCACGCACGGAACGGGGTCGGCGAGGTGTAGGGTGTCGACCCGGTCGGACCCTAGCATGCCCCCGGAATACGGGGGCCCCTTGGATCATGGCAGCCGAGACCGGAGATCGAAGGCAAGGGACTCCACCTCCTGCTGTGTAGGATCTGTGCCGGCGGGCAGGGGACCCGCCGGCGATGCTCCCGGATGTGATTGGTGCTCGATGACGGGATGGGTAGGCCGGGCCGTATTATTTTCTGTTGCACTTCTGACCCCAACGAAATGGAGATCAGGCCTTTGCCAAATTAGGTGGCCCAGGGCACACTGAATATGAAATACAGGCCCATTCTTGGTCCAAAATACAACAACTATGGTGAATGAGCAGGGCAGGTCCATCATCAGAGAATGAGCACGCAGTTTCTCATCGCCAGGCCTGCCTCCAAGAGCAGGGCAGGTGCGAGTGCGACGACAGTTCACGTTCGATACCCTGCCACTTGAAGTTGCAGGGCTTCCATCCATAACTGCTTCTCTGTGGACCATGAAGAGATGTAGCAAACACGAACTGGGCGTGAACGCGCTGGTGTACGAGCTAGACAAGGACCCCAGGGGCAAAGAGATGGAGCGCGCGCTGCGTAAAATGCTCGGCAGGGGACCGCCGTCCCGGCCGTCTTCATCGGCGATAGGCTGGTCGGCGGCACCAACGATATCATGTAACTCCATCTTAGTGGCAAGCTGGTGCCGATGCTCAAGAGCGGTGGCGCCCTCTGGGATGGACAAATTGTGAGAGCAGCCGCTCCAATTGACTTCAAATGAAGGGGCATACTTGTAATACTTTCCAAATTCAATGACACTTTAGCAAAGGACTCAAACCAGCCCAAAATGAAGGGGCATCGCCGGCGGATCCCCTGCCCGCCGGCGGATCCCCTGCACGGCAGGAGGCGGAGTCCCTTGCCTTCGATCTCCCGTGTCTGCTGCCATGGTCCATTGGGACCCCATATTCCGCGGCTCGCCACCCTGGGTTGCTGGCTGTGAGACCTTCCACGCGGCCAAGTCTGGGCGCTAATGGTGTCCGGATCTCCCGTCGGCAACGGCGACGTTGAGGACCTCGTCCACTCTAGCGGCCTAAGCCGCGTCTCCGAGTAAGTGCCTTGTTGTGCACTAGTCTCGTATTTGTACAGCTCTTCTTTCGCAATGCAAATGGATTGCCCCCTTAGTGCACGTTTCGAATCGGTAGCCGTGGGAACTGAACTATTTTTCTAATAATTTCCTATGAAATTCGTAGCAGCTCCTCATGAGTGGTTGTACTTGTACGTTTTTAGCAAACTCCTGATACAAGAAACCGACAATTACCTGGAGAATTGAAGATCTTTACTCGAGGTGGCGTATTTTGAAGGACAATACCATGTTTCCCAACTCACTCAGAAACATATCGTTCTTGCTTGTCTAGCGTTGCATATTTTATTCGTGGCAGCAAATTGCATGATATGGAGTTTGATAGATTTGATGCTGACGAGGAGTAGATAATAGATGTAAAAGTCTTTTCTGCGCTTGGTAAGCGTAATATAGACGCAGATAAAGGGTAGCTGGATTATGGTATTGTTAATGATTTCCTAATCAATTACTTCATCCAAATTGTAAGTCATTGCAACTTTTTTGAATAGTCAAAATATCTCAAGTTTAATTAAATTTATCATTAAATTCTTCATTAATTAATAATTATATTTTCATAGGATGCCTATTCGATGTTATAAATCTTTACAATTATCTCTATAATTCTGATCAAAATTGAGATGCTTTGACTCTCAAAAAAATCGAAATGACTTACAATGTAGAATGGAGGGAGTAGTACTCTTAGCTACTTTCAGCTAGCTAATTGATGGACAACTAGCTAGGTGGTTAGCTAATCTAACATGCAGTTATCCCAACTATTTGGATTATGTAAAAGTAATTTTTAGCAACTAACAATTTGTTGTGTTTATCAAATAGTCCTTGGTTATGATCCTGGCATATGGCTGGAGACATTCTATACTAAAACATATCATTTTATATGTTTACTTGTGTAGATCTACTCATGTGGAATAAAAAAATAAATTTTTTATTTTATAATTTTTGTGATTTAGTATGATTTTTCAAAGGTTTAACCGAAACAAATAAAAAAGAAAAAAGACAAAACTGCCTTTAAAATCGCTTATAACCAAGTTAGGGAGGTAAAACCAACGGTGTTTTAAAAGTTCAGGGAGGTGGTTTACCAGGTTTTGGAGTCGAGGGAGGGAAAATGGACTTTCACGAGGAAGTGATGTGGACGTTTTCCTTTACATAATATCTAGGTTTGGGGCCCTACTTAAGCCCGCCACACCCGCTCGGGGCCGGCCATAGATGAGACACGAAGCAGTTCTACAAACGAAATTTACAACCTTTGATAGGTCATTACGCAACATGACTCGGTGAAACTGGATAGGAAAGAAAAGGGAAAGAAAAATTTGAATGATTAAAGAGAGTAGAAACATAATAAAAAAAAGGAAAGAAAAAAATATTAAACTGGCCAACGGGCCTAACTAGATCAGCCCGTCCCTATGGCGTATGCATTTAGGCCCGCCAGCGGCCTGTTACCGCCCCCCCCGCCTCTGCCTCCCTTGTTGACATGTGGACCCCACAGAGGGGTTCCACTTCCACCTGTCGACGACTGCTCAATATTCAGGCATACTATTCATGCCATGCTGTCGTTCTGTATCGTAGGCCACTCGTGCTGCAGATTGTTCATGCTATACTGGACACAGGAGGTACTTTTTTTTTTGATCAAATGGTTTGGCAAACCATGCATCAGCTACGGTCCAATGAGGAGCTTCCCAACCAAAAATACACAAGAACATCACAGAGAGAAGATAGAACTGCAGAGATTAAAAAAAAGGACATTGCAAGTGAACTTCTTTTACCAACATTGCCAATTCGCATGGAACTCTGTTTTTGCAAAGAGAAGGACACAAACAAAGATGGTAAAGAAAAAATGCAAAAACTGGTAAATATATGGGCTGGCTTACGGTTGATAGTTGGATTCTGAACATGAAATGGGCCTCTATTTAAGTGCAGCTTTGGCTGCCCGTTTCGTAAAAAGTGAAGGTGATGGACCCTCTCGTTTTCATATTGGGCTGCAAGTGCAAGAGCAATGAATTCGCGGCTCAACCCACCTCTCCCTGCAGCGGCGGTCACACGCGCGGTGGGGCATCGCCGGCGGATCCCGTACCCGCCGTCGCAGATCCTCCACAGTCGGCGGCGCGTGGCGTCCATTGCCTTCGACTTCGATCTCCAATTGGCGGTCGCCGGTCGGTATCTGTGCTTGGAGCACCATGATCCTTTTTTTTTGAACGGGATACCTATATATTAAGTTAAGGAAACAGGTACATACTCATACAAGTACACCGTAGGAGGATACAGGACAGCTGTCCACCTAACATTGCAGAAAGGGCCCCGAGAAAATAAAAAATTACAACCAGGTCCCTGGTCCCTTTCCACTGCCAACTCCGGCGTCGGAGAATCCCGCCGCCGCCACAATCTGGTGGAGCTCCATCACACAGTGGCTTTAGCGAGCCGCAGTTGCCGCCCGACGCGAAGGTCGGGACGATTTCGTCGTTGAAGAAGCTTCGGCCGGGGCCGCGCCCTGAACTCGCCAGATCTCGAATCGACGCCCGCCATGGAAGCCGATCCGCTTGCCCGCAAACCACAGCACCCACAGCCATCATCACCTCCGAAAACAAGCGCACCCCCAACGCCATCGCCCCACCAAGACGATAGAGAAGCAGAGCACGCGGACTCCTGTACATACCTCGCCGACAACATCGATGATGCCGGAGAAGAGCATCACCGGTGGGAGAAGGAGGTCGGGAGGAGTTATTCGACGACGCCGCCATGCCCTCCTCCACGCCGACGACGCCCGGAAGATCCAGCCGCAAGGGAGAAGCCACCCCCCGGCAAACCCTAACCCTAGCCGGCGAAGCCGGCTGCGGGACAAAAGAGCTCCTAGGTCTAAGACCTAGAGCTATGACAGCCCACCCACCAAGGAGCCGGGTTCCCCTCCCATCTCCGCCGCCGGCAAGGGCGACGTAGGGGAGGGGGCCGGTGGATCGACGGAGGAGAAATGGAGTCGCCCTCGGAATCGCCTTCTGGGGGAAAGACGGTTCGAGACGAGATGGCGGAGATGGTTGGTGACGGTGACAAGCGCCATGATCCTTGGGGCCGCGCCTTGCCGCCCCCCCCCTAAGTAGTAGGGGGCGTGATTCTTCCACGCGGGGCGGCCAACCGAGAGCCAATGGCATTGGGGTCTCTAGTCGGCGACCTCGATGACCTCATCCATTTCTCGCGTAAGTGCCCCGCACACTAGTCCCTTATCTATTCCATTTTAAGTGCAGGGATTTCTTTTTTCCTGAAAGTTTGATGTAGAAAACACGGGAGTATCAAACTACTAACTGTTGGAATTGATCTCCCACCAATTAGACCCAACGGCCTAATTGGGCCTTGACTCGCGTCCTGATCGGGGATGCCCAGCTCAATGACATGGCTGGTGGGCCCCCATCGCACAGTGCCTATAAGAGGAGGTGGGGGCCACTGGCTCTAGACAAGGTTCACTGCCACGATGCCACCACTCCCCACTGTCCAAACCCTAGACCGATCGAGATGGCGGCACTACCAGCGACGGGAAGCTCCACTAGCGTCGCCACTGCTCCACCGCTCCACCGCCCGTCGCTGCCCGTGCGCAGAACTTCACCAACGAACTTGTGACGGCCCGATCTGTCTCCATCTAGCCCCATAGTGTGTCCCTACTTCTCCTCTATTTCCTTCTCTCTCTCCCTCTTATCCGTGCACCATGATGGTGCACCATTGATCCACTCGATTTATCCTAAATGGCAAAGAACACACCCAATGATCTACACCTAGGCGATCCTAGAAATCCATCAATGGCATCAGAGCAAGTTTAGTGTGTGGATGCAGTTTGGAAATGAAGAAACCAGTTCAAATCGGATCGGGGGGAAAGGAAAAGAAAGAGAACAGAAGATAACTCGATTTGCTTCGATTTCCCCAAAACCCTAACCCCAAAGAATTGAACCAAGAAAGGATGGCCGGCGGGAGTATTCCCACCTGCTGGTCGCCATCGCTGCCTTGCCGGCATGCGGGAAGAACTTGAAAAGGAAAGAAAAACAGAGGACACTACAAGAATCCTGGGCTTCTGTGACAATTAGATTATGACGATAACAGCCTGTTTCATGTCACTATCTGGCTACAGTGATGAAGAGGCTGTCGTCACAGAAGGTGGGTCACTACCTAGCTTCTGTGACCACCAGAACTCATCGTCATTGATGCAGTGACGATAGTTCTCCTGTCATTGATGCAATGACGAGACTAAACTCGTCATAACAAATTGGATGGAATAACGCCATGTGTATGATGACATGGCGAGTGATGTGGCAATTCACATTCAGCCCATATAGCATGAACCTTTTCATTATTATTTCCATTACAATCAGCCTAATTGGCCCAAATGGCTTTTTATCTCACCTACAATTTTTTTGGTTTTTTTCATTGCAACCCACCGTTTCAAACCATGACCATACCATCTAGGCAGCCCAAGCTAGATTTTTACTAGGCCAGCCCAAATAATCAATCTACAGTACAGGTCAAATAAGCCCAACAGCAACACATTCATTACATTAATGACCAAATTCTTATACCAAGTTCATATAATCAGAACTGACCAAGTCACAGATTTACATTTTGAGCGCACATTGCCACCATAAATCATGAATTGAATGAGCTGGTTATACCCTTCCAATGGGTAAGGACATAGAGCACTAGTATTCTGGTAATGAACAAGCCCCTAGCTGCTCCACCTTGGCCACCAAGAATGCCCCCTCAATGCTCTGCACCCACTATCTGCAACCAGATAAGCACACATCCATAAATCATAAGGCACTTTAGAATGACAATGTTGGTAATACAAGAAATAGAAGAGTTCTCGTGGGATATCATTTATTAATGTGTAGAAGTACTTGAATAATATGAAGAGTTCCAATAGAAATTGCAGAAAATGGTGTGTAGTTCTCATACTAGAAGGAAATATCATGACTGTATGTTAATGCTATGTGTAGTTCTGTAACGACATACATTTCTGTTCATATTCACTAATCCTATAGTGTTGTATATTGCTACTGAATTATACAGGAAGCTACTACATTAGTATCTCTTTGTTCATGGGCCTACAAGGGAAAACAAATGTAGGAGATTAAAAATTGTTGAGCTAGTCTAATAGGCTCTTGATCATTAAGCCAGGTAAAGATCAGATCAAATGACAAATCAGAAAGATACAAAACTAGAAAAAAAAGTGTCAATCCAGCCAAATAGATTGCTATTTTTGTTTATTTCCATTCCAAGAACATCAATTATGGAGAATCATAATATAACATCACTAATGAATGCTAACATGCTTCCATCTGACTTGAAAACGTCACTAATGAACCTAAGATATAATATTCCAGGACGAACAGGAGCAGAACTGCAGAAAAGGAAACATAGAGAGGCAAAGATAGACTCACCAATAGTGCTGCTCTCTACTCAGTTCCTTCTGTCCATGGTTGTCCCTGAAGCAAAAGAATCAAGCAGTCTGCAATAAGCAGGAATCAATCACCAACCGAACATCACACCAATAATAAAACTAAAATATTACACTAGTTGCTCACATCCTGTAATACCAGTTGATCAAATTGTGCACCAATAAACATCAACCTACAGGGCACTACCATACCAGAAAACCACGCCAAGCATAAACCACATGTAGTTTCATATCACATAAATTTCTCCACCCAAATGGTCCATATATATATATATATTTTTCAATAGATGTTTCGCACTGATATATTGTGAAGAACACAAAAAATTCAGCAAGTCCATGACTAACAGAACAGGATTAATAGTTTTAGCAAGCAGTGCATCAGTGAGGACACTTCACACAAATAGAGAAACAAATCAAGAAAATCAGCTTCTGCATTCTAAAATCCACAGCAACAGAAATTGACCGAACTAGCAGTAGCACTTAGAGCTAGAACTACTAGACGCTCACATAGATTTACGAATATCCACTAGTGTCATTTTTTGTACTAGAACTAATCCACTAGTGTTCTGTTATTTTTTAGACAGAAGGCAGCAGATAAGCAATAGCTGCAAGGGGATTTGATCCACCTTCCTAGTAAAAAAGATGAAATGAACAGAACAGCCCTGGCAGTGGGATGCATCCATCTCCTAGGTAGCACTCTGCAGGGACTATTTTGAAGGCAACCCAATCTTCTCCATAATTTTGGCAAAAAAAAATAGAGTCAGAAGTATGCACGAACAGCACGCAGGGATTTGAATGCTCGATTTGGCACAGCCTAAGAAAGGGGAAATAAGGGGTGTGCATACCTGGTGGGTGTCCATCGCCGGCAAAGGGCCTCTCGACGACCTGGGTACCTGGCCGGAGTAGAGCGTAGTAGAGGGTCACCACCTGCAGTGGGGACAGCGCGGCTCTTACTCTTCAGCTCCAGGCCAGGTCGCCGATGCCACCAGCAGCTGTGCAGCGAGGCTGCCGGCCGCTGTTGCGCGCGTGCCCATGAGGTCGGGCTGCCGCTGCCGGGCACCTGCGCCGTTCCTCAGACCGCCGCGTGCTAGAGCGGGCATGAGCACGCCAGCTGGTGCTTCTACACCGGCATATACGCCGGCATAAGGGTAGCCGGTGCCGAGCTCGACGGAGCCGTGCGCCTCGGTGCCACACTATCTGCCGCTCTCCCTATTGCGGCTGCTGCGTGGTCTGAGAAAAGAGACTGAGAAGAGAGAGTTGGGGACTAGGGTTTTCATCTGCTTATATATGAGTACTCACTGCCGGATGAATCCTGATCATTGAGTGAGATGGATGGCTGAGATTGACCCCTATTAGGGTTCCCTAAGATGGCCTGTTTGTGGGCTTTAGGAGAGAACCGTGTGACCATGGGCCTGTCTGCTAGGCTGCTAAAGGCCGAAATCAATTTTTCTTTTACTTTTCCATATTCTTTTCTTTTCTTGGGCAAAATACATTTAGTCTAAAATGCAGATTATAATAGTTGTGGTTTACATGATCCCTATGTGCCCCAACATAATTTCAACATGTAGTGTATACTACCTAAATAGGTTCTCATATGATTTCTAAGAATTTTTGAAGTGATTTGCTATTTTCTAGATTTAAGAGATTTTTTTGCACGGTCTTGAAAGTAAATCCAACTTGAATTAAATGTGATGCCAACCAATATCCAAAAACTAGACAAAAATATATAAAAGAAGGTGTGTTTGATTGGACCTCACATCATGAAAATTGATGTAAAATTAAGTGTTTTGTTAGGAATTACTTGAGCTTGTCTTTTGGTGGCCCCGAGAAAACAGGAATAATATCATAAATTTGTAAAAAAAAAACTAATAAATGGTATATAGGGCACACTATGGTTGTATAAGCTTTCCATGAAAATTTCAAACCATTTTAATAATGTAGGGTTATACATTGTTCACAGATTCATATATACCTTTGACATAGTTACTAATAACTATGTGAGACATGTGTGCATTTGTGAACATTGTATAGTACTACTTTGTTAAAATCATTGGAATTTTTTATGAGATGATTATACACCAAAATCATATTGTCATGCAAGTTTGTAGATTTTTCTAACCAATTTTAGATATTATTCATATTTATTCCATGGTAATTCAACAAATAATTACAATAATAGCTAAATTTGGTCAGAAAATTCTTTAAATTGATAAAACAACATATTTCGGATCCATAAGCATTTCATAAAAAAATTCAGGCAGTTTTAGTAAAGTGGTGTTATACATCCTTCATAAATAAAACCGTTTCTCACTTAGTCACATAATGAAGTGTGAGATGTATCTATTTTGGCGAGTAAATGATTTTGAGATAGTAAATGATTTCAAATGAAAAAATTATCAACAACAAAGTTGAAGAACTTATCGAGACCTACAACTTTTGTTTTAGCTATTCCTCTATGAAACTTTGTTTGAACAATTTGAAATTTAAATTTCAAATTTGAGAACTCGAACAAAAAATTTGGGCTAGTAAATTACTTCAAATGGAAAAGTTGTCAAAAACAAATTTATTGAACTCATTGATGTCTACAACTTTTGTTTTTATTGTTTTTCAAAAAAAAGTTTGTTTAGACCTTCACAACATGTTTTTTTTATTCAATTGGTCATTTAAAAATTCAGTGGATCAAGGATGAGAATGGGCTTAGAATTGGAATACGCCCAGAATCTGGCCCAACAATTCAATAGCTAAGCTACTTCTTGCTTTTATAAGCCTGCTAGCATCCAAATCAAATTGACGTAATCAGCTGAAGTGGGCTTTCACTTGCGGCTTGCAGCGTGGGGAGCTCGGCATTGGGCTACAATTTAGTTTTTCAATTATTAGTCTATGAATTTATAACTAAGAACAAGGCAGTTCAGTTATTCGCCATGAACTATTCCCTATCCAAACGGTTCAGTTAACAGTCCATAAATTTATAATTCAGAAGCAATACTAGTAACAGTCATGCTTGATTGGACGACTCAAGGAATAAAGTACTCTATCCATAAACAAATCAGCTATTTGTTTAATAGCAGCAGGCCACAAAGATTTGACGCAGTGGCTTGGCATGTTTACTTCAGGCCTAGTGTGCTGGGATCCAAAGTTCGAATCCTCCTCATTTTTTACACTAATTTTTTGCTATTTTTTTCCTGCATCAAAATTCCAGGGAAGAAAAGAAATCAGAATGCTCATAACACTACCAGAAGATGGTTCGAGTGGTGACGTCACTTGGTTTAGGAGCAAAAAGGTTTAAACACCCTTTTGACGTCACTTTTTTTATATTTTTTTGAGATTTTTTCCCAGCAATCCTAACTTGGTGAGTACACTGAATCTGAACGCGTCGCGGTTCGGTTGGTTCGATGTTATCCTGTTAGGAGTTCCAACCAGTAACAAAGAGACTCAACACGGAGTACATTCCGTACAAGGACGTTCGTGTTCTAGTGGTTAAGCTTGTGTGTTTTGTTCCAGCGGTCGCGAGTTCGATTCCTACAGGCGCCAATTTTTTTTAGTTTAGGAATGGTTTTCTCTAACCAGTAACTGAAGAAAAATTAAACACTCCTTCCCGATAGCAAGCGGAGCATGCCGTGCTTCATTTAGTTGCAGAGATGCAGGTTAGGTTCCTATATCGTCAATTTCTTTCAAGTGTTTTTACTGTTTATTTGCCGTCCAAGCTTGATAAAAGCGATAGAACACTCCAACGGACATCTTAGCACGCTCAGTTTCATTCTGGTGGGTTCGATCCACATCTAACACATTTTTTCAATTTTTCTTTTGCCCATATTGAGGTGATGTGTACTCTCATCTTTTTAGTTTTTTGCCCATTTTTTTAGTTTTTTTGCCCAGCCTTTCTATGAAAGATAACTGTTGTGGACACCTAGAGGTGATGTGTACTAGGATAGTAGTCATATAGGATAACATAACATTTCTTACAAAAATTATAGTAGTTCTATATTTTATGACAATCAATTGTTGTCATCGATCTGTAAATCACAAAGCCACGATAAAGTATACTTTGCGATGATGTTTATGACAATAATACGACTTGGTCATAAACATTTGTCATCCTCGTGAACGATCGTCATAAAGAGACTCTGTTTGTGACAAATATGTACTTTGTCATCTGACAGTCGTCATAGAAGCCCAGATTTCCTGTAGTGGGACCGGGCTGCTGTCTCGACGGCGCATGGAAGAAACCCGATTCCAAAACAAAGAGAAAGGATGTAGGGGAAGGGGATCCTACCCGATTTCTTTCCCCACCGTCACCACTAAACCCACCACCGTGGCGATGGCAAGCTACGGCCACCTCGCCTTTGCGTTGGCCCGTGCTCGCGCCGCAGAGGCACCGTCGCTCGGACCTTTCGGCGGCGGCGTGCTCAGCCTAGGGCGAGCACGCGCACCGGGCGCCGAAGGTCGGCGGCGGCGCCGTTATCTCCCTCCAGCCATGAGCCAGCTCTTGCGCCTCTCCGTCTTGCACAATCGGCAGAGAGAAAGTAAGGGAGGGAGAAGAGAAAGACAGAGGGGAAGGGGAGGCGAATCTGCTGTGGCGGCGCTATTCCCTCACCGCCGGCGACGATGGCCACTGGCCGGCACGGCTGCTCGGCATAGGAAAAGAGAGGGAATGAGCAAATGAATTTAGGGTTTGGGCAGGCACCGGCCGCCGACTGGTTTTTGTTCACGCGAAAACTGAGGAGAGCCGTTCGATTCAACAAGCATACCACCCGGGTCAGCTTAAGTCGATCGGGCGGATTGAGCCCAGTGGGAAGAGGAAATCCGTATGAGCCCAGGTTGTGGCCTAGGGCGAGGGGCGGCGCGCGCGTGATGGGCGCGGCCGCGTCAGCGGCCACGGGCCCTCCCATGGCGTCAGCGAGAGCACGGCCCAGGCTTCGGGCCACGGCGATGAACAGCTGCTTGCAGCGATGGGCTGCAGCGAAGCGCCTTCAGGCCATTCTTTTTACAAAAAAATAGTAAAAGAGAGAATAATTTAGTTTTATTTTTTCCGAAACAAACTTTGATGTATTTGAAGCATAATTTGATAAGTTTGAATAGAAATTTGATGCTAATCTCTGTACAATTTTGTCCAACGATGATTTTGTTCGAGAGAATAGTATAGAATCCAAGAGTTGTTTGGAAAATAGAATTATGAAATTGATTGATATTTCCATTGCAAAGAAAATGTTTATTGTCTTCTCATTAAATCTGAACCAATGGGAGGATTTAATTTGGAGAGCAGATTTAGTTATTCAGTAAATGATGAAAGTTTGTCCTCCAATCGAAGTTGGAACCAACGTGAAAAATTTTAATTAGAGGAATAGTGAATTTATGATTAAGAAAAATTATGATATTGTTATTTTCTGACCAACGTTGATGATAACAATATTATAAGTTTATTTATGAGTTTGAGATTGAAGTTTAAATCTCTGATAAATTTTGCATCAAAGTGTCTAATTTTTCAGAGAACAGATAAAGATCGTGAAATGTATTTTCATGTTTCCGCTGCAATGATGATGATGATCATCTTCTAATTAAATTCGAACCAACGGGAGAATTTAATTTGAAGAGGAGTTAATAGAATTCAGTAAATTATGATATTGTTATTTTCTGAGCAAAGTTGTTTATAGCAATCATGATATTAATTATGAGTTATGTGCAGTAATTCTATTTCTGTCTAACAGTGATTTAGAATTGATGTAGAAGAATGAAGTATTATTCTATTTCTACCCAACGGTGATTTAGAATAATGTAAAGAAAGATTTAAAAGTTTAATGTGCATGTCTTTAACCAGACCAACGTAGGGTTATTTTCATGCTCATTATTGATGATTATTGTTGAATATTTTTTTTAGACAAATTTTTTTGATGCTTTCATTCTTGAAGGCAGAAATGGAATGAACTTATGACTCGAGAAGATGAAAAGTTCAAGTTTTTGCATGAAAGAAGACCATTACATAATGGGTGGTATTCTCTAAAGAATGGCATGAAAAGAAAAGAATTCAGGGGACATTGTTCTAAGAAAAGAAGGCATAGCAATAAGAGAAGTTTAATAAAATATCTTATTGTACTCTTTATAAAGAAGATTTTAATTTTTAGTTATAGTCATCATGTTAAGAGATGTAATATGCCATATAACTTTTTTTTTTGTAATTCCTATGATATGAAATATAATGAATTATATGCATGTTTAATTTGACCAACGTCGGATTAAGCATGTGCGATAAAGTGTATTTGAATTTATTTCTGAATTTGAAAATTAAATATGCCACGAGAGCCAATTACGGCAATGATGTCCCCTATGGGGAATTATCCCCCGCATGGCGGGGAGATTTTAAGCGAGAACTTATCTTGCATGGCGGGAGAAGAAAGTTGCATATGAACCAAATGATAAGAATGACATGCAAATGTGACTTGCTGAAGTACTGAAGGACTCTATTGAGTTCATAAAGTGGGATGAGGAAAGTGTACTCCCAAAAGATTTAAGAAACAACTTTATTTGCATGACATAGTCATGTGGATGAAGTAAGTAATGAAAGTTTCCTCATCTACAATAAGTTTTGAATAGTTTTGAAATTATGGCAGAAAAGTTCTAGCCACATTTCGAGGGGGAGATTTGTGAGAGCAACTAAGAAACAGAAAATCAAGAAAGATACTCCCGTATACTCTTGATAATGTGATATGAAGATGAATGTGATATGAGCAAAATTGATCTATAAAAGAAGAATGTGATCGTTGAGGGAGTACAACAGTCACAATTAGAATATGCCTAAAGTAAAGGAATAGCTAAATTCCTAGACTTTTTATGGTTCCAATAGGAAGATAGCACAGTGAGAGATACTAAAACAGGGCTCCAAGCATCGCAAGAAGTTATGACATATTAAACCCAAATAAGAAATTTATAGATATGCCATCGTTATAGAAGATGGAGTAATCTAGGGGAGCATGGTATATATAGATGCCTAAAGAATTGAATAAAAGTGGGATTGCCTGCCCACTCAATGTTTTAAGAGCAATAAATTGCTCAATACCTGTTGATGTTGTATAACAAATACAACACCCGTTGTTTGCTCTTCAAGAAGATGAATAAGTAAATAAGGATCTTGTGTTACGAGAGCCTATAGAATAATTGCCTCTTGGCAATGAAGAGCAACAATAGCCCCATATGAAAGAAGTGCCACGAGGCCCTAGTTGGTCTCAAAGAATGAGAAAACTATTTATTTTCATGACTATGAAGTCAAAGTTAATAAAGAAATTCAAATGAAAGGTGATCTCATCTCTTTTTTGAAGAAGCCATGAGAGACATTCACTCGTCTAAATGGCAAGAAGCAAATGAAGATGAAATGAAATCGATAAATACCAACGATGTTTGGGATTTAGAATAAATTTCTAATGAAGCCAAATCAGTAGGCTGTAATGGGTCTACAAGATGTAATGTGGCTCTGGAGGGAATGAAGAAAGATAATAGCACGACGTGTGATGAAAAGATTCACACAAAGACAATGAACAAATTAAATGAAGGTTAGTGGCACATTACGATTTAGAGTTACATCAGATGAATATAAAGATGACATTTCTCAACGAGGATTTGTATGAATAGTTTACATGGCATAACCTTAAGTTTTTTTTTTGTCATGGAAGGAAAAAGATTGCCTGAAGAAATCATTTGAGGATTAGAGCAAGTCTCTAGAAAATAGAATTCAAAGTTGATGAATCAAAAGAAAGTTAAAGAATGGGAAATTCATTTTCCAAATCCTATATGTGGATGACATCTTACTTTTTGGTGGTGATGGTAATCTACTGTAGGAAAAGGAGGAAGTTCTTATCCTTAAGTTTCAAAAAGAATAATCTCGGTGAAGAAGCATTCGAGTTGAAACTCGCCGAGATAGAAGAAGAGGGGTATTAGAACTATCGCAAAGGCATACTTAGAAAAGATTATGAAGAAATAAAGTATGCATGTGAGAAAAAAACCTATGCCTGTTCTTATAGTCAAGGGTAATAGATTTGAGAACTTTAAATGTCTTGAAAGCCAATATGAGATTGATCAAATGGACGTCCTATATGCTTCTGCTATTGGAAGCTTAATGAATGCTTATGAGTAAGAAGTTACCCTGACGTAATTGATATATCCGGGATATTTTGGCAAAAGTCTAATCCAGATATAGATCACTGGAATGGAATAAAGAATGTACTGAAAAGATTTATAGTCTCGTATTGAATAAGAAAGATGAAGTACTCTCAAATAGTTATGGGGTACAAAGATGAAAGTTCAGCGAGATGTGTAGTGAAATCCACAATCACTAACACTTTCGTTGTCGGAGCTTTATTGTGGAAAAGCTCCAAAGAAACAATTGTGATATCATGAATTATGCAAAGTTATACAATGAAATATTATGAGGCTTGGAGGACAGGCAAAATGATTAAGTAAACCTGTACCCAGAGTTGATAATGGTTGATAACAGCAATAACCATTTAAGTAATTTTACTCCTATGACAATGGGTCAAGTGTGTCGTGAAACACATTGACATTGAGTTATATGTTGTAAAGGAGAAAGTCCGAAATCATACTAAAAGTATTGAATGTCTATGTGACAAGAAATACTTGCGGATCTGCTTACTAAAGGCTCACCACCCAGTGTGTTCAGAGAACACACTTATGGTATAGCCTATGATTTCCAGACAATAAGGGCCCAGAATGAGTAAAGAATCTATTTCAAAATAGAGAGGTGTATTGTGGCTGTTAGTCTAATGGCACAAATTGCTGTGACGATGAAACACGCTCAATGCACTAATAATCTATAATGGAATGGGACAGAAGTAAGAAAGATTAGAATTGAAGGTTGAAATAAGAAATCAAAGAATGATGAAAATGATGAGAGATGAAGGGGGAGAATGTTGGAATTGATCTCCCACCAATTAGACCCAATGACCTAATTGGGCCTTGACTCGTGTCTTGATCGGGGATGCCCAGCTCAATGACATGGCTGGTGGGCCCCCGTCGCATAGTGCCTATAAGAGGAGGTGGGGGCCACTGGCTCTAGACAAGGTTCACTGCCACGATGCCACCACTCCCCACTGTCCAAACCCTAGACCGATCGAGATGGTGGCACTGCCAGCGACGGGAAGCTCCACTGGCGTCGCCACTGCTCCAGCGCTCCACCGCCCGTCGCTGCCCGTGCGCAGAACTTCACCAACGAACCTGTGACGGCCCGATCTGTCTCCATCTAGCCCCATAGTGTGTGTCCCTACTTCTCCTCCATTTCCTTCTCCCTCTCCTTCTTATCCGTGCACCAAGATGGTGCACCATTGATCCACTCAATTTACCCTAAATGGCAAAGAACACACCCACTGATCTACACCTAGGCGATCCTAGAAATCCATCACTAACATCACCTGTCCCAAACTTCTTTGGAAAAAAACAAATGGCAGACAGTCTGCAGATGAATCAAATTATCAGATCTGTCACAACATACAACCAATCTTTCATTGATAAGAAATAGTTTATCGGTGTACAATGATGTAGCTGAAACATTAAGAACAACAGCAAAGCTGTGTGCTTATTAAAGTTTGATCGAACTCTAAAAAGATAGAAACATCAGAATGACAGACCATACGAAGACCAAAAACTTAAAGAAAAAAAAGAGTTGAAAGTCCACTTTATGCCCGTGCATACAGGGCCTGCTGCATACAAGGCCTGATATCTTTTATTCAGTTGGTCTAGCAAGCGTGTTTATGGAGAAACCTAAAGTGTTGCATTTTGTAGTGGTCAAGCAAATTATGAGGTATCTAAAGGGTACTTTAAGCTTTGGGCATGTATGTGCAAGGTGGAGGGATTTCAGTGAAATAACTGGATCATTAGCCTTGATGCCCGTGCACTTTGCAAGCATGCTAGCGGCCGGCCTTGGACACATTTATTTGTCAGCCCCGCCAAGGTTTTCGAAAGAAAATGTATAAGCGCATTTCAGGTTGCACACTTTGTTTTTCTAGCATGCCACCATTAGCATAGCAAGACAATACAAATTTGCTGTACATACTTTGTTTTTCAGTATAGGTGAAATACTACCTCGGGGATGCATAGAACAATGAAAGCCAGTTAAGCGAATGTCGAACGCAGAAGTGGCTCTGAAAGCAAGGAAAAAATAGCATAAGGCATCATATTTTTGACACATTATCACACACACACACACAAAAAACATATATATAAGAGAAATGAAAAGGCACTTCACTAAACAAAGCATCACTCAAAGAACTCGGCAAACCATGGAAACATCTTCTATGTAAGGGCTGCTAAAAATTAAATGAATACACCTTCAACTGTTTGTGTTAAAGTAGAATGTGAAGCAAAGTAGCTCACCTCCCATCCACATTGACAGTAACCTTCAAATTATTTTCATGCAGCGTGGTGGCATCATATTTCACTTCATCAACCGTCGCCATAGCCCCTGTGTCCACCTATGAGAACTCAAGTAGCACATGATTCAGTCTCATGGATGCTCAATTCCGCACACAAAAACTAGATTCATTAACAAGAACTCCCTCAAAACTCGGTTCAAGCGGTTTGACCATCGGTAATGCGTAAAGGCGTAAATGCCACCGACGCCGAGTTGCACCTGACGCATGCCTTCAAGACGCGAAACCCACGATGACCGAAGGTGGCTTGCTTCTCATCCCGGGACATTTGAGTAAAATCACAAAAACAGCTCTAGTTCCCTCGGGTCCACTAGTTCACCGAGGTCCCTAATACTCGTAGAGCTTTCTATGGTGATGGCACACGATAATGTTTGCAACTCTTTCATCTCTAAGATTACCTGAGGTAACTTGGTGCTCCACAGAGCAAATGCATAAGCTTTTTTGGCCTGACAATGCTAGGAGGCAGCTCTTTAATATTTGTGGATCTCACATCCAGTGTCTACAGGAAACTTAAATGCCCTATAGAATTGTGAACACAATGTTTATACTGTGGTTCAGTTATGATGATGAGTGATTGATTCAACTACTAGCATCTCGGGTGGGGTGCTACTGACGGTGGTGAAAGCCACGAGTTCCACATGTGCCTTGGCTTGTATTGTGCAGGTGTCGAGCATGGAGGCGGTGGCCGACGGCGAGGTGAAGGTCAAGTGATGGCGGGCTGCGCCGAATGGACCGAGAGCGGTGAAAGTATCGAGACTTGGACTGAGGGACCCGAAATCACCGGGCGGATCGCGTTGCTGGCACTTGGCTTCGACAAGTGCAAGGACATGGGCCATTTGTTGGTTTGGGCCTCAAAACCAACGGAGGCGGGTTTCGGTGGTTTGGACCTCAAAACCATCTGATGGGTTTCTGGGTTTCACCACAAAACCCTAGTGGAGGTCCCGAGGCAGACGGACGGCACGTGGCGGCATCGGGGAGGTCGCGTCGAGGTGAAGCTACCGGTGAGAAGGCACGGTGGCCATCAGATCAAAATATCTATCTGGCTCGGTGGAGTTGTACTACAATGTCCTTGGCTAGGTAGTACGCTTGGTGTCATGTAAGGGCAAAACTGGAAAATAAAATAAGCCCGGGTCGATAAGTAGGGTGGAGGGAGCTCCATCTCCCTCACCTCTTCTATTTGCATTTTCTCCTTTAGGGTTTCTTCCTCTAGTTGCTTGTGAGTGAGAGAGAGGTCCACTAATCCTTTATTAGTGTAATTGAACTTGTGTTGAAGGGAATGGAGGTCCCAAATCCTCCATATTTCCTCGTGGAGTCAGATCATCGAGTTGGTTGCATCAATTCGTGTTTTGTTCTTCGCGTTCTTCGTTTTCCCCTTCTTCTCCTCTTCACGTTCTTGCCCAGTTCTTGAGTTGTGATCTATCTCTTTGTGAACTATTTATTTCTACTTAATCTTGGTCGTGGGTTGATTCTTTGTACCGAAGGAATTTGTCTAAATCCTCACGAATCTATAGATCGGGTCGAACCAAGAATTTTGGAGAAAACTTGCTATTGAATCAAATTTTGTTGATTCCTGGAATTGCAGTGAGTTTGGGGATGTGATCATTATGGAGTAGCCTTAGAACTTTCTTGTGAACCCCTCTGCAAAATCTCAGGTCAATCCAAGTTGATTTGGTCGAGTTTTGGGCTTGAGATCGATTTTTCAGAAAACTGCTCGTCCATACCGGACATGTCCGATATGGGTACCGGACAAGTCCGGTAGGTCCAACTGTGGATTTTTGAGCTCAAATTTTGTGGAGAACTACGAGTACTCTTGTCATAAGTTGGCTTGAATATTTTGAATTGGCCACTCTTTTCTTCTTGATAGGATTCGAGTGCGTCCCTTTCTAAGTTTTGTCGAGTGCTTGTCTCCGATCTTTCTCGGTTGATCCGCTGTACCTCTTGGACATCTCCAAGGATATCCACCTACTCGTTAGGTCGTGATCTTACCACTTGCGTGTGTGTTTGGTTTTAAGATTTGATTTTAGGACAGTGGTCAAAAGTTTTGAAAGAAATTTGAGGCTCCCATTCACCCCCTCTAGTCACCGTTTTCGGTCCTTCAATTGGTATCAGAGCGGGTTAAGGATCATCCCACCTTAACCGGTTCTTGATCTGTAGAAGACGACATGGGTCGTGGCTCAGGGAAGCCGCAGTTTTTCAATGGAACCAATTACCCGTGCTGGAAGATTCGGATGTCTGCTTATCTCCAGGGTCTCGATGCGAGGGTATGGGAAATTTGTGAAGATGAGGATTACGTTGTTTTTCCTGCTCGTATTGGCCAGGAGCAAATAAAACAACATGATACCAATAGCGAGGTACGTAATGCTCTCTTCTCGAGTCTTTCTGAGTCTGAGTTTAAGCATGTCGGACACTCGACTACTGCTAGAGAGATCTAGGTGAAGCTGTAAAGCTATCACGAGGAGACTCTCCAAATCAAAACTAGACTCTTTGACACTTACAAGCAGGAGTATGAAAGTTTCTGATAGCTTGATGGCGAGACCACCAATTCTATGTTTTCACGCTTTCAGACCATTGTCAACAAGATACGTGTGAACAAGCCGAACTTGCCTTATGACGATTAAGAGAGAGCTTTGAAGTTATTGCATGCTCTTGATCAGAGGGTTTAGGATTTGAAGGTGCAAGCTCTTCTCGAGTCGCAGAACTACGAGACCCTCACCGTGGACGAGCTCTTCAGCAAGATGAAGTCCAGTGAGATCTTCATCGTGGACAAGTCCTTGATCACAGTGATAGAGGAGCAGTTGGACGTGCATGAAGACGATGAGCTGGCTCTTGTCATCGGTCGATTCTCATGATTTTACAACAACCGTTTGAATCGCCGATGGGGTGGACCGAAGGATGATGCTATGGATATGGTGACCCCGACCACTTCATCGCCAACTGCCCTAAGCGGAACAAGCAGTCCTTCGGCAAGTCCACCTCCGGCAAGCACAAGGAGAAGCGCGAGTACACCTCCGGCAAGCACAAGTCCAAGGGAGGATTCGATAAGGAGGCGCTCAAGCACATGTTTCTGAAGAGGATCAAGGCCAATGAGTGTGCCTTCCTCGCCTCCCTCAGTGACCTCGACAACGACTCCGGCGACGATCATGCTTCCTCCTCTTCGAGCGACGACGAGTCCGAGAGGAAGGTCGAGGACAAGCTGAACGGACTCTGCTTCTTCACCGACTCCACCCACGGAGGCTTCTGCATCATGGCGCTTGGTGATGAGGTGGAGGGCGGCAAGGGCGATACTCCCGACGACGACAACAACACATCTAAGGTATCGCTCTCCGTCGATGCGCTTGCTGCTGAGGTTGAGGATTTGACTATGACTTTGCTTAGTCAGGATAAGTTGCTTAAGTGTGCTGCTTGTGATAGAAAAGAGTACAAGGCTAAGATAGAAGTCGCGCTTAAGGAGCTTGAGCTAGTTAAGAACACTCCCATAGTGACTGACGAGCCAGAGTGTGACTTTTGTAGCGTTTACATGGCTGATCTTGCTAGTCTGCAGTCCAAGTACGCTTTGGTTAACAAATTTGATAGTGTGCGTGCTTCACCTGTCTTGTTGGGTGCGTACAAGTCTTGCTCGGACTTGCAATCTAAGTTGACAGAGAAGAATACCAAGCTTGCCTTGTTTGAGAAGGCTAACCTAGATAGCACTAGTGTGGCTAAATGTGCTCTTCGTGAGGGTTTAGAGCTGGAGATTGCCAATTGCCGGCATAACAAGGTGCATACCGAGGAGGAAACCACATACCTTCGGACCATCTTGAGTTGGGTGTCTAGGAGAGAGCCGCAACTTGGCATGATGGTCAACCAATTCTGGAGGGGAATTGGTGGACCAGGGTTAGGCTTTTCTTCAGGTAGGAAGGGTGACGATCTTTGTGGCAAAGTTGATGAGTGTTGTGGTGTGCCTCTGAGTAAGAAACCTTTCACTACTCCTAAGCTACTCAAAATTCCTCCACCTAAGCCATTTATGCCTCCTACCAAAGATAGAGTGTTTGAAGAGCCTCCACGAGCTCCACCCCAGAAACAAGTTTGGGTTCCAAAACTGAACCATCTTAGGAACCCACTCGATACTCTACCAAACATCTCTGAGGATCCCCTTCCTAAAGGCAAGCAACCACCCAGAGTGAACCACACCCAAAAGAGAGTGAACCAACCACCCAAGAGAGAGGTGTATCCTTGTAAATATTGCCATAGGGATGGTCACTTGGTTGAGTTTTGCTTTAGAAGGAAGAGAGATGAGAGGCGTGAGTATGAGTTGAACAACTGGAACATGTACACCTTCCTATGGTGTATATGTACCACCTGTTCAGAGGCGCACTGCTAGGCCTAGAGGTGCAATGCCTCAAGATGCTAGGCCTCAGGTTGTGAGACCACGCAGTGGTCATACACGGTGGGGTTTAGGTCATGGTCAATACGGCTATGAACCTCATGACGGTGATTTTGTGTCCCACAGCTCTAGCGGACCACGTTTTCTCTCTCGTGGTGATCGCTTTTCTCAAATAGGACATGGCATGTTTGGTGTTTTTCCTAACACTTTTCCAAGGCAAATGACACATCACTAGTATCCTTCTCAGTTTGCTAACCCCAGTAGTGTGCCGTTTGCTCATCTTATGTCTTTCTATTGATGTAGGACAGAGGCCTGGAGAACACATGGCTCATTGATTTTGGATATTCACGCCACATGACCGGAAGTTCAGAATAGTTTTCTAGCCTCGACCCCGTGCAACACAAGGAGTACATCACCTTCGAGGATAATAGCCGGGGTAAAGTTGTCTCTCGTGGAACCATTCGGGTTAACGAGAGTTTTGTTCTCAAGGATGTTGCTTTGCTCTCGAACTTGTATTTCAATTTGCTCTCTATTTCGCAGCTCCTTGGAGACGGATTTGAACTGTGCTTTAAAGAAGGTTTTTCTCGAGTTCTTGACTCTCAGGGAGATCATGTTTGTCGGATTGTCCCTTTTGGCCATGTCTTTCGAGCTGATTTTTCTCACTCATTTGGCTCTTCCCGCTGTTTGGTGGCCGGATCCTCTTCTGAGCTTTGAAAGTGGCATAGGAGATTTGATCATTTGAGCTTTGACCTTCTTGCTAGGTTGAGTTCACTTGGCTTAATCCAAGGATTGCCCAAGTTGAAATTTGAGAAGATCTTGTTTGCCATCTTTGTCGCCAAGAGAAGATGGTTGCTGCTTCTCACCCACCTTTGAACCAAATCATGACCAAGGAACTCGGTGAGCTACTTCATATAGACACGGTTGGTCCAGCTCGGGTTCGGTCAGAAGGTGGGAAGTGGTACGTTCTAGTGATCATGGATGACTTTTCAAGGTACTCTTGGGCGTTTTTCATGGAAAGTAAGGATGAGGCTTTTTCACATGCTCGAGATTTGATTCTTCGGTTGAGAAATGAGTTTTCTAAGAATGCCATGAGAGCTATCCACAGTGACAATGGCACAGAATTCAAGAATACTCATTTGAAACCTTTTGCACTTCTTTGGGACCCAAGCATCAGTTTTCCTCACCCTATGTCCCGCAACAAAATGGCATTGTTGAGCGCAAAAATTAGACCCTTGTTGAGATGGCTAGGACGATGCTCGATGAGCATAGGACTCCTAGGAGGTATTGGGTCGAGGCAATCAACGCAGCATGTCATGTGTCCAATCGCATTTTTCTTCGGGCTTTGATGAAAAAGACTTCTTATGAGTTGCAATTTGGAAGGATACCCAAAGTGAGTCATTTCAGGGTGTTTGGATGTAAGTGCTTCATCTTTAAACAAGTAATTTAGACAAGTTTGAGTCCAGGTCCTCCGACGGTATCTTCCTTGGTTATGCTTCGCATTCTAGAGCTTATCGAGCACTTAACCCTAAAGCTAACCATGTGGTGGAGATCTGTGAGGTCACATTCGATAAAACTATGCCTTGTACAACTCCTGTTTTTGAGCGTGCAGGTGATGAAGAACTTGGAGAAAGCATTTTTATGGAGGATGAGCAAGATGATGCCGATTGGGGTGATCCCGAGCCGACTCCACCGGCTGTCCATATCGAGCCTGCGACGACTACTTCAGCTCACGGTCCAGACCCTTCTACTTTCACTTCTTGGGGACCATTCGAGCAGCTTCCTCAGCCTACGTTGATTGCACCTGAGGAGGCACCAGCGGCTTTCGAGGGGAGGTGACTTCTTCCAGAGAGGCCCCACGGCACATTCAGCGTCGCCACCCTCCTCAGACGATGATCAGCGACATTGACCAGCGAGTCACGCTGTCTAGGTCTTATCACATCTCTCACTTCGTTCATTCTGCTTTTGTAGCTTATTTTGAGCCTCGAGATGTTAGAAACACACTTTCTGATCCTGATTGGGTCAATGCTATGCATGAGAAGTTAGAGAACTTTGATAGAAATCAGGTCTGGGTCTTAGTTCCTCCACCTCCAGAGTATCATCCCATAGGTACCAAGTGGGTTTTTAAGAACAAGCAAAGTGAAAATAGGGTGGTTGTTAGGAATAAGGCTAGACTTGTTGCTCAGGTGTATTGTCTGAAAGAGGGGATAGACTTTGAGGAAACCTTCGCTCCTATAGCTCGCCTCGAGGCTATTCATATTCTTTTAGCGTTTGCTACTGCTAAGGGCTTTAAGCTGTTTTAGATGGATGTCAAAAGCGCTTTTCTAAATGGGTACATAGAGAAGAAAGTGTATGTTAGCCATCCCCCAGGCTATAAAAATCCCAAGTATCCTAACTATGTCTTCAAGTTGCATAAAGCTTTGTATGGTCTTAAGCAATCCCCTAGAGCGTGGTATGAGAGGATAAAAACCTTCTTGCTTAAGAAGGGTTTAGAATGAGATCGGTAGATTAGACTTTGTTTCTCCTCAAGCAAGGCGGTGATCTTCTCTTGGTTTAGATATACGTGGATGATATTATCTTTGGTGGCTCTTCTCATGCTTTGAATGCCAAGTTTGCAGAGTTCATGAGCAGGGAATTCAAGATGAGCTTGATGCGTGAGTTGACCTACTTTCTCAGGTTGCAAATCAATCAAACTCGAGAAAGGACGTTCGCGCACCAAGGAAAGTACACCAAGGACGTCTTGAAGAAATTTGATATGGGAGAGGCCAAGCCCCTCTCGACGCCCATGTCGACGACAACAACTTTGGGACGCGGATGAGGATGGAGAAGTAGTTGATCGGAAGAGTACCGGAGCATGATCGATTCGTTCTTCAGTATCGATAGTGTTGACATTTCTAACGTCATTACTAGAAATAGAGACAAATCCCTATCCTCAGCAACGGCACCAAAAATGCTTGTTGATATTTCATAGCATCATTAAAATAACAACGCTACAAAATGTATGGTACTAATTAACTTGTTTTTAGCAACTAACCACCTATCTCTTTACCTTTACTCCTAAGCATGGAATTAGGTTGTCATACCTATTATATAGCTAGGAATAATTATTGATATTAATCTAATCTATGATTTTATGTGGCTAGGTAGAAATAAATAAAGATGATATATATATATATATATATATATATATATATATATATATATATATATATAAAACTAAGAATGATTCTGCAAGCGGACGGATAATTATACCATTTTAGCATTTTACCTAGCGTATTACCAGTTGTCGTTTATATTCTACCACTTGAAAGGTATGGCTAAACTCACAATCTATAGTATTGATAACACTTATATGCACTGAATAAGAGATGTATCCAATGTCAAACTCTCCTCAAAATAGAAATGTGTCACAAGATAAAGATAAATAGATAAATAATAAATATGATTAGTTATAATAAAATACTACTAATTTACTCGAGCAATTTAGCATGTTAACATTGTCTAATCAAAATATAGAGAAATAACTCCTAAGTATTCAAGATACAGTCAAAGCTACATCAACTAGTGCAAGTATGTCTAACAATCATCGTTAAGTAATACCACCATAATTTCTAAACACATCGGAGCGATGTACGGGAAAAGATGAGTACAGAACCTCATGTATATAAATATACTCTTAACCCGACAGTCCCCACTCTACTAATCCACCGTATGGGGGAGACCTACAAAGGACTCAATGGATCTATCACATCCACGATCTACCTCACGACCCCGGTATAACTGGGGATATTCGCAGATAAGTAATGCATCTAGGCACTCGCGCATACAACATACAACCTACCACTCACCATACAATTGAATAGATGAGCGCTATACGAACTAGTGCATGAATATAATAGCAAACTAACTATACTAGACATATTGAAGTAGACAATAAACAATATAATCAAGAACATAATAATAAAGAACAATATTGCTAGTAATAATCGTACCAACGCAGATATTACAATAAGAAAGAAAAGAACTTAAGAACTATACCGCACTCTTCTCTTCTTGACAACTTCGGGAATCCAAGCTCATTGAAGAACTTGACTTCCTCCAATCTAGATCTAACTAGGCTAAACTATGAACTAGAGAGGCTCTGAATGAACTAGGGCTTCTAAACTCTAGATGACTTGATCATCAGATGACTTGAATGAGGTATTGAATAAATTAGAATTTTCCTAGGGGGTCTGGCCCTATATTTATAGCCCGGTGGGATGCACGACGTCCTGTTCAAAGGCGGTGGAAGAGGCTTATGGAGGCTGGCAGGCAGGGCCCATAGGGGGTGCCGGTCGGCCCCACCTAGCGGCAGCTTCGCCTCCCCTTCGCTCCAGTGTCTTCTGGATTCTTCTAGAGTTCGGTGTAGTATTCCTGAGTTGTGGATAATTCCGTGATGTATTTTGATAATTAAATCCTTTTTCTGTTGTTTTCTAGATTAGTCCCTAGAAATTAATAAATCATCAAAACATGTGAAAATTGTTAGATAAAACCCTAGCCTTCTAGATATTGAGGTGTTTCTCATGTCTATTGATACATTAAAAGTTGACGCTATCCCACAACAACTCCCCTAAGTTTACCTTTTGCTAGTCCCTTAGCAAAACCTAGAGTTGGATCAGGAGTTGCTACAATGCTTTCACATCTAAATAGGTACATATGCCTTAAAAATTCTTCTCTGGATTAGACAAAACTGCTCTAACTTTCAAACTTACCCATATTTCCTTTAACTATGGAACTTTCAAATTCATTTGGGTCATGACAATTGAAAGATAGAACAATCAAGTCAAGCACTATATCTCAAACTCTTCACTCAACTAATATTCTAGAGTTTTGTAGATTTTCACAATAAAACTCGAGCTTAATTGTATGACACCCTCAAGTCTCTCGAGTATATAGTATTTATGGATCTCACCGAGGCATCAATGATGTCATGCCTTTCTATAGCTAAAAATTATAGTAGAGTTCATAGGAGTGTGTTGACATCTGTTAGCGTCAACTTTTACTAGAGCTTTCATCCAAAAGGAAACGAGAAAACACACTAGTCTAGGGATTTATCTCGACAATTTCCACGAGTTTTGCATATTCTGTAATTTCTAGGGAGATTTCGGAAAAAGCCGAAAAGAGGGATTCAAGTGCAAATAAAACCACGAAACTTATCCGCCACGAAGGATACCACGGAAGACTCGGGAAGACTCCGAAGACACCGGGAGGAGCGAGAGGGCGAGACCCCGCCAGGTGGGGCCGGCCGGCCCCACCACAGGGGCGGGCGGCCCCCCCCTCCTCTCCCCTCCCTGCCTTCACCTTCCTCCCGGCGCCTAGGGTTTTCATCTCAGCCGTCGGTTAAGTCGGTTTGATCCTGCGGCGCACGCGCATCCCACCGACTATAAATACATGGGTAGACCCCCCCGAAGAGCCAACAATTCATTATTCATCAAGGCCTCAAGCCATCAAGCATCAAGAGCCTTCAAGTTCATCAAGAGCCTTCTAGTTCATAGGATTAGCTAGCTAGATTAGAAGTAGAGGAGATCTAGTTCTTCATCGGATCTGAGAGCCCCGGCGCCCTGGCTGAGCGCAAGAGTTCGGTAATAGATCTAGTTCTTAGTTACTTTATTGTATTCAACATTCAGATTAGGGAGATTTTACTCTAAATATATTCATATGTTCTTAATTGCATTAGTCATTGTCTACTTTAATTATATGTCTAGTTTAGTTACTTTGATCTTATTGAATTCATGTAATTGCTCGTATAGCGTTTATCCATATGTACAATGGGTAGATGATAGGCGATATATGTAGACGTGGTGTCTAGATGTCTTGTTTATCTCATGAGTGCACCCCGACATGCCGGGGACGTGTGGTAGTCTGCGTAGGTGACAGCCTACGTTAGTTCCTCCGTAGTCCACCCCGTATGTAGGACTAGCATGGGCGCGGTCGCCAAGGAGGTGACTTCATTGTCGTAATATCCTCATTAGTTGATGCCTCTTTACATGTAATAATGATATAGGGTTAATTTAGCAATGATGATTAGATGTAGTTGCACTAGTTAGAGTTATTCAATTGACGCAGCTTATAGACTTATTTCCTTAGTTTATTTAATGGTTAGCTATGATTATGACTAGTAAGATGCTCGATGATTATCCTTAATTATGATACTTGATGATTATACTATCACCCATATTTATCTTTATTTATCTTGTGACCTCTCCTGATTAGATTAGAGTGTTAATTAATATCAACTATCCATGTACTTCATCAATATTAGACAATAATAGTTTGACACATAGCCTTCCTAGAGGTATAATTATAAATCGACAACCCGGATACTTCCCTAGGTGAAATGCTACAACGGTATAATTATCTGTCCGCTTGAAACCCATTAGTTTACATTTATATCTTATTCATACATTTATCTCGCTTAGTCACAATAGTATAATATAAATCTATAATAATTTCCTAGCAATATAATCGGGATGACAACCTATTTCATGTTCAGAATATTAGTAATTCAAAAGTGGCTAGTTGCTAATGACAAGTAATTATAATACCCACGGTATTTCCGGGCGCCGTCACTAGGACTAGGGCTTAGCTCTATCTTTTAGTGGTGACGTTAGAAATACCAACAAGCATTTCTCTCGGCGCCGTTGTTTGGGAAGGCACAAAGAAACTTAGAACATATTGATCATTTGTATACATGGATAAACTTTTATTATCAATCGATCTCTAATTCTCATCAGTACACCCTTCGTCGTTATCATTTTCTTATCTTATGCGGGGTGATGAATGAATGGTTTTTCTCTTCCAAAGAACTTTACTTGACGATCCCGAGAAACTCTTTAGAAAGAGAAGACTTGCGAAATAAGGGAGAAATTCGAGTCACCATCAAGAACACCGCTCAAGTCAACTCTTTGAGGGAGCCAGCTCCAACACCGGAAGAGGAATTTGAAGAAGAAGTAGAAGAACAAGCGTAAGATCGCTTAGGTGAAGACCTAGCTCCCGAGTTTGAAGACATGGCCGAGAAGTCACCTGCGAGAGTTCTCTCGCCCCAACAACAAAAACATCCGACTGGACCAAAGGCCATCAACACCGGGAGAATGGATTCGAGCTCAAGCCTGCTCTCATCACCATGGTTCAAGCCAGCCAATTCTGTGGAAAAGGACATGAAGATGCAAGTGCACACTTACAACACTTTCTAGAGATCTGCAAACCTTCACTATCGAGGAGTATCAAAAGATGCTATCTTACTCCGACTTTTCCCATTCTCATTATTGGGGAAAGCTAAGCGGTGGTTCTACATCAACAAAGATAAACACACTACATGGGACCTATGCTCAACTGCTTTCTAGCAAAGTTCTTTCCTACACCAAGACTAATGCTCAAGGTGGGAAGATTTCAAGTTTCCATCAACAACATGATGAATCATTCACTGAAGCATGGGAAAGATTTCAGAACTACATTGAAGACCGTCCTCATCATGGGATAGAGGAGTGGCTCTTAATGCAGACTTTCTATCATGGGCTAATCTCTAGCACCCGTGAGTCCATTGATGCTGCAGCTGGAGGAGCTTTCTTGTCACTAAAGCTCACTGATGCTAAAGCACTTCTCGAGAAGATGGCCTCCAACTCAATATGCAATGAAGAACGTACTCAGTCTCGCAAGAAGGGAGGAGGAATCCATCATCTCAAGGAAGTCGACATGGTCACCGCCAAACTAGACCTCATTATGAAGAAGCTCGATATAGAGAAGAAGGAAGTCATGCACGTCAATGATTCCCACATGACATGTGAAGAATGTGGAGACTATGGGCATTCAGCTATCACCGCCCTACACTGCAAGAGGATGTGAACTTCATCAACAACAACACCTACTATCGTCCTCAAAGAAAATCAAGGGTGGAACCAAAGAACCTCGACAAGGTAATTACCAAGGTAACAATCAAGGTAATAACTTCAATAGTTACAACCTTCCACCTTTGAGAGAATTAGTTACTAGTCAATCTAAACCGCTAGATCAAATGACTAGGAAGCTAACATCAAATGATAAAACTTTAGAAAATATACATACTAGAATGGATACTTTTGCTTCAAATATAAAGAATCAAAGATAGCTTCAATAAAATGTTAGAATCACAATTAGCTCAATTAGTCAGCTGTACCTCCACTAGAGAAAGGTAAGATTCCGTGCCAACCGTAAGATCTAGAAACCGCTAACCTTGTTGATATACACAATGCAACCCAATATCATATTGAGCCTGCAGATGTACAAAGGGATTGACCACTCTCTACCGTAGAAGATGGGAGACCCCCGAAGACCTGTCATTCCTATCGCCATAGGATGCCACAGCTTTCCGTAGGCTATCTCATGCGATTTCTACAAGCAAGCGTCAACATCATGCCCAAGGTAATTTATGAGAAAATATTGAATGATCCCCCCGTTGTACACGAACATGCGCTTGCAGCTTGCGTATCAGTCCATTTGCTACCCCGAGGGAGTACTAGAAGAAGTTGTCATTCGAGTGGGGCAATCATATGTCCCAGCTTGACTTCGTGGTCATGGAGACAGAGTAGATGAGAAGGCACCCATCATTCTCAAGCGTGACCATTCCCTCGTGCACAACAAAAGCCATCATCTATGCAGAGTTTGCCAAGATTGTCTTGTCCATCAAAGACAAGAAGGAAAGATTCACATTCAAGAACCGCGTCCCCGAAATCTCCAAAGAGCCCCGAAGCAATTTCAACAACAAGAAGAGCAAGAATCAAACCCAATGCCGAAGAAGAAGAACAATAGAAACAAATGAAGAAGATGGAGGAGGACCAAACATGCACCTAAGAAGACAACTCAACTAATTACAGCCATCAACACGAAAATGATCACCGACTACCCAAGCCATTTCCAATCAAGAGAGGTGATCTAGGTGTCCCAATCATTGAATGCACAATCAAAGACACCACCTTTCCTTATACCATCTCGCGATCTTGGATCAGCCGCAACGTAATGTCAAAACAGTATACGATGAATTATTTGATTTGCCTTTATACCCAACATGTATTCAATTGCGATGGCGGACCAATCACCGAGATTTCCTGAAGGAATAGTTAAAGATGTCATGGTAAGGATTCAAGGACAATATATACCGCAGATTTTTTCTAGTCCTTGACATGCAGAAGACGATGATTCCCCGATTCTCTTGGGAAGACCGTTCCTCTACACCGCCAACGCCAACATCTACATTGGGTCCGGACACATCCACTTCAACCTACCTACCGGAAAGGTACGCCGTCAATTCAGAACATTAAATAACCATGAAATGGCCGAAAAAGCAACGCAACAGAGAAGACGCCAAGCACACCGTCAGCCGCCACCTCACCGTGGCCGGGAAGACTTTCCCCGCAAGGTCGTGAAATATGAAGATCGCTTCCCGAGCAAGAAGAGAACACGCACGCACCCACCGGAGTTGCCGGGCGTAAGAAGTAGAAAGGATGGACCAGCTCGCCAAGGAAGAAAAGGAGGAGATTCGAGCACGATTAGAAGCATGGGAGAAGGCGAACAAAGAAGAAGAGAAAGAAGCAAAAGAGACCGAAGCAAAATGGAAGGAAGCACGCAACGCATCACCACAAGACGGAGAGTTGACCGAGGTTACCTCGCACGATGAACCCGCCAAGTAAGTGTTTACTGCCTAAGTCCCTGTCGGTAGACTTTAAAATTCCGCACCCTAGCCATAAGGTTAGAATGGTAGTTATCTCATTAAGTGCATTAGTAGTTTAAATTCAATTTATAGCATTAACATATTAAACCATATTAAATTTAAAATATTTACTGCGTTATTCACTGCATCATTAAAGCCCCATGTTGATACCCTATGGTATTTTTCCGAAGGAATATCCACTGTGGTGGCATAAAAATAAAACACCAAAAATATTGCATTCATGTTTAAATTGTTTGCATAAAAAAAAGAGAGAGAGAGAAAATTAAATCCTGATTAAATTGGACAACACCTAAAGATAACTCATAGAGATAATCAATTACTCTTTGGCTGACCGCTAACCCATAATTATATTCGAGCCTCGAGTTTTGGTTTCTTGTGGAGTATTTATGCAGGAACGACATTAAGAGAGAGACTATCGGTGGCAACCACTAGGTCCGCTGCTGGCTAGATCGCTCTAAAAAGAACATCTACACCAGATAGTGCAACCATCAAGCTTGGGGGAGGAGCATCCCCTAGTTATCAGGTGACTACACCTAAGCGATTTTTGAGTCTGCTATAAATAGTCATAAAATACCAAAAATATGTGAGCACATGAAGGTTCACAATAGCATCATAAAAAATATAAAAATACCAAAAAATATGTGGGCACATGAAGGTCCACAAAGTCATAGAGTCTTATGTTTGATATTAGATACTAGATATTATAAAAATGATAAATATTTAGTTTCATATTTATTAGAGTTTAAACTTAGTCCAGGCTAGAGCTATTAAATTTGATGAACATTAAAATTGTCCTGGAGATGATGAATAGTTGCTCTGTTATAATGCTTACTAAGTACCTACGTGCCAAACTTAAAATCTCCTAGGTTCTAAGCACTGTTATTTTAATTGGAGAATTTATTCTGAACCTTAATTGCGGAGATATAAGCTTGCGCTGAGTCTAGGTAGTTAATTGATATGATTCATGAAAGTTGAGCTGCTATTTACCTTGTTCCTAGCATTGCTATGTTCGAGAATTTATTTTGAAAATCTAAACTTTACATGATGAGCTCTTGTATGATGAATGTGATTTCCTACCAAAGCCAAAATTTAATATCTTAGAGATAGGAAAACTATTTCACATTTAAGCTACTTGCTTTACATTGAGTTCAGTCAACCTGTGTTGTATACCTTATGAGAGTCTTGTCATGCTTTTAAAACCAAGAATTATTTGCACACTCCAGGACTACATATGTATTATTCCTACTCTAAGGAGTAATCGTAATCATCCACCATATTTCCATACATGTTCATCATAAAATGTTCACCTCCTACACTTGGGAGAGAACACACAAAAAAAAATATTCCCACAACCTATAGGATAACCTTTGTCTTTTAATGCTCAAGTCCGGATCATGCCTCTCGATTCATTTATTGTATTCAAAGGATGCATGTGGCTATGCAAAATAAAGGAAAAGAAAAAAAAAAAAAAAGAAAGAAAGAAAAGGGGAGTAAAAGATGGACAAATGTCCCAAAGAATTAAAACAATGGGTACTAGATACCCGCCTCCCTAAAAAAGAGATAATAAAGATAGCCCATGTCTTTCCCGAGATAAATTTTAAAAGAGAGTCATTCCCGAAAGAGCAAAAATAGAAATAGGAGTTAGCTATAAATAATACATATACACCCATCCATCATATTCCATACACATACACATCTTGGTTTGATTGTATGCCTCGATTCTCTGTGGATCCATTAGTTGACTCTACAATACATGTTTTGCAAGTAAGCCTATCCTTGTTTTTGCCACTCCTATAAGCTCTACTTTATATATACCTTTAGCTATAGAAGGCATAACAACATTAATGCCTCAAGAGAGAACCACAAATACCACATACACTGAGAGATCTGAGGGTGTCATACAACAAAGCTCTGAGTTTTATTCTGAAAACCTATTAAAAACTCCGGAATGATAGTATTGCAAAGAACTTGAGACATAGTGTTTAGCTTGATTGATCTATCTTTCAGCTGCTCAAGACTTATGCAAAAGCTGTGAAACCCCATATTACAGGTAAAATGAGTAAGTTTTAAGGTTAAAGTATACATTGTCTGATTCGAATTTTATTTGAAAGTATGTGTACTGGAAAGTATAATGACATTGTAGCAACTCCCGATCCAAATATGATAAACATTTAGGCTTTCGGTGTGTTTGCCAAGGGACCGGCAAAAGGTAAAGCTTGGGGGTATTGTTGACATCTGTTAGCGTCAACTTTTACTAGAGCTTTCATCCAAAAGGAAACGAAAAAACACACTAGTCTAGGGATTTATCTGACAATTTCCACGAGTTTTGCATATTCTGTAATTTCTAGGAGATTTCCAGAAAAGCTGAAAAGAGGGATTCAAGTGCAAATAAAACCACGAAACTTATCCGCCACGAAGGATACCACGGGAAGACTCGGAAGACTCCGAAGACACCAGGAGGAGCGAGAGGGCGAGACCCCGCCAGGGGGGCCGGCCGGCCCCACCACAGGGCCGGGCGGCGCCCCCCTGCCGCCTCTGCCCTCCTGCTTCCAGAACCTTCCTCCTGGCGCCTAGGGTTTTCATCTCAGCCGTCGGTTAAGTCGGTTTGATCCTGCGGCGCACGCGCATCCCACCGGACTATAAATACATGGGTAGACCCCCCCTGGAAGAGCCAACAATTCATTATTCATCAAGGCCTCAAGCCATCAAGCATCAAGAGCCTTTAAGTTCATCAAGAGCCTTCTAGTTCATAGGATTAGCTAGCTAGATTAGAAGTAGAGGAGATCTAGTTCTTCATCGGATCTGAGCCCCGGCGCCCGGGCCGAGCGCAAGAGTTCGGTAATAGATCTAGTTCTTAGTTACTTTATTGTATTCAACATTCAGATTAGGGAGATTTTACTCTAAATATATTCATATGTTCTTAATTGCATTAGTCATTGTCTACTTTAATTATATGTCTAGTTTAGTTACTTTGATCTTATTGAATTCATGTAATTGCTCGTATAGCGTTTATCCATATGTACAATGGGTAGATGATAGGCGATATGTAGACGTGGTGTCTAGATGTCTTGTTTATCTCAGAGTGCACCCCGACATGCCGGGACGTGTGGTAGTCTGCGTAGGTGACAGCTACGTTAGTTCCTCCGTAGTCCACCCCCGTATGTAGGACTAGCATGGGCGCGGTCGCGAAGGAGGTGACTTCATTGTCGTAATATCCTCATTAGTTGATGCCTCTTTACATGTAATAATGATATAGGGTTAATTTAGCAATGATGATTAGATGTAGTTGCACTAGTTAGAGTTATTCAATTGACGCAGCTTATAGACTTATTTCCTTAGTTTATTTAATGGTTAGCTATGATTATGACTAGTAAGATGCTCGATGATTATCCTTAATTATGGTACTTGATGATTATGCTATCACCCATATTTATCTTTATTTATCTTGTGACCTCTCGCCTGATTAGATTAGAGTGTTAATTAATATCAACTATCCATGTACTTCATCAATATGACAATAATAGTTTGACACATAGCCTTCCTAGAGGTATAATTATAAATCGACAACCCGGATACTTCCCTAGGTGAAATGCTACAACGGTATAATTATCTCGTCCGCTTGCGTAACCCATTAGTTTACATTTATATCTTATTCATACATTTATCCGCTTAGTCACAATAGTATAATATAAATCTATAATAATTTCCTAGCAATATAATCGCGGATGACAACCTATTTCATGTTCAGGAATATTAGTAATTCAAAAGTGGCTAGTTGCTAATGACAAGTAATTATAATACCCACGGTATTTCGGCACCGTCACTAGGACTAGGGCTTAGCTCTATCTTTTAGTGGTGACGTTAGAAATACCAACAGAGTGGCGCTAAAAACAAGGGTAAACATACTTGCAATTCATATATTGAAAAGTTAAACAATGGATCCATAGAGAATCAAGTCATACAATCAAACCAAGATGTGCATATGTATGGAATATGGTGGATAGATGTATATATGGTGGCTAGTTCTAATTCTACTTTTGCTCTGTATAAATAAGTCTCTTCTTTCTTAGCCTTTGAAACTTTGAAGGAGAACATGGGCTATCTTTATTTATTCTTTCTTTCTTTCTCTCTTTTTTTCATTTAGGGAGGTGGGCATCTGAGTACCCATTGTTTTAATTGCTGGGACACTTGTCCATCTTTTACTCCCTTTCTCTTTTTAATATATTTTTTCGATACTCTTGTATAGCCACATGTATCCTTTGAATACAATAATGATTGAAGAGATAACAATAAAGGCTTAGAGCATTTAAAATGGGGGCTGTCCTATGGGTTTATATATTTATTTTTGAGTGTTTGCTCCTAGTGTAGGAGAAAATATTTTTAAAGTGGATGTGGATAAAAATGAAAGGTGGTTGCGCTTACTCCCAGTGTAAGAGTAATGCATATGTAGGTGGAGTGTGTGTGAGTGTGATCTTTATTTTAAAAGCATGACAAGACTCTCATCAGGTATACAACAAAGGTTAACTGAACTCAATGCAAAGCAAGCAGCATTAATAAGCAAAGGTTTTCTATTCTAAATGTATAACATATATGGCTTTGGTAGAAATTCAACTTTATCATACAAGAGCTCATCATGTAAGGTTCTAAGTTTTTAAAATATAAATCTCCAGAACTTAGCATCGTTAGAAATAAGATAAATAGCAGCTCAGACTTTCTTATATCATATCCATCAATCACCTTAACTTAGCTCAAGCATATGTCTCCACAAGTTTTAGGTTCAGAGTAAATTCTTATATTAAACCAATCATGTCCAAAACTTAGGAGAACTTAAGGTTGAAAACTAGACACTTGAAAAGAATTCAGCAGAGCAACTATTCATCATTTTTAAGACAAAATTTCATAGTTTATAGTTGACTCTAGACACACTCTCTAACTAATAATTGACTAAGACCTCTTTTTATTGGGTTTCAGATTTTATTCAATTAACTAAAAGACTCATAAAAGACTCAACAGACGTGGACCATTATGTGTCCATATATTTTTAGAATTTTATAACTATAAGATAGTCTTGATAAATCGCATAGGTATAGTTACCTGATAACTAGGGGATGCTCCTCCTCCAAGCTAGATGTTTGCCGTATTTCGCCGAATGTTCTTTAGAGCAAGCTAACCAAAGGCAGCCCACCGATTGATCTCACTCCTTAGTCATAGTTGTTAACACCGGATTTTGGTAAAACCAATGACAAAATGGGCCGATTCGGTAAAAGTCTATGAGAAAGCGTAAATCCGACGCTGCTCGGCAAATGAGCGTGCGGACGGCTAACTTTGAGCTATTCGGCAAGTGTATGAGCAATTGACTCGGGTGATTCGGCAAGCATTGGTGCGGTCGGCTATTTTTGTAGACAAAGTGGCCCCATTCGGGAAGCAAAAGGTGGCGAGCAAGAAGCCGAATAGAAGGAGAAAAGCGTGATGATCAAGGACTCGAGGAGAATTATAGCAAGAGTCTCGCCATACTTTTGAGTTACCTTTAACATATTGTGTACGTCGTAATCTCTTAGAATTCATGTTATGTCCAGGGTATAAATGTAGACCCTCGACCATTGTAAAGAATATTCACAATCAAATCAATACAACCGCCCCGTGCCACGTTTCGAGTCCCTTTTGTCGTGTCGCCGAAGTTCTTCGAGAGGAGCCAATCGATCCGTCGACCTCCGTAAGTTCCGCAACCTTGCTATCATGTCTAGTATCATGCGGTGGATTTAGATCTTGATGCAAGTAGTCTTGTTCGTCTCGATGGGATGGCCGTGCGGCAGCGCCTACTTGATGATCAAGAAGTCTTTGCTTATGCTTTGTCTATCTCGACTAGATGGCCGTGGCGGCAAAGCGCCCGCTTGATAGTTTAGCGAGGCAAGATAGTTATCGATTCTTGGTTAGATCGTGAGTCGTGCGGCAGGCTAGATCTGGTTCAAGGATTAGTTATCGGCTCTATTAGATTTGGCAAGATCTAGTAGATTCATTAAGTTATCACGTGTTGCATGACTTTAATATTTTAGTTATTTGTAACACTCTTTTGCCCAATCTAGATTTGATCGGTTTCGGCTTCTTATTTTATAGATCTATTTGCTCTC
Organism: Chrysopogon serrulatus; assembly: GCA_015844335.1. Taxonomy (NCBI): domain Eukaryota; kingdom Viridiplantae; phylum Streptophyta; class Magnoliopsida; order Poales; family Poaceae; genus Chrysopogon; species Chrysopogon serrulatus. The sequence goes on along the minus strand of JADLZL010004831.1, from coordinate 318,069 downwards.
TAACGTTCTTTTTACTCTTATATTATCACGATAAATAGATCATATGCTTACATAGCCGAATTGATCAATCTAGATTGTTACATGCCGCGGGTTCTCGCATGTTAGAAACAATTAGACTTTGATAGGATCGGGTATCGTCGGCGGCAGATGCGTGTCTTTGATTAGTTTAGTCGTGATAATTTGTAATTCCTTCTTCATGGATCCCGAGTCGGCCGTATTGCCGAGCTTGGTTATGCTCCAATTAAAGTTAACTTTCACTTGTTCAAACATGTCTTCTTACGCATGCATGTTCGGTAATCAATACGCCACGTGTTTCAACTTCATATTAGCCGAATGAATTGTATGCATGATTGGCGCATGCCTTCTATAGCCGTATGTCGTCGTAAGTGGCTTCGGGGGCCGTATATACGGAACCTGCCGCGTCTCATCCGACACGCCCGATTTTGTATTTAACGCTTTTGTCCCTTGTCGGTTTTCAGGTCAAACCGACCGGCACGCTTCCGATCTCCAAACCGTGCGGCCGTCCGATTGAAGTCACGCTTTTTCTTTGCTTTGTGCTTGGCTTGGCGGTGCAGATTTTGTGCCAACACACTTTTTGGCACGCCCAAAGGGGGACAAATCTCCCGATTCAAGATGTCGGACGTCAATAACAATCATGTTCGACGTGACGCCGGATGAATTACCAGATCAATTGAGAGCAACAAAGGAGCAAGCATGCGAGCAATACAAGCATAAATGCTTAATGTCCTTCTCCAAGAACAAGAGCAACAAGGTTTTTCGAAGCGCCATTGCCAAGGGTTCTTCTTGCACATCAAACCGATTGCTCAAAGAGGAAGAAGCTCAAAAGGTATCGATTTGGTCCATAAAGCCTTGGCGTATACCATCGGAACCACAACACGGCCTTTCTAAATACTTTCCGAGTAATCATGGCTAATACTTTCGCCAACAGCCGATAAGTATTTTGAAGATGGTGTGGGACCAATTCGTGGACCAGTGCTTTTCAATATTCCAAAATATCAAGAGAAGCAACCTGAAGATGCAGGAACATCTGGGATTAACAAAGATGAAGTGGAGACTCATAAAAAGCAACCACCTCCTACTTACGGCCAAGTGGCGTTTAGCACTACCGAAAGAGTACCGCTAGCCTCGCATACAAGATATCTCCAAAGATCAAACAAAGTTACAAAGGAACATGTATGGGGATGGATATCATGAGTTCACCGACTATACCGCTCTAGATGCTCTACCGAATCCGGGATATAGAAGTGCAGCAGAATGCCATCCGGAGGACAGGCACGTGGAACTCCGAAGACGCATACATTGACGTAATTATGCAAAGGATGGCTGATATGATGCAACATTAGTTCGGCCTAAAGCCAAAGAATCAATCCTATTCATACAAGTCTGCGCACCCAGCAATGGTATAAGGGGTTGCACTACCAAAGAAGGGTGAAGCCACCAACGGACTTAACCAAATTTTCTCGGGGATGATACAAGTACCACGAGCATATTAGCCGATACCCGATACAAATTGGGGAGGCATCCACGCACGAAGCTTGGAGGATTCGGTATTTTCCATTGTCTCTCACAGCCCAAATTTTCACCGGTTTACTTCTCTACCAAACTGATTCTATTGGTACTTGGGCGTAACTTGAACGTAAGTTTCATGCTTATTTCTTCACCGAACTATCGAAAAGAAGCCGGGTAGACCTTACCAGTTTAAGGCGTAAAGCTAATGAGACACCACAAGAATATCTTCGCAGTTCGTAGAAACTAAGAGTCTTTGCTTCTCACCGAATTTACCGCACGATCAGGTTGCCCGGAATAGCAATAGCGGGGGATGCCGCCGAATGTCGTGGAGAAGTCGTTTCAAGGCATGGAATTTGATGATCTCGGTCAACTCGCCGTAGATTGGTCATCATGAGTAATCGCTCGGGGTTTCGAAGGGATAACCGCTATCGGAAGGGTAATGTTGCTAGTGAGATGTATCGAGTTTCCTAGAAGAAGCAACCGAGTACGAGGATGAAGATGAAATAGTCGCAGCCCGAAATGTTGACTTGGGACAAAGAGCCTACCCAAGTAAGTCAGGTGGTGGCTGAAACAACGAAAAGGGACTTATGATTTTGATGTCTCCAAATCGATAAGCTTTTTGATCCGTTGGTGAGGGAAGGATGCATCAAGTCGCCGGAGGACATCCCATGCTACGCCCGAAGGGGTGAAAGACAAGAGATATTGTGGTTATCATAATACTAATTCTCACTCCATCAATGATTGCCGAGTATTCGTAGTTCGGATTCAAGGCAATTCAAGAGGGGCATCTGAAATTTGACGGCAAGATGAAGATTGATGGCAAACCTTTCCCTCGTAACATGATTTCTTTCTCTGTCGGAATGGTCTCTGCAGATGACCCTAAAAGCAAGGGAAAAATGAAAGTGTTGACATCAAAAAGAGCTAAGAAAAGTGGCACTGTAGACCCCAACCGATGAGATTACTGCTGAAGAATTGAAAGAGAAAGTTCGGTTCAAAAATAGCCGAACCGAGAAAGGTGAAACGCCCGCACCAAGGGTGACATCACGAATCTTGCCGAATAAATGGCGAGGCAAAGAAGAGCAAGAATATTATGAAGAACGAAAGTTCTTAGAAGAACGGTGGAAATATGAAGAAGAAATGTACCACCGAGAACAAGAAGAACACATGAGGGAACTAGAACAGTCTCATTGGGGTTGTTCATTCTTTAAGCATTGTTGGAATGAAGGCTTGAAGTCGCCTCATAGAAACAATTGCCCGTAATGCAAAGTGATCGGTATTATGGCTACAAAGCGCCTCGAAGTCAACCGCCGACAAGTCCATGAAAGACTTGGAGTTCAATTTCCCGAGGACGATCGGCGTATAAAATTAAATAACTTTGACCATCGAGGAAGAGATTCGCGGATCAGCATTGGGTTCATCCCGAAGAGTACGATGAGGAAGGAAATACTCATGGATATAGATGGCAAAAGGGCAAAGTGGTGCCCACCGGGGTTGAGAAAAAGTCAAGAAGAGGAGAGTGCAGCGATTGAGAAACAAAGAGCCGAACAGTCTGCCGCAGAAGAAAAAAAGGAGTGGCGCCCAAAGAAGAAATCCGATGAGAAGGGCCCTTCGGGTGATGCATGCATGGCTTTCTTCCTCCCATCGTAATTCATAGCTCCCGACAATCAAGAAGTGCAAGAGGAGATTTACTCGATTTTGATGAAAGTGAGTTTCGTGGATCTAATGGCTCAGCTTTTATACTAACACGACAAGCAACTTTTGACAAGCCGCCAAACATCGCCACTTGAAACCGCTTTTACGTGAAAGGATACGCCAATGGGAAGCCTCTGACCAAGATGTTTGTTGATGGAGGAGCTGCTATCAATATAATGCCATATTCCACGCTTAGAAAGCTCGGGATAACGGATGAAGATTTGCTTAAAACCGACATGATCCTTAGAGACTTTGCGGGCAATCCTTCCGACACTCGAGGAGCCGTGCATGTTGAGTTGATGATTGGGTCTAAAACCCCGATCACTACGTTCTTCGTCATTGACGGCAAGGGGGCATACGCTTTGCTTCTTGGGAGAGACGGATTCATGCTAATTGCTGTATTCCTTCAACTATGCACCAAATCCTTATTCAATGGATAGGGGATGACGTGGAGATCATACATGCCGATGATTCGGTAAGTGTGGTCGCTTCGAGCCAGCTTATTGGGAATATGATGGTGTTGATTGTTTTTCCGCAAAGTATGGAAAGAAGGTCCCGTTAATATATTCAACAAGGATCAACAAATGATCCAAGCAAATCGGCTCGAACAGCAATTTTTGAATGGGTAACCCAATCGATGGCAACAAAGGAAAGTTGGGACACGGTTTTATGTCGGCCGATAAGCTAGAAGAGATAAATGTTGGTGATGATTCCAAATCAAGGCCGATGTACATCGGTGCAAATTTGAATCCAAAATATAGAGAACAATTAGTAAATCTTCTTAAGGAGTTTAAAGATTGCTTTGCTTGAGATTATACAGAGATGCCCGGACTAGATCGTTCTATTGTTGAACATCGATTACCTATTAAGTCGGGGTATCGACCCTATAAACAACCTCCGAGGAAAATCTATAAAGAAGAGGTATGCGGCCGATGTGAAGAAGGAGATTGAAAGGCTATTGGAAGCAAACTTCATTCGGCCGTGCAGGTACGCAGATTGGATTTCGAATATAGTTCCCCGCTTTACAAGAAGAATGGGAAGATGAGAGTTTGTATAGACTTCAGAGATCTTAACAAGGCCACTCCAATGGATGGGTATCCGATGCCAATTGCTGATTTGTTGGTAGACGCAGCAGTGGGTATGAAGTCATTAGCTTTATGGATGGTAATGTTGGCTATAATCGATCTTCATGGCAATAGAAGATATTTCAAAAACGGCTTTTAGATGCCCCGCCACATTGGCTTATTCGAATGGATTGTAATGACGTTTGGATTGAAGAATGCCGGTGCAACTTATCAAAGAGCCATGAATTACATATTTCATGAGTTGATCGGCAAAATTGTGGAGATCTACATTGATGACGTAGTAGTCAAATCTAAAGACTATGAGAGACACTTAGCCGATCTAAGAAGAACTTTGGAATGCACTAGAAAACATGGTTTGAAGATGAATCCAAACAAATGTGCTTTCGGAGTGTCACCGGTGAGTTCTTGGGATTCCTTATTCATAAAGGAGGAATTGAAGTTGGAAAGAAGAGCATGGAGGCAATAGATAAAGTTGTTCCCCCAACTAATCTCACGAAATTACAGTCCCCTCGCTCGGCAAGATCAATTTCGTAAGAAGGTTCATTTCCAATTTATCGAAAAGAATCTTGCCCTTTTCTCCATTATTAAAGCTCAAGAGGAATCAAGAATTTGTATGGGGTGACGTGCAACAAAAGGCTTTTGATGAAATTAAAGAATACATGAAGGCACCACCAGTTTTGGTACCTCCACAACTTAACAAGCCTTTCAAGTTGTAATGCGTGGCGGCCAATACCCTAACGATAGGATCGGCCCTCATGCAAGAGTATGAAGGGAAGGAGCGAGTCATAGCTTATCTTAGCCGAAAGTCGTTAGACCCGAGACAAGATATTCAGCTATGGAAAAATTATGCTTGTGTGTGTATTACTCATGTACCAAGCTTCGGCATTATTTGTTAAAAGCCGAATGCGTGATTATTTAAAGTCATGATGTAATTAAACATATGTTGTCAATGCCAATTTTGAATGGAAGAATTGGCAAATGGATTTTGGCTTTGTCGAATTTGATTTAAAATACGAATCGGCAAAAAGCAAAGAAGGGTCAAATTATTGCTGATTTTATTACGCAACATCATGACCTTAGCACCAAAGATAGTAGGCATTGTACCTTGGACTCTATTTTTCGATGGTTCATCCTGCAAAGAAAGGTGGGGGGCGCCGGCATTCTATTAGTTTCTCCACGGGAATAACTTTTTGAGTATGCTATTCCCATTGAATTTCATGTGACCAACAATCAAGCGTAGTATGAAGCATTGCTTAGAGGGCTTCGGCTTCTTGTAGAGATAAAAGCCGTCGCTGTTGAAATCTTTGGAGACTCGAGCTGGTGATCAACCAGTTGATTGGCCAATATGAGTGTAAGAATGACGCTAAAAAAGAATACTATGAGGAATGCCGGAACTTTTAAAAAGCTTTCGGGTAGCAACCTTACATCATATCCCTAGGGGGCACAATGAAGAAGCAAATAGATTGGCACAAGCTGCTTCTGGATATCGTGAGAATCAAGAAGTCTTCACTATAGGAGAGAATATTCCGGATGCTGAACAGGTGGTTGGCGATTGGAGGCATGAAATCATCGAATATCTGAAGGATCCATCGCAGAAGGTTACCCGAAAGCTCAGGTACAAAGCCCTTAAGTTCGTCCTTCTCAATGATCACTTGTATTACAAATCTATAGATGGAGTATTGCTCAAGTGTCTAAGCCAAGAAGAGGCCAGAAGGGTGATGTATGAAGTGCATGAAGGATTATGTGGTGCACATCAATCAGCTTTACCGAATGAAATGGATAATTCGAGAACCGGTTATTTTTGGCCAACTATGCCGGAAGATTGCTTTGATTATTATAAAGGGTGTCATGATTGTCAAAAATTTGGCAATATTCAAAAGGCTCCAAAGATTCATTATGAACCCAATAATCAAGCCTTGGCCATTTAGAGGATGGGGCATAGATTTGATTGGTCGATACATCCTCCTTCGAGCAAAGGGCATAAGTTTGTGCTCCCGGCCACGTATTATTTTACTAAATGGGTCGAAGCCATTCCTTTGAAGAAAGTTACATCGAAAAAATATGATCAGTTTTGTTAAAGAGCATATAATTTATAGGTTTGGAATCCCTCAAACTATAACAACCGATCAAGGAACCCGTTTACTTCTTCGAATTTTGTGACTTTGCTTTGAGACATGGGAATTAAGTCGTATAATTCTTCTCCTTATTATGCACAAGCCAATGGGCAAGCGTAAGCATCCAATAAGATTATGATCAAGATCATTCAAAAGAAGATTGATGAGAAACCGAAGAGATGGCATTTGGTTCTCAATGAAGCATTGTGGGCTTATCGGATGGCTTGTCATGGGTCAACTCGAACATCTCCTTATGAATTGGTTTACGGGCATCATGTTTGTCTTACCATGGGAATTGCAATCGGGTTCAAGAAGAGTTATGTTGCAAAAAAGATTTGGAAAAAGAAGATTATACAAATTTGATGATAGATGAATTGAAGATTTACATTTCATTCGTCTCAAGGCATTGGAAAATATTGAGAAGAATAAAATACGTGTTGCCCGATATTATAACAAGAAAGTTAGAGAAAAGCAATTCTTGAAGGTGACCTGGTTTGGAAAAACTATATCTGCCGATTGGATCGAAAAGACAAGGCATTCGGCAAGTGGTCTCCAAATTGGGAAGGGCCCTTTCGGGTAGAAAGATGCGTGCCCGGCAATGCATATGTTTTGAAAACTTTGTTTGGGGAAGAATTTACCGAGCTATCAACGGACGATATCTTAAAAAAATATTACCCCAAAGATCGAAGTTGGTTCGTAAAGAGAATTTGAATCAAACACCCGATGAGATAACATCGCCTTTAGTGAAAAAAAATACGAAGTTGGTAAATAGCCGATACGATTCGTGTCGCCTTCAGTTCAAAATATAACCGAATGATCTTATGTTGACCTCAACGTTCGATTTGGTTGGTTTATCGGGAAAAGAGAAAGATGAAATCCTGAATGATACTTTGCCAGCTGACTCGTCAAATCGTTTGTGGCGTAAGACTAAGATCTAATCGACTAAAGTGATGTCACCGCATTCGGGAAAATCACTCAAGAACTGCTTCGAATCGAGAGAACACTAAAGACATTCATTTGGCAGTCAACACAAGATCACAAACAAGACACATTCTCGAAGATGATTTCATTATTCACGTATCAATCCCTAGTTACAAACTACTCCCCGGAATAACTTGTTAAGAACAGTTGGGGATTGGTGGATTCGGCAAGGGCGAGAGCATGGTCCCCGTAGAGCTCCAAATGCTCCCTCGATGTCCTCCACCTCGTGAGGATGACCTTCGCAAATCCAACGGCCCGAACAGAATAGTCCTCGTTGGTGCGAGAGGACATCGCTGCCAAAGCCGAGGGACACGCCAAGGTGGACACCTTGGATGACGGCCGATCAACACGGCCATCCATGGCATCCGAGGCGTGCCTCGGGAGTTTCTCCCCGGGCATTCACCTTGTCGACCACCCGGTCGCCGCCGCCTTCAACCGATCGTTCGCCGCCGCAGAGTGCCGAAAGATGAAAAGTTAATCAAGACAAAAAAGAGGATTGGGAGAAAGAGAAGTCTATGTGAGGATACCGAACCAGTGATGGCGTCGCAGAACTGCTTGCGCTGATCCTCCCATTCGGCTTGCGCAATGCCGAACTGCTTGGAGACATCGCCCAGCTCGGTCCGGGCTTCGTCCCTTTCCTTGCGGAACCGGAGCGCCTCCTCATGACTGTACAAAAGGGTCCTCGCCCTCTGATTCCGCCGGACCCCAAGGGTTGGCGTTGTATGAGTTGTCGGACTCAGAAGAGCTCGACGAACTCGAGGAGCCGGAGACGGGGACCGGCTGGTCTGAGGTTCCCGGTTGAGTCACCACCATCGGGGGAAGGAGGTGAGACTGGTTGATGATGACCCTCGCCCTAAGCAGATGAAGAAAACCAAGGTTAGGGGAGATGAACAGTGAGCAAGAACACACAAAGGCGGCAGATTAATCTTACCCATGGCGTTGCCGACGTCGCGGCCTACTCCCTCCGGCTTCTCCCTCAGCAGGACGCTTCCCATGGTCACCAGCGCTCGACATTGGTGATTTGGAGGTGGGGTTTTCTTCCTAAAAGTTTCGGCGAGAAGATGAGAAGATGATGATGAATGCTAACCGGCGATGGTGGTGGAAGCCGGAAGAGGGCTTTATTTATAGGCCAAAATGGAGTTCGTGGCGCACGACTCGAGTATACCAAACGACAAAGTAGGGTTTACTTCTCTTTTGGGCCGTTACCGGACTGGGCCAAGCTCGGCTAAATCGAAAGCGACGGTTCAGAAGAATCGGCTAATCCTCTGATGGGAAATCCAGAATGATGGTCGTCTGTCTATTCGGGAAACTTAAGAACATTCGGCTATGTCATCAGTCAGACAAGAATGGAAAAGACCAAAGCACAACAAAGAATACAATTGTTTAAAAAAATCACAGTGTGTTACAAGCCGAATGTTTTACTCATTTAAGAACAGTTTGATTGCGTCTATGATATCATCCCTAATTCGGCTGACTTCTTCTAGCACCTTCTTGTCATCGTCTTGAATTCGGATTCTCGTAAGCCCGGTTTTGATCTGGCGATGCTCCTTGATGACAGATGATATCTTTGTCTTGGCTGCATCTATAGAGTTCGGCAAGGTGGCAATTTTATCTTTGTGAGATTGGATTCTCACATTCAATTGAGCCAATTGAGCTTCCAACCTGGCCTTTTCCTCCTCCATGGCTACCGGTTCGGGTTCCAGAGTTACCAAAGACGCTTAGCGGCACCGGATCCGAGAGTGCGCTTTTAACTTGATGCTTTTTGGTCAGATTGTCATTCTGCAGAGCGGCTCTAGAGGCTATGTTCCTATTTGCTCTCCTGAGGTGATCATCAAGATGACTTGCAGATTCTAGAGAGACCTTGAGAGTTGGAGGGATGTCTTGGTCAATAAGCTCAACCAGTTCTCTTATCTGATCTGCCTTTTGAACAAGAGCATTTATATCTTTGGCCAGTAAGAGGGATATCTCCTTTAACCGAGCTTGGTTCTCTGCTGATAATCTCTGGCGAGAAGTAGCCTCTTCACCACCCTCATTAATGTACTCTTCAATGGTGAAAGAGTAGGCGACAAATCGCTTAGCATCATCCTTTAAGAAGGAGAACCATTAGCCGATTGATCGTAAATCATTTGAGAGATCAATAAAATAAAGTATTACCTTTTGTGCGAAGCTTCTTCAGGTTGATTCCTGTCCCCGGCTTGATTGAGGGCTTAGCTGAATGCCCGGAGAAGATGAACTTGAAGCCCCGATGAGGGGAAGATCCTTCCGCTATGTCATCCAAGATATCATCCGAAAATAAGTAATGAGATGCAAAGTGCAGTAGATAAACCTTGGCGTAAGGAAGAAGAGAAAAAATGTAGAAAACATTATTACCAATATGACCAATAGCCTTGTGAATTTCTGCACTATCAATAGAAGCATGAGGAGGAGATTCTTTCTCGCCATTTTATCCAGGGGATGATCTCGCTTCGAGTATCAAGTGGCAAAATCAATTCATTTGGTGTAAAAAAAGGGGAACAATCGCTTAAGAAGGTAATCACCGTATGGCCAGTGGGCTCTTGAATTTCTGCATCCTCCTCTTGAGTTTCAACATCTTCGTGAGCCCGAGAAGATGTTTCAAGAATTCTCAACACATTGGTCGAGTTTGAAGACCTGACACATGGGTCAAGGAAAACATATAATAGGTAAAATAAGCCCCATCATGGTTCGAAACAAAACCGACCGAGAGTATACCTTGGGAGAGAGCTTAGCTTTCTTGGATCTTATTCTTCTCGGGCACATTAATATCTCGCTTGATCCAATAATAGCTTTCCTCTTGCCTTCTCCTTTCGAAGAAGCCGTACCCGCAGCTACCGGTGTTTTTCATGAGGGTTGCCGAGGATGGAGCATTAAAACCCTAAAGGCGGGATGGGTCCAAATTTTGGTAATATTGGACTATTTGTGAAGGAGGGGGTAGGCTCGGGATCCTGCAAAAGACAGTACAATACTGAAATTAAAAACAAAATCAGAAAAAAGAGGTAACTGTGAGTATGAAGAAAGTTACCTCACTGTCAGAATCAAATTGAGCATACAAATCTTGACACAAAGGGTGCACTGGCATGTTAAAAATATGAGCACGCCATTCTTGCCACCAAGAGGAAAACAAAGGATGGGCAGCTTCTATTAATCCCAAAGGTAAGGGCATGAATTCTGGCAGATCCCATCCAAGCTCAAAAACCCTTTTGGCCTCCATTTCATCTCCTATTCTCTCTCTGGGCCTTATGATGGTTGAGAAAAACAGTCTTGGGGGCAGGTTGCCCACACCCAATTGCCCGGCAAACATGTTTGGGTTATAAAATTCATAGGAAGGATTCAGCAACCTCCCATGATGAAACTCTGGCGGCAAGACACGGGGCTTAATGAAATAATTGAAGATCTTTGTAGCAACCCCTGTCGAGCAAAATTTACTCATAGCTGAATTTGCAAGGCAGAGTCAAAGTGTCACTTTCTCTATAAAGGGAGCCATATCACATGATTGAAGCCCTTAAAGAATAGCTTGAATAGATGGCCAAGATCTATATCAATGGTGATGGCAGTTTCTTTGCTTCTCCATAAGTTTGACAGGCTTTCTCTTTCATTTGGCCATCCTCATCATCATTGACGTAAGGAAAACCCAAAGTGTTAAGGTCCACGAAGACTATCCGGTGCATGTACAATTGTAGCCACATCCGCACAAACCACCGGGGACCATTCACACAATGAATTTCCCCATGTTGACGATTCAACAATGATCCGATGCATCATGTGATAGACAGCTCCCGAAGATATTTGCCCGGAGGAATTAAAGTTCCTGCAGCCCGGCTCCTCGGCCATTACCATGTGATTGAGAGTTGGCTCATTGGATTTGCCACAAAAGATGAATCTGCATAGCCACATGTTTAAAAAGGCCTTATATTCTTTGTCGATCCAAAGACACCGCTTGACATATATGTTTGGATGTACTTGGTCCATCCACTTCCGTGATTTGACTGCCTTAAGTTTGCTATTGTGCTTATATTTGGAAGGATATCTTGGCTCTGTCACATTAAGGCCGGTCATCATGAATATATCGGCCAAAGTAAAAGACATTGGGCCATGACCAAAAATGAAAGCATTGGTAGCATCGGACCGAGAAGTGGGAAGTCGCTATCGAAGAGAATCATTCCGAGGTGTTCCCGAAAGGGATAACTCTAAGCGATCTTTGATATCTTGGGAGTCCCAAAGGATCGCTACTCTTGTTCAAAGCATCCTTTGGTACCACTGCCGCCATCCAAAGATCGGAGGGAAGGGCCAGGTTTTGAAAGTGCTTGGCCATCTGTTTGGAGGAGCAATTCCAGATTTGAAGGGGATCCTCGAAGTTTCTTTCTCCACAAATTCGATTGGGTTGGAATCTCCCATCGGACCCAAAAAGTATGAATCAGGATTGGGAGCATAAGGGATCAAAAATCCGTCCTTGTACTCCTTCAAAAAGATAATACGGCCGAAAGAGAATCAGAAGAGATGAAAGATCAAAGAAAAATTTGCCGAATACATGAAAGGAATCAAAAATACCTCTGGAACTCCATCAAGGGTCGCCATTGGGGATTAAAAGTAGGCCCGAATCTAGAACGAAGAAGAATCAGATTTTGAGTGGCGGCTACAGAGTTGAACAGTGTTGACCTAAATGAGAAAAGAGTCTGTGTTCAATTCCGGAATAAAATTACTTTTATCCCGAAATTGAGGGGGCATGTGTTAACACTGGATTTTGGTAAAAACCAATGACAGGTGGGCCGATTCGGTAAAGTCTATGAGAAAGCAGAAATCCGACGCGTTCGGCAAATGAGCGTGCGGACGGCTAACTTTGAGCTATTCGGCAAGCGTATGAGCAATTGACTCTGGGTGATTCGGCAAGCATTGGTGCGGTCGGCTATTTTTGTAGACAGTGGCCCCATTCGGGAAGCAAAAGGTGGCGAGCAAGAAGCCGAATAGAAGGAGAAAAGCGTGATGATCAAGGACTCCGAGGAGAATTATAGCAAGAGTCTCGCCATACTTTTGAGTTACCTTTAACATATTGTGTACGTCGTAATCTCTTAGGATTCATGTTATGTCCAGGGTATAAATGTAGACCCTCGACCATTGTAAAGAATATTCACAATCAAATCAATACAACCGCCCCGTTGCCCACGTTTCGAGTCCCTTTTGTCGTGTCGTCGAGTTCTTCGAGAGGAGCCAATCGATCCGTCGACCTCCGTAAAGTTCCGGCAACCTTGCTATCATGTCTAGTATCATGCGGTGGATTTAGATCTTGATGCAAGTAGTCTTGTTCGTCTCGATGGGATGGCCGTGCGGCGGCGTCTACTTGATGATCAAGAAGTCTTTGCTTATGCTTTGTCTATCTCGACTAGATGGCCGCGGCGGCAAAGTCCCGCTTGATAGTTTAGCGAGGCAAGATAGTTATCGATTCTTGGTTAGATCGTGAGTCGTGCGGCAGGCTAGGATCTGGTTCAAGGATTAGTTATCGGCTCTATTAGATTTGGCAAGATCTAGTAGATTCATTAAGTTATCACGTGTTGCATGACTTTAATATTTTAGTTATTTGTAACACTCTTTTGCCCAATCTAGATTTGATCGGTTTCGGCTTCTTATTTTATAGATCTATTTGCTCTCTAACGTTCTTTACTCTTATATTATCACGATAAATAGATCATATGCTTACATAGCCGAATTGGATCAATCTAGATTGTTATATGCTGCGGGTTCTCGCATGTTAGAAACAATTAGACTTTGATAGGATCGGGTATCGTGCGGTAGATGCAGGTCTTTGATTAGTTTAGTCGTGATAATTTGTACGTTCCTTCTTCATGGATCCCGAGTCGGCCGTATTGCCGAGCTTGGTTATGCTCCAATTCGTAGTTAACTTTCACTTGTTCAAACATGTCTTCTTACGCATGCATGTTCGGTAATCAATACGCCACGTGTTTCAACTTCATATTAGCCGAATGAATTGTATGCATGATTGGCGCATGCGGCTTCTATAGCTGTATGTCGTAAATAAGTGGCTTCGGGGGCCGTATATACGAACTGTCTGCGTCTCATCCGACACGTTCCGATTTTGTATTTAATGATTTTCTTTGTCCCTTGTCGGTTTTTCAGTCAAACCGACCGGCACGCTTCGGATCTCCAAACCGTGCGGCTTGTCCGATTGAAGTCACGCTTTTTGCTTCGTTGTGTGCTTGGCGCAGGTGCAGATTTTGTGCCAACAATAGTATAATCCTATAAAATTACACTCCAACAAGAAAAAACCAAAACTCGAGGCTCGAATGTGATAAGGTGTTAGCGGTCGGCCAAAAGAGTAATTGATGATTTCTTTGTGAGTAGATATAACTTTTTAGATTTTAACAAGATTCTTATTTCGCTCTTTTTAAGATTTTGTATTTTTATCATGCAAAGGAATAAGTAAATGCTAATTTTATTTTTGTGCCACCATAGTAAGTACCTTTATAGGTTTACTGTAAGTCTAAGTGCTTTTAGATTTTAATGATGCAATAAAGCAATAAGAATTTTTATTTTTCTTTTTTTAGAAATGTAAAAGAGTAAATATACTAAAGCAATTGGATAACTACCATGTTACCTTATGGTAAAGGGTGCAGAATTTAAAGTCTACCGACAGGACTAGATAGGAAAGAGTACTTACTTGTAGGATTCATTGTCTGAGGAAGCCTCAATCAACTCTCCATCTTGCCACGATGTCTCTTTATTCTCTTCCAACCATCTCTGATTCTGTTCTTGTATTTCTTTTGCTTCTCGTTTAGTGATTTGCTCCATTCTCTTAATTTCTTTGTCCCACTCGCTCCAGTGAGGTTCTTTTGCTTCTTGATCATTGAATTGATCCATGTAACTTGTGGCTTCACTAGAATAGTTCTCTCCTTCCTTCAGATGCTGATTTGCTTTGCGGCCGGATCGACGTCTCTTGTTGCGTAGCTTCTGGGGTGAATCATTGTCAGTATAACTATTAAAATTGCAACGTACCTTTCTAGTAGATAGACAGAAGTGGACGTGCCCAGATCTGATGTAGATGATCGCATCAGCAGTATTGAGGAATGGTCTTCCCAGAATGATAGATGTATCATCATCTTTCTGCATATAAAGAACCAAGAAATCTGTGGGTATATAATAATCTTTAATCTTTACTGCGATGTTCTTTACTATGCCTTCTGGGAATCTTGTTGATAGGCCCACCATCTGTAGCTGCATATAGGTTGGGTACAGCGGTTTATCTCTAAATAGATAATTATATGTACCTTTGACATTACGTTGACCCCTGATCCAGTGTCATAAAAGGTCTTAGGAAAAAACCATTTGTTTGATGGTGCATTCAATGGTTGGGACTCCTGGGACTTCCTTCTTGATGATGTATGGTGGAGCTAACAGATGGTCATATTCGGTATTGACAGAGTTGATCAATTGAACTGTCTCTTCTGGAATCTGGCTGAGCTCGTTCTTCCTCCCTCTTCTGTTGTTGCTCTTCTTCTTCTTCTTAGGTTTCAGCTGATTGTTGAGCTTGTTCGTATGGCTTCTATAGGAATGCGGGTGTTGTGAGGATGTGGTTTAACTTCTCCTTCTTGTCCTTTATAGAAAAGACAATCTTGGCGTGCTCCGCATAGATGATGGCTTTAGTTGTGCATAGAAATGGTTGGCCTAATATGATAGGTGCTTTTTCATCCCCTCCAGTCTCTATAACCAGAGTCAACAGAGACATAGGATTGTCTCATGCGAACAATAGCTCCTTCCAAAACTCTTTCAGGGTAGCAGATAGATTGATCTGCAAGCTACAAATGCATAGTTGTGTATGACAAAGGATTTTCTAGAATCTTTTTATAAATTACCTTGGGCATGATGTTGACACTTGCGCCGAAATCACAGATAGCTTCTGGAAAGGTATGACACCTATTGAGATAGGAATGATAGGCCTTCCAGGATCGTCTTTCTTCTCAGGGAGTGAATGGTCAATCCACTTCACATCCACTGGTTGGATATAGTAATGACTGTATTGTGAATATCGATAAGATTTATAGTTTCTAAATCTTTCGATTGGTCCGGAACCTTACCTAGGAACAGCGACTGCCAGTTGAGCTAATTGTGATTCTAACATTTTATTGAAGCTGTGTTAATTTTTAAAGGCAGAAGCAAAGGTGCCCATTCTAATGTTTATGTTTTCTAAAGCTTTATCATTGGAAGTTACCTTTTTTAACATTTGGTCCAATAATTTAGATTGACTAGCAACTAGATCTCTCAAAGGTGGTAGATTGTAATTGCTATAGTTATTGTTACCTTAGAAATTATCTTGTCGTGGTTACTAATTCCATCCTTGATTTTGTTGATTCCATCCTTGACCTTGTTGAGGATGATAGTTAGTGTTGTTATTGATGTAATTCACGACCTACATCGGATCTAGGTAGTTAACTGGCTGAATGCCCCTGTATTTCCATATTCTTCACAAGTCATGCAAGAATCATCAATGTGTATGACTTCTTTCTTTTTTAATATCTTGGCTTTCAAGTTTCTTCATTGTGAGGTCTAGCTTTTTAGTTACTGTATCAACTTATTTGAGATGATGGATGCCTCATCCTCTCTTTTGAGGTTGAGTACGTTCTTCATTCCAGCTTTGATTTGAGGCCATCTTCTCAGCGAGTGCTGTTGCATCGGCAAGTTTAAGTGACAAGAAAGCTCCTCCAGCTGCAGCATCCATGCACTCACATGTACTAGAGACTAGTCTATAATAGAAAGTCTATATTAGTAGCCAATCCTCCATTCTATGATGAGAACATTCTACAATGTAATCTTAAAAACATTCCCATGCCTCAGCGAACGATTCATCATGTTGCTGTTAAAAACTTGAAATCTTCCTAAGCAAATGTATTGGTCTTGCTCAGTAGTAAAGAATCGACTAGAAAAGCAAAGTAGGGGCAGCGGTCCCAAGTAGTGTTGGTAGCTTTATTAGCATAGAACCACTATTTTGCTTTTTCCAGGAGTGAAAATGGGAATAGGCAAAGGAGAATAGCATCTTTTGGTATATCTTTGATTGTGAAGGTGCTGCATATCTTTAGAAAGTGTTGTAAGTATGCACTTGCATCTTCATGTGCCTTCCCACAAAACTGATTTGCTCGAACCACGGTGATAAGAGCAGGCTTGAGCTCGAATCCATTGTCTTCAATGTTGACATTAGGCCCAGTACGGATTTTGGCAGTTGTTGGTACAGGAAACTCGCGTAGTGTCTTCTTAGCCATAGCTTCAAACACTGGTGTCAAGTTAGCTTCTAATTCTTCTCCTGCGGATGATGGAGCTTGCTCTTGTGAAGAACAAGTCTTAGTGGAGGGTGTTCTTGATGGTGATTTAAAAATATCCCTCGTTATTGTAAACTTTCTTCTTCTTAAGAGTTTCTCTAGATCTTCGGTGTAATTATCCGGGAGATCAAAACCGTTCATTCATTACCCTGCATAAGATACACAAGTAGACGAAACAAGGGTAAGTCTGTTTGAGTTAGAGGTAAATTGGATGATCGATCTTATTCATGATGCATATGGTTATCAATACTTTCCTAAGTTTATTAACCTTCCCCGGCAACGGCGCCAAAAATGCTTGTTGATATTTCTAACATCATTACTAGAAATAGAGACAAATCCCTATCATCGACAACGGCGCTAAAAAATACTTGTTGACATTTCATAGCGTCATTAAAATAACAACGCTACAAAATATATAGTACTTGATTAACTTGTCTTTAGCAACTAGCCACCTATCTCTTACCTTTACTCCTAGGCATGGAACTAGGCTATCATCCCTAATTATATAGCTAGGAATAATTATTGATATTAATCTAATCTATCATTTTATTATGTGACTAGACAGAAATAAATAAAGATGATATATATATATATATATATATATATATATATATAAACTAAGAATAATTCTGCAAGCAGACATGATAATTATACCATTGTAGCATTTTACCTAGAGTATTACCAGGTTGTCATTTACATTCTACCACTTTGAAGGTATGGCTAAACCCACAATCTATAGTATTGATAATACTTATATGCAGTGAATAAGAGATGTATCCAATGTCAAACTCTCCCTAAAACAGAAAATATGACACAAGATAAAGATAAAAAGATAAATGATAAATATGATCAGTCATAATAAAATACTACTAATTCACTCAGAGCAATCTAGCATATTAACGTTGTCTAATCAAAATATAGAGAAATAACTCCTAAGTATTCAAGATACAGTCAATGCTACGTCAACTAGTGCAAGTATGTCTAACAATCATTGTTAAGTAATACTACCATAATTTCCAAACACATCGAAGCAATGTACAGGAAAAGATGAGTACATGAACCTCATGTATATAAATATACTCTTAACCTGATAGTCCCACTCTACCAATCCACCGTATGGGGGGAGGCCTACAAAGGACTTAATAGATCTGTCACATCCATGATCTATCTCACGACCCGGCACAACTGGGGATATTCGCAGATAACTAATGCATCTAGGCACCATGCCTACGTACAACCTACCACTCACCCTACAATTGAATAGATGAGCGCTATACAAACTAGTGCATAAATATAATAGCAAACTAACTATACTAGATAGACATATTGAAGTAGACAATGAATAATGTAATCGAGAACATAATAATGAAGAACAATGTTGCTAGTAATAATCGTACCAACGTAGATATTACAATAAGAAAGAAAAGAACTTAAGAACTGTACCAACTCTTCTCTTCTTGATAACTTCAGGAATCCAAGCTCGCTAAAGAACTTGACTTCCTCCAATCTAGATCTAACTAAGCTAAACTATGAACTAGAGAGGCTCAATGAACTAGGGCTTCTAAACTCTAGATGACTTGATCATCAGATGACTTGAATGAGGTATTGAATGAATTAGGGTTTTTCTGGGGGGTCTGGCCCCGTATTTATAGCCCGATGGGATGCACGATGTCCGTTGGATCAAACTGACTTCACGTAGGGCTGAGATTGATCCTCAAAGGCGGTGGAAGAGGCTCGCGGAGGCTGGTAGACAGGGCCCACAGGGGGTGCCGGCTGGCCTAGCTGGTGGGGCCGTGGCGGCGGCACCACCTCCCCTTCGCTCCAGTGTCTTCTGGATTCTTCTAGAGTTCGGTGGAGTATTCCTGAGTTGCGGATAATTTCATGATTTATTTTGATAATTAAATTTCTTTTCCACTGTTTTTTAGATTAATTCCTGAAAATTAATAAATCACCAAAACTCGTAAAAATTGTTAGATAAAACCCTAGCCTTCTAGATATTGAGGTGTTTCTCATGTCTATTGATATATTAAAAGTTGACGCTATCCACCCTCAACAGAGGGTGACAAGACCGGACATCCACTTCGCTGTGTGCCTCTACGCACGCTTTCAGGTGAAACGCATCATGAGGTACCTCCGCTTCACTCCTGAGTTTAGACTTTGGTATTCTGCTTCTTCCTCGCTCTCTCTTTGCAGTTACTCCGATGCGGATTTTGCTGGCTGCCACTTAGATAGAAAGTCCATATCAGGGACTTGTCAGTTCTTGGGTTTATCTCTTTTGTCTTAGTCATCCCGCAAGTAGTCTAGTGTTGCTCAATCTACCATAGAAGCTGAGTATGTCGCTGCTGCCGCTTGTTGTTCACAGTTGCTTTGGATGATAGCCACTTTGAGAGATTTTGGTCTGGAGTTTTCAAATGTACCATTGCTCTATGATAGTACCAGTGCCATTAGCGTTGCTAAGAACCCAGTTCTTCACTCCAAGATCAAGCACATCGATGTACGCTTCCACTTTCTTCATGATCACTATAAGAAAGGCAACATCGAGTTGCATCATGTAGTCACCCAAAACCAACTTGCAGATATTCTCACAAAACCCCTAGATCAAGCCACTTTTGCTTGCTTGCGTGGGGAGTGGGGTGTTTGCTTCCCCTTTTAGAGGAGGGAAGCTTTAGATCTTGTATACTAGTTTTTGATTTTCTTTTGTTGCCTAGATTTTGGTTTGTCTTTATATCATATTGCATTTGCATTGTATTTTGTGATATTCTTGCATTCTGAGCTTCATGTCTATAGCACTTGGAATGAAATTATACTCTTGTTAGTATGCCATGTGAGTACCTTGGTGGTGCTTGTCAGCTTAGGCTCTTATTGATCACTTGATATATGTTATGAGCTAAGCTTGCTTTCCAATTATGAACTTAATTAAACTTGCTAAAATCTAAAAATGTTCACCATTTGAGATGGTGCTTAGCATGTGTAGGATGTTGAGATCCCTTTATGCTGTCTTATATATGCTAGGTTGCTATGTCTCATGCTTTGAGTCATTCACTTGCTTAGACACTTCACTTGTGCTAAAATTTGACAACTAAGCTAAGTAAGATAAAAAGATCGAGATGAGTCTGTATTGTCCCACATCAAGGTATCAAGACTGCTTTTAATTGCACATTTGGATGAACTTGAGCCTTGTAGTGGATGATCAAAACTATTGCTTTGAGCTCCTGATTGTCTTTTGACATAGGCTCTGCTTGGTTGGAAAGTTAGGCTTGACAATATAGATAATCTCTTGCACACACATGTTTTGACTATTCTTGTGATAAGCTGCAAACTCTGATAAAATGAACCTTGATCAAACACAAGTTTTAGGTTCATCTCTGACATGATATGTGACCACCGTTTTGGGTAGTTCACCTTGTATATAATTGCTAGCACTAGGTTGATTTCCAGCTTATGCTTGCTATGTGCTATATTTGGTGGTGAACTTCTCTTTGAAATGCTTAAAACTGCTCACATGTGCTTATCTTCATATTTCGTATCATTTGATCAGTTTGAACATTTGCTAGCACTTGTATATTGTTGCTATACTCACTTGTCTTACCGGCTAGAGCATCTTTTCACTCTGATTGCTATATATTTGAAGCTTCTGCATTCATTTGTATTTTATTGTATTTTAGCCTTGTTGTGTGTATTATTCAATAAGGGGAAGAAATTTGACACACACAAGTTTCCGTAAAACCAGGGGAGAGTTTACACAATTTGCTGCATTTGACAAGGGGGAAAGTCACTTGTCATGTTTGAAAGGTTGTCTTCTCAGAGGGAGAGACTAGTTCTTAAAAAGGGTTGAAGGGGAGAAGATTGTGTGCACTCATGTATGCATTTGCTCAGGAGTTGTTTTGCATTGCTTCCTACTAGATGTGTTGAGCTTTTGCCTCTTTTTGGAGGATCTGGCGGTTTTTGATTGCTTCTTACTTGGCTAGCGGTGTTGAGCCCGTTTTGCTACCTCTTCTTGAGGGCTAGCCATGTTTTGCTTGGTTGCGTCGAGCCATTGCTCAAGTCTTTGGGGACCAAGTTTTACTTGCTTCAAATGACCCCGTTTTGCTTCTCTTTGGCTTTTGGTCATTTGGTGAGCTTTTTTCTTTTCTTCTTCTTCTTCTTCTATTTTTTTCTCAGCCGTGGTGTGTTGGTGTTGAATAATGCACTCATCAAGGGGGAGATTGCGAACACAAGGTTTATACTTGTGGTTCAGTTGTGATGATGAGTGATTGATTCAACTACTAACATCTCCGGTGGGGTGGTACTGACGGTGGTGAAAGCCACGAGTTTCACATGTGTCTTGGCTTATGTTGTGTAGGTGTCGAGCATGGAGGCGGTGGCCGACGGCGAGGTGAAGGTCAAGTGATGGCGGGCCACGCCGAATTGATCGGAAGCGGTGAAAGGGCGGACGCATCGAGACTTGGACTGAGGGATCCGAAATCGCCGGACGGGATCGCGTTGCTGGCACTTGGCTTCGACAAGTGCAAGGACATTGTCCGGTTTGTTGGTTTGGGCCTCAAAACCAATGGAGGTGAATTTTGGTGGTTTGGGCCTCAAAACCATCTGGCGGGTTTCTGGGTTTCGCCATAAAACCCTGGCGGAGTCCCGAGGCGGACGGACGGCACGTGGCGGCATCGGGGAGGTCGCGTCGAGGCGAAGCTACCGGTGAGAAGGCGCGGTGGCCGTCGGATCAAAATATCTGTCCGGCATGGTGGAGTTGCACTACAATGTCCTTGGGCTAGGTAGTACGCTCGGTGTCATGTGAGGGCAAAACTGGAAAATGAAATAAGACCGGGTCGATAAGTAGGGTAGAGGGAACTCTATCTCCCTCACCTCTCTTATTTGCATTTTCTTCTTTAGGGTTTCTTCCTCTAGTTGCTTGTGAGTGAGAGAGAGATCCACTAATCCATCATTAGTGTAATCGAACTCATGTTGAAGGGAATGGAGGTCCCGAATCCTCCATGTTTCCTCGTGGAGTCAGATCATTGAGTTGGTTGCATTAATTCGCGTTTTGTTCCTCGCGTTCTTTGTTTTCACCTTCTTCTCCTCTTCACGTTCTTGCCCGGTTCTTGAGTTATGATCCATCTCTTTGCAAACCGTTTGTTTCTACTTGATATTGGTCGTGGGTTGATTCTTTTTACCGAAGGAATTTGTCTAAATCCTCACGAATCCATAGATCGGGTCGAATCAAGAATGTCGGGGAAAACTTGCTCTTAAATCAAATTTCATTGATTTCTAGAATTGTAGTGAGTTTAGGGTTGTGATCTTCATGGAATAGCCTTAGAACTACCTTGTGAACCCCTCTGCAAAATCTCAGGTCAATCCAAGTTGATTTGATTCAGTCTTGGGCTTGAGATCGATTTTTCAGAAAACTGCTCGTCCATACCGGACAAGTCCGGTAGGTCCAACTGTGGATTTTTGAACTCAATTTTGTGGAGACCTTCTCTAAGGTGTCTAGATCCTAGGGTTAAAAATTTTGTAATTTTTGAACACCGTTTGAGTAGGTTTTTGCTTTTTCTCTCGAAGTTGCTATGTGCTGAAAATCTATACCAGACATGTCCGATATGAGCACCGGACAAGTCCGGTAGGGGCTGAGTTTTGAGTTTGGTACCGGACATGTCCGGTATGAACGCCTGAGAGCCTTTTCAGCATTGTTTTGTTCGGTTCTTGGCCGTTCGGATTTCGATTCGAGTTCTGCTTGTTGCGTTGGGTTTCTAGCATCACGTACTTCGTTCCTAAGTACTCTTGTCACAAGTTGGCTTGAGTATTTTGGATTGGCCACTCTTTCCTTCTTGATAGGATTCGAGTGCGTCCCTTTCGAAGTTTCGTCGAGTTCTTGTCTCCGATCTTCCTCGGTTGATCCGCTGTACCTTTTGAACATCTCCAAGGGTATCCACCTACTCGTTAGGTCGTGATTTTACCACTTGCGTGTGTGTTTGGTTTCGGGGTTCGATTTTAGGACAGCGGTCGAAAGTTTCGAAAGAAATTTGAGGCTCCCATTCACCCTCCCCTGGTCGCCGTTTTCGGTCGTTCAAGAATCTGGGAGCTCGCTGACATTAGTGCCTCTGAGGTTGAGATACTTCAAAAGCTGAAGCTTGTGCAAGTCATCAAGGAATATGGCCGTACCCTCACAGCCTTCAAGGTCCAGAACACGAAGCACCCTCGGATCAGTCAACTGAGGCGCGGTGCTGGTATGACCAATGGCAATGATTGAGCGAAGATGGGATATGTCTGTAGAACTATTTTTTTGCCAATTTTTGCTCTTGCCTGCTATTGCTCTGCACTGATAACCGGCGGATAGTGCCATAGTTGTTTGCTATATCTCGGTGCTGATCATTCACAATAGCAATAAATTTCTCTTCCCTGGATTTGTAAACAATGAAATCATGTATCAGTCACAGGGTGAACCATGCAACACCTTGGGATACCATGATGGTTCACATGCAACGGCAGCACCATGCATGTTTCTGCTAATTAATCCGTCGAGGTAGAATGTTTCTGCTAATTAATCCGTCGAGGTAGCTTCTTGCTGTTACCTCCATAGCTCTGTCACTTTCTTGAATGATGAATCCTTCAGCAATCCCTAGTGCGGGTCCACTTCTTGGCGGATACTTGGCTGCCATGGTTGTTTGGTATTCATTGGCGGATGCTTTGCGGTCGTTGCTGTTGGGTGCTCCTGTGTCTTCTCTGGGTGGATACTTTGCCACCATGGTTTGGTTTATCTTTAGACAACCTTTGCGTTAAATGTCTTTTTGCAGGCTCAGTTATAGGTTGTGGGTCGAGGGCGATCGCTCTCTTCTTTTTTCTTGTTTCTATGTTTATTATATGTCATTTATCATTAGCTTGATAGTTTGTAATCTGTGTTATGAGGGTTTTCTCATAGCTATGCCATATAATTCCCAGTCCTGAAAAAAAACCCTGGTGCAAGGATGCGAACGCTGCACGTATGTACTACCTAGCTGGCAGACAGTTTGAAGAGTAGTACGAAAGTGATTGGAGTAATGCCGTGCATGGTAGGTGACTAGGCTAGGTCCATCCAAATCCACTGGGCCTAGGCCAAAAGCCTTGGGGTAGAAGAAAATATCTTTCGAGTTCCATTTGAAGGGCCATGCCCGCAGCTATAGCTATTTTTGTCCATACTAGCTACTTGTACATATTATTAGGCCATTGAACTGCTGAGTTTCGCCTACTTTAGTCCAACCCATACCCAACCCAGGCGGATCATCGCCGCGTCGTTGTCCACTGAATCATACTGTCGAGTTATCAACGGCCGAGGGCCAGCAGGGTAGCACAGCTGTGAAAAAGAGTGCTAGCCCATGGAACCCGTTCGTCAGTGTACGGTGTACCACACTGGATGGAGCTTTTTTTGGGCGAGATGACGCACATGGCCGTGATGAAGTCATGATGGCAAGGTGATGCAAAGGCGTCGTTATTCACGGGCGTTTACAGATTGGCCAGGCCAAATAGTATACTGTCAGAAATCAAAGCTGCAGCTCAGACACATATTATTGCCAGTAGACGCCAGCAGCTCGGCTGAAAGCCTGTGCGTACGAACTGCAGGTCTTCAGGTCTACTCTTCGCCTTGTTCAGGTCTTCTCTGCAGGTTCATCTCAAACAGCTAGCAATTCTTGCTCCATATAATTTCTTCTGTGCCGATCAAACCTCCCTAAATATCATTTCATTTCCTTTCTTTTCACCTCTCCGTTTATTGTTTCGCCCTCTTCTCGTGGCACTGCTCACCATGTGAGAACTCTACATTCATTTTTGTTTTGTTTTATTTATCTTCTCCCTACCTCCAATTTTCTTGGTAATTGTTTCAATAGCTCCATCATGAGACCAAGAGGCGCAACTGCCTTGCCATTTAATTAATGAACTTGATGAACTTGCTATTTGATTATTTTCAAGGTAAAAGTATGAGATTATTGCTTTCAGATGGTGTATATGCTTACAGATATTATCTTGTCTTAGATACCCCAAAGGATCCCTGTGGGTTAGGGACCACGTCGAAGAGACCTGTCTAGTAAGAGAACATGTCACAGAATACACGAACTACCACACCGACAGAAATTACATACCAAAAGCTAGAAGATATTACAAATACTTTCTCTGAGGAGCATAAAATTGGCAGTGGTGGCTATGGACATGTTTTCAGGGTACGATTCCTAAATCCTAACTGTGTTTCTGGCTTGTACTCCTTCCCTTTCTAGTTATAAGATCTTCGGTTTATCCAGATACATTGTTTTTCTATATATATGTATCTAGACGTAGTGTATATCTAAATGCATAACAAAAATTATATATTTAAGAAAGCCAAAACATCTTATAATTTGAGACGAAGGGAGTAGCTAGTATACTAATATTAGTGAGTTCTAGCAACAGTCACCTAGAATGATAATTGCATTTCAAATAGGAAAAAGTCATACAGACTAGATTTTTTTATCATTAATTTCTCATACAGTATGTTGCCATTTCTAAAGAATTAATATCATCTCAGAGACACCTTGAATACAAATCTATTGATGAAAGTTTTGTATTCTAAACTCGTACATAATTTGACAAAGTGTTGATCAAAGATTATAAAATTTGAACTTTTCCTTTACAAAATACGCTTACCATTCTAGGACAGAGGGAGTATAGATTAACAAATGCATTTCAACAGGGCGTACTGGATAACAGGGCAGAGATTGCTATCAAGAAGCTTCATCAAATGATAGGTCTTGACGAT
This sequence comes from Chrysopogon serrulatus, assembly GCA_015844335.1. Lineage (NCBI taxonomy): Eukaryota > Viridiplantae > Streptophyta > Magnoliopsida > Poales > Poaceae > Chrysopogon > Chrysopogon serrulatus. The sequence continues at coordinate 292,580 of JADLZL010004831.1, read as the reverse complement.
GCGCAATTTAAGAAAGAATTTAATAACCTTATGAAGGTCCACCATAAGAATATTATAAGGTTAATTGCCTATTGCTTTGAAATACGATACCAACATATCAGGGACGACAAAGGAGAATATGTTTTTGCTAGAATTGAACATAGAGCCCTCTGCTTTGAATATTTTAAGCGTGGAAGCCTTGACAAGCATCTTTCGGGTATGAGTATGACGTCCACGCTGCTCAATCAATTTTGACTATGTCATTTCACTTGTACATAAATGTTCTAATTGCAAGACATTATTTTTGTTTACTTCTCTACAGATGAATCATGTGGACTTGATTGGCATATACGTTACAAAATAATTAAGGGGATATGTGAAGGTTTGGATTACCTTCATAATGGCTCAAGAGATCCTATGCAACGTCTGGACTTGAAACCCGCTAATATATTACTTGATGACAACTTTGTTTAAAAATTACTGATTTTGGCTTGTCAAAACTTTTTGCTAATACTAAAACTTATACCTCAAAAGCCTTCATAGGAACACTGTTAGTTGGTACTTTCGTGATCTCTTACTAATTTCTTGTATCCCATTTTTCTAATTATCGTTTAAAATCATGTAGAGGGTACATGCCTCCAGAATACATTGAGAGACGGCTTGTCTCAAAGAAAGTATGATATATTCAGTTTGGGCGTTATAATATTACAGATAATTGCAGGACCTTCGGGCCATTCCAAAAGATATGAAGTGTCGCCCGAACGATTTATCAAGGATGTAAGATTATTTATATGCCTTTTCACATTTATGATGAAGCAAGGATCCTTCATTTTTATATAGTTCATGTTGCGCAACCATACCACCTTTCTTCTTTATGATTTACTTTCAAAGGTAAAAGAGAACTGGAAGAAGAGGTTGCAGGGAACTTCAAGTTATAACTTGATCTCGCAAAAGGCACATAACCTTGAAGTAGAGACTTGCATTGGAATAGCGTTAAGGTCTGTCGAAGAGGACCGAGAGAAAAGGCCTACTATAAGGGAGATTGTTGATAAACTGAACAAGATAGAAACTGTGAGGCAATCACTTACTGGACAGGTATTATCTTCACGACTACTACATCATTCATATAATTACCGGAAGCACGATTCTCTTATATATAATTTGTATTCCTCTCTATATAGTTGTATATACATTTCTTCTTGATCCTACTATATTATATGCTGTCAGCATGTGATGCGGTACGGGCTAGTAACTTAAAAGATATGAATATCAGAGACCTATATTTATAAAATTTAGGGTCAATGACTAATTAAAATCGTTTACCTTTGTTTTCTCTCATTTGTATATATGCTAACATAATAGTCATGTACTGTCCTGTGAGCACTACAGGAAACAGCTGCTTTGCCGAGTGCCTGGGGCACTCGGCAAAGCCCCCCTTGCACTCGGCAAAGCCTTTGCCAAGTGCCGCACTGAGCAAAGAGCACTCGGCTAAGAACCTGTCGGCAAAGATTTCTCTGCCGAATGCCGAATATCGGGTACTCGGCAAAGTCTTTGCCAAGTGCCAAACGGCCACTCGGCAAAAGAATTTGAGCCGTCATCTTGGACGGCCTCTTTGCCGAGTGCTGAACGGCCAGCACTCGGCAAAGAGTTTTTTATTTTTTTGAGAAACTCTTTGCCGAGTGCTGGAAGGTCAGCACCCGGCAAAGAGACTTTTAAATTTTTTTAAAAAAATTCTTTGCCGAGTGCCACGGCTACGACACTTGGCAAAGGGACTTTTTGTTCTTTGCCGAGTGCCTTGGCTCCGGCGGCTCGGCAAAGGCTGGAAAATAGAGACCCAAGTGTTCCCAGCATTGCCGAGTGCCGGTGCCATGGCACTCGACAAAGACCTCTTTTGTTTTTCATCCACACAAACAATCAAATGACATATATATCTTCACTCACATCATAGGATACATCACATTCATCATTCATAATCCGATACATACACATATCGTCGATAATGCATCACTTACACACATGTCGTATATAATGCACCACATACACATATATCGTCCATAATCCATCACATACAAGTCATAATCCATCACAAGTCACGTACAAAACAAGTCTAGGTCCAATACAAGGCTAACGGACATGAAGAGAGAAATGACGGATACCTAATGCCATCTTTGCCACCCAGAGTGTGGATCGGAGTGCCCGGGCTGTGAAGGGCCAGTTGGCCACCCGGCCTGCGGCGAAGGGCCACCCTGAGGAGTCGGGTTCGAACCCGCCGATTGTGGCTGTACAAAGGAGAAGCGAATTCATGAGTATATGCATGAGGGCCATACAAGGTAAAGGAGTAAACAACCAACCATACGTACTCACCGGGGTCCCAAAAGGAGGAGTAGGAGCCACAATTAGAGCGAGCAGCGACTGGGGTACGACCACACCTGGCAAGGCCTAAAGGCTCGCCATGAAGCTAAACATGTCCCGCATCCTCTGCTCCTCGGCCGTCCTCTGGACTTGTACAGTGTCCATCTCTAGGCGATGATGTACTGGTTTGTGAGCATCGTACGTCGCAATGTGCTCTAAACTTTTTTAAATTTTTATCATGGTATACGCATATGATATCATGACTTGTCGCCAAATTTCATAATGTTCGGAAGTCATTCACAATTTATATAATTAAAAAACGACCCACACAAAAGTGAACGGCATTGCCCCATTAGCATGTTGATCGAACTGTCGATACAGTTCCTGGATTTAGCCTAAATTTGTGCTAACAAACAAGGATAACATTTTTGGAATGAAAGAAATCCATTATTCGATGCACCTCCAGTTCAAACGTACACTATGCGCAAAAAATCAAAAAAACAAAATAAACTCGAGAAATATATCAAAATGCAATGAAAAACTCCCATATTTGAACATGTTCTTTGTGGTACTGTAGTGAAACTTCTAAAAAAATTGGTGCCAAAAATAAAAAAAACAATATTTTGCCGAGTGCCTAGAGTTGGCACTCGGCAAAGCCACGAGTTTGCCAAGTGCCAAACGGCTGGCACTCGGCAAAGGTGACGGCGCTTGATGCCGTCTGCCCCCCGCCAAACTTTGCCGAGTGCCAGTTTTTGCCGAGTGTAGGGCAATCGGCAAAGACAGCCTTTGCCGAGTGCTTTTGTTTGCCGAGTGCCGCAGTCGGCAAATTAGCTCTTTGCCGAGTGCTCGATATTTGGCACTCGGCAAAGATTTCTACATTCGGCAAAGCCTGCGTTTCCTGTAGTGGAGGATCTACATAGCGGCTCCGTTGGAGCCTGATGATTAGTAATAGTAAAGTATAGTTTATTGACTTTTACGTGGAATCACAAATTCAGAGTACTGAACTCCAAGTTCACGATGGCGAAACAATGCTGTTGAAACACAATGATTTTTCTGTTGAAACACAAGATTTTTCTGGTTGAAACACAATGATTTTCCTTCGAATTAAGCGGTAGCTGGAACTGGAAGCATCAGAATCTTATTTGTTCATGTTGCAGAACTCCGAGTGCAAATTGGGGCGTCTTGCGATCGACCCCCTCGAGCTGCGGTTCCCGTTCGAGGTGGACGGGGATGTATCCTGCGTTCTCCAGCTGACGAACCGCTCGCCTGACTCCGTCGCGTTCACCGCGCTGGCCAACCAGTCCAGGTACCGCATGGTACCAGACAGGGGGGTCATGCCGCCGTGGTCCAAGCAATACGTCGTCGCGACGCTGCAGGCGCAACGGAGCCCGCCGGCCAACATGCGGTGCGACGACTTGTTCGTCGTCCAGAGCGCGAGGGTGATCGGCGGCCGTGAGGGCAATGCTACGGTCGACGACGTCGTGGAGGGCCCCGAGAATATGATGGGCGAGCCGGAAGAAGAGGTGAGGCTACCGATTGTTTACGTGGCGGTAAGGGTGCAGCAAGACAGCAACTCATAGAAAGCGCCCGCATGTCTCTCTGTTTTATTTATTCTTCTATTCAAAGAACAGTAATATGAATTTATGTTTATATTTATTTATTTAATAAATTGTCACATCATGTGGCAACCAAAACACACTACTGTAAAGCAGATTTTCAGACATACATAAAACAGTTGTTTTTTTAGGCGGACGACACACCAGCCTGTTTGAGTCTCTGTTGTACGAAAAAGATGGGTAAAACATATTGCTGGTTACTGAACTTGAAGAGGTGTATGTCTTTTAGGTCCCAATTTTCTTTTCTTTTTGTTTTTTTTTCACTTCAAACGAACTTGTCCTCAGCTCCAGCACTAGTCTAAATAAATTACCGGACACTACTCCCTCCATCCCTAAATAAATAGATTTTTAAAATTCATGCCAGTCAAATTTTTTTTTAATTTAACTAATTTTATAGAAAAGAGTAACAACATTTATGACATAAGATATGAAAATATGGTAAATCTAATGATACTAATTTGATACCATAAATTTTAATATTTTTTTTCTAAAAATTTAGTAAGTTTAAAAGTTTGACTTAAGACAACTCTATAAATATATTTATTCAGGAACACAGGGAGTATTATTATCGGGTAGAGGTCAGACCCCTGTAGTGACCCTTGCTTATGATATCAATACTATGTCAAGGCTAGACCTGACATTAATATATAGTGGTAGACAAACCTATCTCTACTGATTATCCGCGGCCGGATAAATTTTCGATGGTAATATCAAATTTCGATCCGATAGTTATCACGAAGTCGTCACCATTGATGATGGCTGATTGTACGCAGAGCCTAAAATACATTTGGCGCTTTTGCCATTAGTGCTTTCCCATGCTTAAAGCACCGGTAGCTCCATGGTACTAGTCAGCATAGTGCATTGCTCGAAGTCAGTCGATACAGGTCGATATTTGCAGCGCAGCCCCTCGAACATCCATCAGGAAGTAGACAACGTAGAGACCTCACAGGTTTAGGAACAACTAGGAGAAGATGATATATATCATGCGAGTAGTCGCCTTAGACGCTTCCCATAGACATCATCACCCAGAACACCCGAGCAGTGCAGACGCGGACATGGTTCTCTGGAGGCCTACCCTTCCAATTCTCCATATGTGCATATAAGCCTGGGCAAAATACCCGATACCCATTACCTATACCTGAATTACCTGAACCCGGACCCGAATTGCCCGAACCCGAGGTACCCGATCCTAATTTCAGATACCAGTTTTGAAATTAGTTCGGGTAATATCCCACGGTACCTGAATTACCCAAACTACCCGAATATATATATCTATTTCTTTGTGTTTGTGATGTATTGTCAATTGAACACTTAAACTTATCACTTTACTCGTATATGATTCTCTCTATTTGAACAAGAAATTATAATATATTATTCTCTACAAATTATTGTGGAAATTTTATACAAATTGCTGCTAAAATTATGTATAAATTGCTCCTAAAGTTTTGTGTAGATTGCTGTTTTATATAAAATTTCGGGTATATCGGGAATACCCGAACCCGAATTATCGGGTACCCGAAATTTCAGGTAGTGTTTTTTCAGGATGAATTTCGGGTACTATTTTTTATTATCCGAATTACCCGACCTGAAAAATTCGGATAACCCGAACGCCCAGGGTTATGTGCACAAGATCATAATAGGAAAACTCTGGTGCAAACTCAACAGTGAGAAGAGGGTGCACACAACCCAATAGAAAGAAGGCGTAGTGTCCTGGGTCTTTCTTGTATGCAAAGCTGAAGGCGAGCAAGAGGACGAACCTGGACGTCGAGGCGAGCAAGAGGATGAATCTGGACGTCGTGATGTGTCGTCAATTACCAATGACCGCTAACTGCTGCTGACCTCGTGAAGTGTGGTCAATTACCAATAACCGCTAACTGTTGCTATAAACATAGGGTTACCAGTAACTACAACCATAACCATAGAAGTTAAAATTAAACAACATAGTTACTATTAATAACTAGAGCCATAATTATAGAAGTTATTAGTAACCGCAGCCATAACCATGAACGTTACAAGTTCATCCAGCAACAACAATCAAATCACCATTAATCAGCTCAAGTTGCACAACTGGCAAACCTGGCTCCATGTCATGACAGAGTACTGCTCCACATGGCTCGAATGTGTGGCACTCCCGTGGCCTCTCTTAACTTGCCAATAGGAACACATGTAAGTTGAGTCAATATATAGTCAAAATGCTATGTTAGACTAAAACTATATTTCACCATAACAATAAATATGGGCCTAGAGATTGACCGTGCTTCACAACTACTAGGGTTACGTACTCTGGCCTGGTATTATATTCACCCCAAGGACTCTCTTGACAGCTCACCATGTACGATGTAGACGTCTAGGACCACCAGTGCGCCAGCAGCTAGAGTCGCTCAAAATGTTCAAAACTCTCTTGATAGCTCAACATATACGCTGCGGATGTCCTGGACAGTGTACCAGTGGCTAGAGTCGACCAGAGGTCCACAACACTGTTGGCTGCTCACACGACGCAACGATAGGGGTAAAAGAAGGATTAGAGGGAGCTCAAGCGAGAAGGGCGAATTGTAAACTTATAGCCCTATTGAAATCAGTACGAAAAATGTGTCCACTGAAATGGATAACAACAACAACAACTACTACTGCTACTACAATTGCAGTAAGATTGCGGTGTCATGACATGCTGAGCACTGACCACTGGTCGTGGGTTTTTTTTTTTTTTTTTTTTTGGACTAATCTCTTTCTTTTTTCTTCAGTTGTGCCTATGAATCTTTCTTGCTTCTAGTAGTGCCTAGCAATCTTGTGGTATGGATGTTTGTCATGTCCTCATCATCGGTCGGCCTCTTCTATGTTCGCTTGCATGCGAAGCAACTGTATTTGTGTGGTTATTGTCCAGGAGGTTCTTGGAAACTCCTAGTGGTGGGAAATAGTCTGATGTTTTTAACTCTGTCCCGTGTGTGTTATTTCCTCGCAGCAACCTGGGACAAGATGCACTTTTAAGCCACGCACAGAGAACTTTTCCGAATAAAAAAAAAAGATCCATACACAGATACTCCCTCCGTATAGGAGACAATGACGCGACGTGGAATTAGTCACGAGGTTCCTGCGAAGTATAATTTTGACTTCATATTTTTATAAAAATATTTATCACAAAGTGATATATTTATACTTTTATAAAAATATTTTTTAAAACAAATCTATTCATATGGTTTTTATATTTTTAAACTCAACAACTTAAAAGTTATTCATGATTTATGTTCTTAATAATGTTTGATCCAACCAAAACGACATCCTTTTTCTATATGGGTGGGGTAACTTTATAAATTATATTTTGGCTTGTGGGTACAAGTAACTTTCATTAATTATTATATACACATAGATATATACATACCTAGTAAAATATATTTATGTATGTAGAAAATCAAATGACTTATAATTTAGAATGGGTGGGGTAATTATTAGCTACTATATATTTTCAGACTAAATTAGTACTTCAATAAAGAACAAAAGGTTATTTTCTATTGAGCCTTTTGTTATCCATGGAGTAAAAAAGAATGCTTTATTTTGCATCGTACATTGACTTGATCAGCCAGTACTAGTACCGCCGGTCCACGCGACCATAATTAGACCCGTCGGGCTTCATGCTTCCGTCACACACGGCCGTGGATGTAGTCAGTGCCGTAGTTTCTTGTGTCACCTTCGCGCGGCCGCAACTCGTACGTATCTCTACAAATAAAAAGAACAAGGAGGGGAGATTTTTCATCGTGCGGTAATTGTCCCGAGCAAAACATCGTTCTGCCACCTGTGATGCGAAAGGAAAGAAAAAAAATCTTGACACGCGCGATCTCCCGCGGGCCGCAGCGCGTCCTTGACTCGAAATCAAGATTTTCCTTGCATGCGATCGGCAATCACGTGAGGTCATTGCGCGGAGGCAATCACATCCTTCCGTATCGCCTCGGGTCACCCCCCATGTGTGTGACCGCATCGCTCCGCCCCGCCCCGCCCTGCCCCGCTCCGTCGTGAGGAGTATCGAAGAGAGGCGGCCGCCGTGCAATCGACGTCCTCCCCGTGATCACTGACACCTCTCTAGGTCACGTCCGGCGCAGGCTACCGGACGCCAGGCACGGCCAGCGCACACCACCAACCCCCGCGTCTTCGCCAACCTCCCCTGGAAGCAACTCGACTGCCTCGGCTGCGTGCGTCACGGTTTGATGTACAGTTGTACACTGTGTCTTTGTGATCTCATCAGGCCCTCCGTCAGCTCCATTGGCTGATTTATTTCTTCGACGATTGGATGCAAGAACGCGGGGTTCGATACGGCGCTCTTCCGGATGGCGCTGACTACCCTTCGCCCCTGGCCTTGGGCATCAACCACTGATTCCCCTGCACCAGTAAGAAATCGCTGCCACCACGACGAGGCGCTGACCATGGGGAGCCACCAGGCAGGCCACGACCGCGAGCGTTGAGACCGCGCAGGCCGCAACCGCGACGCAGGAGGCCGTCGGCCGCGGGCTCGTGGCCTCGCAGCAGCAGCAGCAGCTGCCGCCTGCGCAGACCGCGGCGCAAGGCATCTGTCTGCTCGTGTTCTGCTCTACCGACGATGCACATCCCCAACCTAGTAGAAGTGATGGCCTCCAAGGTAACATATTTATCCATCCCTCCTCGCAAATACATCCCCCTCCGATCCCCATCCCTGCAATCCATCCTCCTCTCCGAACCGGCGATCCCCATCCCCACATCTGGTGCCGGGGAAGCTGAACATGGAGCCGGGGAAGCTGAACCTGCATCTGGTGCCGCACTCGCACGACGACGTCAGGTGGCTCAAGACCGTGGACTAGTACGTAACACACCTGGACCGATCAATCTTTTGTGCTTGATTAAATCCATGTGTTTCCTTTTTTATTACTAGTATAGTGCCCGTGCTAACGCTACGATAACATCTAGAAAAAATATTTTATAAAATAAAATAAATCATAAAACTGAAAATAATTCAACTGATGAAAGTTCTTTATTTTTCTTTGAGAACAGTAAACCTACCACTACTAACAAAAAAAGTTATTTGTTTTCTTTGATTTGAGAAGGAAAAAGAAACAACCGCTCTCAAATGGCCTTTGCTAATGCTAATATAGCTTCTTTCAGTATCCCATAACCTCACCTATGTACAAAATGGCACACTCAAAAATAGAAAAAGCAACATGAGAAAGCATTCAACAGCTTTGAGGATTATCAAAAGAAAATGCAAGCAAAAACTTTTATGGTAAATCAACAAGTGTCTTCCTAGAAGTGGAGACAGGTGTACGTGCAAAAAAAATATTTTAGTGTGTCCAATCAATACATCAATGCAACAAATATGATCAATACAAAAAAAGTATTCCCTCTGCTGATATAGTCCACTATTACCTGTTGATGTAGTCCAGCTTCCCGGTGCTCAATGTGTGGGCATGCAGTCATGTCATCGGCATGATGATCGTGTCCTCTGTCTCCAAGATCTTTTCGTGGAAGTTGAAGTACATCTGACGGCACCTACACACACATTTCTGTAGCATTCTGATTCAGAATTCAGATTACACACACATGGCACAATTCATTGTCATGTGTTCCCTAGAAGATGAACTGCACTTACCTCCAAACATTTGTCGGTGTGCAGCATCTGCAGATCCATCCCGGAGAGGCTCTTGCTGTCCTTTGAGCTGTCCTGGAACCATGCCTGAAAGGTTTAGTTCAGGCTGCTATAGAGAAGATCATCAACAAGTCAGCCAAACTTTACTGAAAAATCCTTACAGTAAAGGTTACCCATCACAGCATAGAAGGAGAGAAAAAATAAAATATAATTCAGATCAGGCTTTATTTCTCTAATGCAAGCATCCTCAAAAAGATTAGCCCTCATAGTAGTTCTTTGAATATGCAAGTTTCCCTTTTTAATATTAATACCCTGGTACAAAATTTGGTGGCCACAATGTCACGCCAATTCATGGAAAAAAATATATATTTCTCATTGCCTCCTTGCTTGTGAGATACGGACACAAATTTTTCATGAGATATGGAAACAAACACAAGGGTAAATTTAATAAACAAATTATCATTTTAATGTCAAGCAGAAAACAACAAGCCTTTTGGCCTTAGCAACGTAGAAACATGAACACGTTACTTGGTGTAGGAGGAAGCTCCCAAACCTTATGTTCATGGCCTGCATTGCTCACTGATTGGTGAAGGCAGGCCTGCCTCGACCTTGTTATGAAGTTCCATCACCTCAACACTATGGCGGGCATAGAGCTCAGAGTCTAGCAACGATGTAGGATTGGGTGCATGGCTATGGCCATTCAATTCATACTTCAAACATTAGAAAGTAGGATAAGCATAGTTTAGGCAATAAAAAATTAAGATCTAACCTGTTTTCTCAGTTCAATACTCCAATAATAACAATCATACAATCCTGCAGATCAAATAGGCTACTTAAAAACATATGATAATTTCCTCACAATAATTTTTTCTATGATAATTCAATGGCCAATATTGCATTGAGACGCATAATAACACCATTACTAATTCCTAGCCGTCAGCTCATCTTCCCTGACTACAATGAAAATGAGTGCTAAATACAGCAAAATATAAGAAAGGTAAATTATTTATCTACAGAAAGAGAGAGCTGCACACAGACGACGAACATCTTCATTAAGCATGACCACTCAAGCTTTTAAATAATACTTGGAGACATACCTCCTAGAGTTATTAAGGTCAATTTCCCTCAATGTAAGGTTCACTTAACCACTTCTCTGCAGTAATGTACTAAAAAATGAAAAGAATAGTCACTCACAAAGGAAACAGAACTGAGGGCTACTGGCAATAACTCATAAACTATAATTAATTAAAGGGAAAATATGACAATGAACATAGTTATTGTGAATAAAGAACAGAGACACTACCAGAATCAGGCTAGAAGAAAACAAGTGACGTTGTTATGAGGATGAACCACAGCAAGGTGAAGTTAGCCTGTGGAGCATTGTACTTATGCTATATGATAAACTTTATTTTAAATAGGACTCAAAAAATTAAATCGATGTGTGAAATTTATCGCTCACCTCAAACCATCCTAGTAGGCCTCATCAGGCATGCGGCATTGACATTCGAAGTGCTAACCTATCCTAAATTGCAATCTAAGCCAAAACCAACTCTAGAAATCAACAACAATTAATCTGCGCTTTGCTGACCAATCCCGCCACATTGCAGACAGCAACATTATGGGTGTGTTTGGTTTCCTGGGCTGCTTCTAGCCAGGCTAGCAATCTAAGCCTGGGCAGCTTAAGTCTGTTTCCACTAAGCCAATATGCACTTGTTTGGTTAGTTGTATTGTCTAAGACTGGCTAGCGTATGATGTGTTTGGTTGCCTGCGTTGCTTTGAATAGAATCACCCCTTCTCTAAGAAGGTAAGTCCACCCTCTTTGACACATTTTGTCGAACATGTCCTGGGCATGCTCCACTGTGTCGTTCTCGGTTGTTACCTCTGCCATATCCGAGCAATCCGAAGGAGCAAGAAACGCACATATGAACACACATCCAAAAATACATCCGAGCACGCATCCAAGACGCAAGAAGCAAGGAGCAATGGCAAGAAGCAAGGAGCAAGGGCGGCGGGGTGGCTTCCTTGCTCCCGAGCAAGTTGAATCTACGTCTTGCCGCCGGCAGTCGAACATGTCCTGGGCGCGCGGCAAGTCCCAGGCGGTGAGCAAGTTGAATCTCCCGAGCAAGGAAGCATGTAGAGGCACTGGTAGAAGCAAGTGGAAGGGTAATGCGCTGCGGTGCACCTGTTCGATGGTGAGGCACTGCGCCTCGCTGGCCACCGCTGCAGCGCGCCAGTCACGGAGGCGATCAGGAACTGCGGCCGGCGGGGAAACAATGCCTCCTTCCCCGCCGCCTTGGCGACGGCGTCCCGGTCCGATCCCTGTCCTCACCGTGGCCATCACCTGCGCCGCCACTGCCCCCATCCTCCACCGCCGATAGTTCCGCAGTCTCTCCCCGCCGCCGCCCTCCTCCGCCTTGGTTGTCACCATTGGAAGGGGCGCGGGACGAACCGCAGCCACGTGAGCGTGCGGGCGTCGGAAAGGAAGGACGATGGATCATCGAAAAGAAGAAAAAGAAGTATTGCAGTGGAATCGAACCGTGGCCAGTTGACAGGACCGGAGGTGGAGAGCGCTCGATTGGGAAGGAATCGAACGTGTTGAAGCCGCAGGCCACATGGCGTTGAAGCGCTGAAGCCTGGCTTCAGCACCAAAATAACGTTGGCCATTTGATCCCAATGAAGCTTCACGAGAACAGATCTGGGCCATTCGTTTCTATAGAATGGACTATTCTGGGTGCACGGACTGGTGTGTACGGATAAAAAGTCATCACTGTGGGGGAGAGTTCATTGGGTGAACTTTGCATAATTTTGACTGGTCCATTATAGTAGAGACTTGTTTGACTGGGCATTTTCGTGTCTTTGCCTGCGACCATATGAATTGTGAATCTTTTTGCATCATATTGCTGTGTAGTGTGTACTACTTGCTTGAGCCCTGTGTTTTGTGGATCTAGATGTACTGTAATGCGTCACTTGATGTGTTTTACTATCCCTGTGAAAATTGCACAAGATAACAGCTTACAAGTTCTCATTGACCTTCATATGTGTCTCGTCTGGTATGTGGCTTTTCTGCTCTTGCAGTTTTACTTTTCCATTTATTTACAATATAAGCACTTAACACATTGTCATATCACTGCATATGACGGCTTTTGAATTGATTAATGGAACTATATGATGCGTAGTTAGGCTGCAGAAGTTTCACAGGGAAAAAAGTACCATGCTCCTGTATAGCGAAGTAGTGATCTTCTTTGGTAAAAAAAGACATAAGAAGGTAACAGACTCACTTGTGTGATATTCTCTCAATTTAGGGTGTGTCAGTTTTATGCAATTAACTTAGTTCAGAATGAGGTACTCTTAGTTAATTTATTTTTAGGATTTTTTTTCTGGGGATATGCATTGTGAGCATGTTGTTGTAAGTATGACTGTCTTTCTACAATATAATTCATCTAAAGAATTTATCTTTATAGTTAATGACAACACTGCATTATACAGAGTCCAAGGAGAGAGCAGAAATGTGTTTAAGAGATATTAGAGCTAGACTTAAATATTTAATTTTGTCTTTATTATTCCTCTAGTACAAAGATTTTTATTACACACATGTGTGTCGCACGTGACTAGATCTGTAATATTTGTTTGAGATGGTTCCATAATTTGATAGAATTAACGTTGGACTTAATGTGATCCATAGCGTTAGCACTGCATTGGGCCGCTGCTGTGCTCATCGGTGGAGCGGCCGTTGTCGGGGCTGCCATCGGCACTGCACACGCCACGGCAAGAAGGGTGGTATCGAGCCTGATTCGCAGCTACCAGCGTATGTCCCAAATCCGTTCAATTCAGAGCAGCTTTTGAAATTCGTTAACTTTTGTCGAATATAAGATTGAATCAGATGATCCGTGATGTTTCCTAGGCGTTGGAGCTGAAAAAGAACATTTTATTTGGGGTGGATTCTTTACAGGAAAGAACAGGGTTTGGATGGCAGAATTGTGGGGGATGGGAAGGTGAGAGTCATCTACCGCATTCATTGATGGGAATTGGAGTTCTTGGGTTCTTCTCTTCTTTGGTGAAATTTTACATGCGAAGTCTAGATCAAATTAGTAGGTTTAGGTTGGCTCATTTGTGTAGGAGCTTGATCAGTCCGATGAATCACTGCAGATCAATCGGTTTGTTTCTCTCTGCAAATGTTTGGATTATTTAAATGACCATTTGGACAAAAGAATTAGGTTTTAGGAGAGCAAGTATGAAGAGAAAAATAATGGGAATTCAGGCGGCAATCCTGTTGATCTTCATGTTTGTTGCTATGCAACATTGGGAAAAAAAAAAAAGTTAAGGCATTTATATGGCTACCATAGTCTCCGCATCAGGTAAGAAAGAAGATTGGTGTACATACTGGGATTGAATTCCCAAAGCATTCTAACTTTGATAATGTTTGATGGCTTGAGAAAATAATTTCAGGGGAGACTAAAGGAGCTGTGTTGATCACTTTGGACCTTGTGCTGATCATTGTTGTGTTGGTTAGTTTCATCTCCATACTTCTATCTCATGTGCAGGGCCTATAACACCAATTTCAGCTTGTATTACTGACATCTTATCCACATAATAAAATTTATCTTTAATCAAATGCACAAGTCATGTCTGAATTTTATCTGTAAGTATTTATTCATCACATAAACCGCTAAGTTTGCACTTACAATTTGCAGATTCATTTGGTTCACACTGGCCTCTTTGAATTTTAGAGATACATGAATGTTTTTCCTACAGATTAAATCCATGAATAATTTAAATGAGCTTTTCTCCCTCTGAAATGTATGTGAAATGTCCTAAATAATAAATCTAAAAGGGTAAGTATGGTTTTATGTTCTGAATTGAAAGGGTATTTTGATAAAAATAAGAAGCATATTCTTAGGGATAAAAGCATTGGTGGTTCATATTTTTCTATCCTTTCATTGTTCGGTTCATGCCAATTTTAGATAATCCTCGACCTGGGGATCGAGAAACAAGTTCAACATGGGGGTTGCTAGAAGGGTGTTCAATGAAATACCAGTGGTGCTCTATGATTGTACATGTTGGCATGGCTAGCAAGGTGAATCAATTTTTGCTTTCCGTCATGATATGCAATGGTATTTTAATCATCATGTTCCTATTGTTTGAGAAAATAGACATAAATGAAGTGTGTATTTGCATTTGGGATTCTAGAGTTGGCTGCTATGTTTTCTGATGATTTGGCTACTTAGCCCAATGGATAACCTCAATTACTTTGCTAATTTAGTGGGTTACCACAATTTGGTGTTTGCTACTTCACTGGATCACCAACAATATTGGACTGTGGAGTGCAAGGCATATAGTGAATCTGGCTACTTTGTTGGCAACTTCGTCACTGTAATTCAAAAAATGGAAGTGCTATGGTGAATTTGGCTTCAAATTATTTATTTCTGACTCAATTTCTTTCTATAAAAGGTGTCAATGCTCTGTCCTTACCTATAGGCAGTGATCTATTTCTTTGTTTAGATTCAGTTCCTGCCATTGACCTGTGATACTGATTTTTACATTCATCCATTTGTTTCTAAATAAGTTGTGCTATTACTCGCATTGCCTAGAGATTGACATCGATTACCCCCAAAAGGGGCAACTCAACTTGGTGGTGATAGGAATATTTGGGTTGTCTAATTTGTATTACCCCAACTATTGCTGTAGCGTTAGCTTGCTTGATTTTATCGTGCGTTCCGTGTGTTTTTAATCTAAAAGTTTGTTGTCCCGTAGCAACGCACGGGCACGCTACCTAGTATTGCATATATATACTGCCTGCAAGCAAGCTTTAGTTGCACGTACGCAGCTAGCATAATATATTTTTTCTTTAGCAAAACACAAAGGTACACCACAACATCACCCTTCCATTCCGGCACCAGCGGGCAGCAAGCAGGCTCCGGATCAACGGCCGGTGAGACTCTGCTTCGTGTGTACATATATATATACTAGGAGAATACGCGCGCTCCGCCGCGCGTGCAGCATGGATTCGCGCCTGGGTTCGTGAGAGGGCCTGGTGTTTGTGTTAATCCATTGTAAAGTTGGAATGGGCCTCAAAAATTTGCTTGTAGTTGGGCCGTGTCTGTTGTCTTGTGTTATTTTCTTCTGTTTATACGATGCTGTAGTATGGGAAGTATTATACAATGGCATTGACGTATTGTTACGTACTGCAATGAAGATGTAGCTGCCCAGTAACCATGCATGAGAGATTATCCTCTTTGCTGGGTGCACAGCTGGGGGCTCAACAGTAGGCACGCGACGCAACAGTACGGGAGCGAAATCGACCATGTTGGAACGGCGTCAGGCACCCTACACAGCAAGGTAAAAGGCAACACAGCTGAAGCAAGAAGGAGGGCGCATTGCGAGAAGAAACGAACAGGAAATAGAAGAAGGAGCCTTAACCAGTGGCAGTAGGGATGTGCAACGGAGCAGCGAGAAGCCCACAGCGGCGTTGACGACGACCGCAAGGGCAGTCGTAGCCCCGCGGCGGCAGCGGCGGAAACCGTAGGCACCAATGACCACAGCAACACAGTTCAAGCAAAAAAGCCGGCACAATGCGATGAGAACCAAAACCAAAATAGAAGAAAGAGGCTTACCCAAGGGCAGCAGGGATGAGCGACGGAGCACCGGGAAGGCGTCGGCGGCGTTGGAGACGACAGCAACGGCAGGCGTCCTCCCCCGGCGGCGCGTGCAAGCAAGGGAAGAAAGAAGCAGAGTGCCGCGGTCAGGATGGGAATATGACCCCACCTAGCAGTGCACTTCAAGATACCTTTCTTTTCTTTTTTTTTTCTGCTGTCACAAAATCGCCGGCACACGGTTCACGGGAGAACTGGGGACAGGGCAAAGCAACGACAACCACATAAAAATTTAGTCGCACCGACACACGGCTCACGGGAGAACTGAGGAGAGGCCAAAGCAACGCCAGCCACACAAAAAATGCTCGCACACTGACGACTGCAATGCGTATGCAGAGCAGGAAGAGCAACGCGTCAGCACAGGACACGTCCCTTGAGGCCATGAGTCGCTAGAAACGCAGGAAAACTTTCCCCGATTAGGATGTAGATATGTTTGTGTGTGTGTGTGTGTGCATACTTTTTATTTCATGCATGTCCATCTTGCATGCTTTCTAGTCTATGTTTGTAAATTTTGTTCACGCGAGAGATGTACTCAAAACATGTCATTTTAATTTGAACATCATCTCACATGCAAAAAGGAGTATTTAATTAGGGTGCGTATTCTCTATTTTATCCATGTTAAATAGGTTTTCGTTACACTTTAGAGGAAAATTAACTCCATTTCCTCCAAACCATTAATCTGTTGACTTCTCACGGGCCCTCTTTCTAGATTGCTCAAAATTTCCTTCCTCCAACATTTGTAAAAATGCAATTTATTTCCCTTGTTGCTTTAAAAAATGGGTGGTGATTTTGTTTTTCATTCAACATTTACCGACATAAAAGTGATAAATGTTTCTATAAAATTCAGAATAAAGTTGACCTTTGACCTGCCCAGACCAAGGGAAGAATCCCAGCTGGGGCAAGGTGTGCAAAAAGGACAATAGGATTATCATTCATACAATTTACTATCCTTTGTCCCAAATTATACATCATTTTTTATTTTCTATGTATACGAAGTATATAACTTTTGCTATGAATCTAGACATAGATATGTCTAGATACATAATAAAAGTTGTGTATCTAAAAAAAGTCAGAATGACCTATAAATTAAAAATTAAAGGAGGGAGTATGTAATTTCTGGATAGTCTTAACTAACATGCACGCTATATTATAGCAAAAGCGAGTACAACCATAAATACATTTTTTTTCAGTTTTTTATATCTAACTTCGGTAAGTATTTTGTTGGTTCAGCTGAGAAGAAAATATTCTTGTGTGTGCAGGAAGAGTTGAACAGCTAGCAGATCTGTACTGGTTTTCAAGTGATACCACTCAAGTATGATGCCAAGCGCTCTACCGGCACTCTTTCTAGATGATATTACAGAAAGATTCTCTTATCATAACAAAATTGGTGCTGGTGGCTATGGAGAAGTTTTCAAGGTTTGTCGAATTAATATCCATACCTCTGTTCAAGTTATTATATATAACCATCACTAATAACGAACTCCAAGAACCCCATATTGTACCATGTAACATCATATATAATAATATGTGGCACTCGTCCAACAGGGAGTACTGAACAATGGTACAGAGATTGCGGTGAAGAAGCTATATGATGTCCAAGGACTTGACGATACACAATTTAATAATGAATTCAGCAACCTTATGAGGATCCAACACAAAAATATCATACGATTTATAGGCTACTGCAATGAGATACGACATAAAACCTCCGAGCTTAATGGAGAATATATACTTTCTAAAAGGATATACAAAGCTCTCTGCTTTGAATATTTGCCAGGTGGAAGCCTGGACAATCATCTGTATGGTGAGTACGTACGGTGGTATTATTGTGCTATCTGATCGTATAATATATTGGTGCTTAACACGGAAATAAATAAAAATAATCCCAACATTTCAAGACCATTGTTGTTTTCTACTTTTGCAGACGAGTTTTCTGGGCTTCATTGGTGTACTCGCTACAAAATAATTAAAGGAATTTGTGAAGGTTTATATTATCTTCACAAAGGATTGATGAACCTATTTTCCATCTGGATCTAAAACCTGCCAATGTGATTCTTGATAAGAATATGGAACCGAAAATTGCAGATTTTGGTGTATCAAGACCCTTCGATGGAACACATACATACACCACAAAAGGTTGGGTTGGTTCAAAGTAAGTATGCTTCAAGATAGATTTCATACTCGAATATTTTAATCTAATCGCGCTCACACCCGCGCATATTTTATCATCCGCCAACAACCCTATAGGCTAGTCTTTTAATAATAATAAAGTGTCGGTTTTGAGGCGCGTGCTCGAGCGCTGCTCATATCCCGAATTTGAATAGTGCCATGAATAGTAATGAATACTTTTAAAAAACAGTACTATTCAAATTCGGGATATGAGCTGCGCCGAGCTCATGCGGCTTAGGCACCTACACTTTCTTATTATTTAAAAGACTAGCCTATAGGGTTGTTATGGATGATAAAATATGAGCGTGATTACATACTCATATTAAGGTACTCCAAATCTTTCTACGCAAAAAATTTCAAAAGAACCAATACTTTTAATATATTACAAAAAATGCCACTACTGTAGTATATAAAATAAGTATAACCACATACTCTATGTATGCATAAATACTTGACATACATCCTACCATAATTGGTCTAGTATGATCATATACTTCATGTACATATACTTCGTTTGGTCATATACACCCTACATCTAGAGATATAAACATGGGGAGTAACTACTCCCTAGGAGTAGGAAAGAATTTCCATATATATATATATATATATATGTATATATATGTGTGTCCTCTATTTTTCTATTATTAACTGATCTATGGTGGTTTCCTAACATCTTCGATACCATACAGTTACTACATGGCACCAGAACACATAAGGAAACATCAAATATCAAATAAGACTGATATATTCAGCTTAGGTATTATAATCATACAGATAATGGCAGGACGAACAGGATTTGACAAATGTGGTGAAATGGCGCCATCTCCCCAACAATTCATGGAGCTTGTAAGAAACGGTTGCTTCGCCTGGCGCAGTGTAATTTCATTCTAAAGAAATACCATATATGATGCATGTCCATATATACAATTTACTTGTCCGTTGATTTTGTAGGTGATCAATAATTGAGGGATAGGATTACAACATTTTCAAAGTATGTGGAAGAAGATTGCCAGCAAGTGAAGAAATGCATTGAAATAGCTGTAAGCTGCGTCGAGGTTGATAGAAATAGAGACCTGTTATAAGTGATATTATCCGTGATTTGGAAGAGACAGAGACTTACATTACTACAGCAGCAACATCACAGGATATGGTATGGTAAATGATGATATCTTGATAAAATCATACCAAAAAGTAAATAAGCACAGTCTATTCAATCATATGATCGGGAGCGCTTATCTTGTGTGCCTAATCCACACCCCCTCCCCCTCTCCTGAAACAAATATGTTTCTTAGTAGTTACAATTATTATTTACGTGAAGTACCGCATACAGATGAAAGATTTTGTTTTTTCTCAAGAAATTACTTAATTAGGGCCTGCTTGTCTCGTATATATGATCTAGCCTGGCTCGTAGAGGTGGGCCAGGTTCATTTAAATTGAAATCTGGTTTTGAATACATACAATTCCACTTTATTTGGTTATTTGTATTTGTTGGGTCTACCTTAGAAGATTCAAAGTTTGGTTGCATATGAAGACATGTCACATAGGACAAAATGTTAAAAACAAGTGTCATTACTGTGTTTATTTTGTAAAATGATATTTCAGCACATCTTATTATTACTTCACCTCATTATGCTTAATAACCTTCAAAATTGCTAATATCACTTACTATATATTAATCACAAACTAATAATATCATTATTGGGAAGCCACATGGCATTGAGCTTTTTTTTTGAGATTACACAGTACAGCTCAGGCGCTCACAACGCACGGATTCTCACCTCTATGAGCTGGTGGCTAGGCCCGTAGGAATTTTTCATAGCAGCAAGCTATGTGGGAAAATCTGCATCCCTCATGGTCATAGCTTTAATATGTGCAATATAGTTTGCTCGGATTAGCACTTATAAAACAAAGAGCTAGTTGCTATTTCACTCCTAAAAATAGAGCTAGTTGGTATTTCACTTCAAAAAATATATATAAATAGAGATGACCACTACTACATAAATGATTTTACGAGACACTGCCTAATTATTAATGGAGATGGTTACAAAATTCAACCATCTTTTTTGATCACCTGGGAAAATCTACTGCCTATGAAAGGATCTGTATAGTAGTCGAGAACACTAGAAAATAAGTTATTCGTGGGCTGAAAGGTATGGAACTATGAGTTTGTCATGGAATCTTCCCTATGACTTGATCAATCTCCAAATTCTTCCCTTCCTAGAAGTAGTTCCCAAACTTGGCAGTTTAATTTGACCATCCAATAGGGCATTTTGTGGCTTATGATTACTTGCTATTGTTTGTGTGTACATTTACCCATATATTTGCTCGGTTGTTTAGCTGAAAGTTTTTGTAAGTACTTCATTGTATGCATTCAAAGAGGCTGGAACTATTTCCATGGTCTAAACAAAATATCAGGGCATCATGGACTTTAAAGGTCAAATCAACAAGGAATCTTACTTATATATTTTCTAGTTCTAGTAAATCTGTAAGGCGTTGTTTGGACGTTGTTGGATTCACCTCAATCCATATGGGTTGAAGTGGATTGGGGTGGACACTCCAATACACTCCAACACATGTGGATTGATGCGAATCCGAATACATCCATACAAGACATAAGAGTGTATAAATGTACCCCTTTTACCATCTGACAATTAATCATGACAGAAGTACGCATAATCTTTTTTGTTATACTTGTATATTTATAGTATTAGCATTATTTATTCGTTGGTGTTCTAATTTTTTCTTGTTTGCTTAAAACTTAGGTTAGGGTGGCCAAAATTGGACAGTGGGGTGGAGCTGGAGGTTCAAACCACCTTGACATTGAAGTATTACCCCACCACTTGGAAAGCTTGACAATTTTTAGCGGTGAGGTCATCTACGCACTTGAGTTTTCATATAATGACTACAGTGGGAAGCAACACACTGCAGGTCCATGGGGCGGAAATGGACCTAATAATAAAGGAAGCAGGCGTAATAAGGTGAGTGTGCGTGTACGGAGCAACTCCAACAGTTTGCCAATTGAGGTTGCCATCCTTTAAAATTTGGCAAAACCAAAAATTTTACTCTCCAACAGTTTACCAATTAAGGTTGCCAATTTTATCAACTGCGTATTTCTCCCGTCCGCGCGCATAAAGATACGCGTGCGTACTCCGCTTGCTATCGGTCTTTCCCGCGGCGCCGCCTCTTCTCCCGCGGTCGTGAAATTTCCTCCCGCGCGCGTGAAGAGGAAGTCGGCCTATATCTGTCTCCCGCGAAGCCCCCGCCTTCATCCAATTTGTTTCCCGTGGAGAGCTAGATCGGGCCGCAGAAGCTTCATCGACGCGATCTCCTTCATCCCATCTGTTTCCCACGCGCGCAAATCAGCCGGCCAGGCCGTGCCACAGAAGCAGCTTCATCAATGCATTCGCGAGCAGAAGCTTCGACGCCGGTGCCTGCTATCCATCGTTCAGGTAGTTTATTCCGTCAATTTCCCTTTGTCCCGATGGGTTTCTGATAGGGTTGACAGTAGGTGGATTGATGGGCATATATAGATCATGGTGTTTGTTGCTGATCGATGATGGGTTCTGCTAGGGTTCACGGTATGGTAGGGTTCCATCAAATCCCCTTTGTCCCTTTGTTCCGATTGGTTCTGCAATGGCCAGGCGAGTTAGATTTCCCTTTGTTCTATCAATTGCTTGGACGTTGGGGACCTGTAGATGATGGTGTTTGTTGCTGATCGATGATATTGTATGTTGCTGATGGCGCCCTACACGCAGTCGAGGAGAAGGCCGCGGCGGCGCCCTTCACGCAAAGAAGAACCGCGCGGTCAAGAGGAAGGACCGACGGTAGTTGGATTTAGGTACAATGTGGGCCTCTTTTTTTTAATTTGGCAACCCAAAATGGCAAACCATTGGAGAGAGTCTATTATTTCACTTGCTATATCTTTTAGGGAGTTGCCAAATCATAAAATTTGGCAAGCAATTTTTACCAAACTGTTGGAGATGTTGTATCCGTTAATCCGTGCTGCGAATAACAGTCATTTCAAATAGATACGTTTCTTATTTAAAAATTTATCTTGCCAGATTCAGCTTGGTCGTTCAGAGTACATTATGGAAGTTTCTGGAACAGTAGGCCCATTTGACATGGCGCCAGCTGGTGTTATAACATCGCTTTGTTTTATCACTAATGCCAAAATCTACGGACCCTTTGGAGAAGCAAGAGGAACTCCTTTCCAGATCGCCGTGCAGAGCAATGGCAGTATTGTTGGCTTCTTTGTGCGTGCGGGTTGGTATCTGGACGCTTTTGGTGTCTATGTCAATCCCACACACAAAGGAATTGAAGAACAAGATGTGGATAATAAGGTCCGATCATGAATACTTGTAACAGTTTAGATTTGCATGTGATTTGTTCTCGATCTATTTTTATTTATATGATTTTAATTTGTCTTGTTTTATTAACTTGAGACGTATATATTTATTACTTGAATTTTTGTTAGGCTCCCCATGCCAAGATTGAGCCATGGGGTGGGAATGAAGGGAGACCTTGCGATATCAAGGTTGCACCACACCGTCTTGAAAGCGTGACCGTTCATAGTGACATTGTGGTCAATTCACTATTCTCATACAGTGACTGTGATGGCCAGAAGCACACGATTCGACCATGGGGCGGTCGCGATGTGACTATTTGCACGGTAAGTGAGTGAATATATACACAAATATGCACTAGTACACA
Organism: Chrysopogon serrulatus; assembly: GCA_015844335.1. Taxonomy (NCBI): domain Eukaryota; kingdom Viridiplantae; phylum Streptophyta; class Magnoliopsida; order Poales; family Poaceae; genus Chrysopogon; species Chrysopogon serrulatus. The sequence goes on along the minus strand of JADLZL010004831.1, from coordinate 269,499 downwards.
AACCATTTCTCTTGACACTAGCGTTTTATTTCTACTAACGGTTTCTATTTAGAACAGCCTGTAGAAATCGGCCCTATTTTTCTACAAGGCGGTTCTCTTAAGGAACCGCCCGGTAAAAATACGATTTCTACCGGCGGTTTTCTTAAGGGACTGCCAAGAAATCGACTATTTTTACTACAGGCGGTTCCTTAAGAGAACCGCCTGTAGAAATAGTTTGAAATTAATTTTTTTGAGTTTTTTAAATTTACTCGGATGGAGAAACTCCCAAAATAAAAGTTGTAGATCTCAAAAAGTTATGAAACTTTATAGTTGACAACTTTTTCATTTGAAATCATCTTTTTATGAAAAACTACGAACAAAATTTTCAAATTTGAAATTCAAATTTTGCAAATGACCTCGGATGGAGAAACACTCTAAATGAAAGTTGTAGATCACGAAAAGTTATGAAAAAAATATTATTTTGCCTTTTAAAAATATTATTTTGCAATTTTTTTTCGTGTTTGTTTTTTGAACAACGATTTCTACAGACGGTTCCTTAAAAGAACCGCCTGTAGAAATCTATTTCCACTGGCGGTTTTCAACCAACCGCCAGTGGAAATCGGCCATTTTCACTGGCCTCTCCCACTGGCGGTTGGGAAAAACGCCAGTGAAAATGGCTGTCCAACCGCCTGTATAGAGCTTCTGTGTACTAGTGATGGGTTCGCAAAAAAAATATAATTGGGTGTTGGGCCTAGCTATTTGGTCTTGCTCTAGATTTTGTTGCTTCTGAGTTTCTGAATAACCATTATTTCTCATGAAGTTGACTTCAGAACCAGCTTAGCTTGATTGTAGCGGTACGTGAGCAACCTTTTCATTTGTCTTGCAGATTGTTGAGTTTGGTCCTTCGGAGTTCTTGAGGGTGGTCTACGGGACAACTGGCTCACTCACCGAAGAGTGGGCATCTGATGTTGTGACGTCGCTCACTGTGGTCACCAACAAACGCACATGTGGACCGTTTGGGCAAGGCGGAGGAACTCCTTTCCAGATCCCGATGCGCGACAATGGCAGCATTGTGGGCTTCTTTGGGCGTGCAGATTCAGTCATCCATGCCATCGGTGTCTACGCAAACCCTAAACAGGAAGGAATGCAATGCGAGGTACCTTAATTACTTAGCAGTCCTAGGTTATTACTTGATCCAAACATTTTCTTTTGTCCCTCATGTTAGTTAATCTCTCTTTTACGATTTCCACTTAATCTGGAGCATGATCTAGGCTGACGCGCTTGGCAAGAGTGGGCCATGGGGCGGGCGTGGAGGAGCTAGAGGCACATTACATTGATGATGAGGCTGAAGCTGGACTATCGGAGCCGCACCGCTTAGTGAGTGTCACAATCTCAGTGACGTCGTCATCCATTCGATCGAATTCTCGTACATGGACCGCGACGGAAATGAGCACACTGTAGGTCCATGGGGCGGACCCGGTGGGAATGCGTATACGGTGAGTTAATGAACTTATTATGAACACATTCTCACGTAAACGCTTTGTGTGGGACGCTGAAACAGAAATTCTCTTTCATTTTCTAAACAAATGGTACATATATAGGACTGCAGTGCACTACTGAAACATTGCCATTCCATATGCGACATATATCCAATGCTATACGACAGTGAAGAAAACAAAACTAAACAAACTCACTTTCTGCTGCAGATTCGACTCGAGCCTTTGGAGTCACTGCAAGGGATCTCCGGAACGTACGGTCCATTGGACGCCACATCACACAACACTATTGTCATAACGTCGCTGAGCTTCGCCACGAACCAATGCCTCGGCTACAGGCCATTCGGAAATGGAGGGGGAACTCCGTTCACTGCTCCGGCGGATAGTGATGGCAACATTGTCGGTTTCTTTGCGCGAGCGGGGACCTACCTTGACGCGCTTGGGGTCTACACTCGCACAGACTACGAGCTTTAGTCAGCTTCTTGTTGTATGATCTATGATGATGTCACTAGTTTCGGTGTAGGATCTTTGTCTCTGTTTTTTTACTTAAAAAATGCGATTATCTGGGGTTGCATTTTTCCGTTCACTATATCATGATTTGTGTAAGATCGAACTACGTACAGTCAGTTCTGTGCTGTTTCTCTTGTAGTGGTACGGTAATAATTACTTCTTTCCGTTCCAAATTATAGTTGTTTGACTTTTTTCGCCTTAAATTTGATTATTGCCTTATTCAAAAAATTGTGTCAAATATCAAAAATTTTGTTATAGCTTGCTTTACTAATGAAAGGTCTTCAAGAATAACTTAAATTTTACGATGTTTGCATAAATTTTTTGAATAAGACGAATGGTCAAACTTTTAGGTCAAAAAAAAAAGTAAACGAACTATAATTTGAACGGAGGAAAGAAGTAGTTTCCATTTGCAAACTGAAATGACCACGTTGATTGTTCAGGGATAAAACTGAGCCCAAATGTAAACCTTAATGACTAAAACGCCACTTTAGTAGTTCAATGACAAAATTGAGCAACAGGGCATATGCAATAGATGGATGAAAATGGTTTTGACGTCAGTTATTGCTTCCATAGTATAGTGTAAGTAACGTAGTGCTTACTGCTTACTGCTTACCAAGGACGGAACGGAAGGACCTCTAACTTTCGCCCGATCTATCGCGAAAAAACAGTTGCAATTTGCTGAGATACTTGTGTCCGAATGTTGAGACCTGATATCCATTTTGGCTGTGCAGTAAAGAGTGAAGCCCTATATATGTTTCGGAAGGCAACTAGTGAAGCAAAGTTTCTGGTTCGACTGTCAACTGTCATCCGTTGCTGTGCTACCTCATTTCGAGTAGCATTGTATGGCATACACCGGTTCTGCAAGGACTATTTTGCTCTATTTGCTCCTCTGTCTTTACTCGTTATGAGGTTTGCTGAGCTGTTATATGTGTACGACGTACTGTCTCAAAATAAGTCCATCGGAACCTTTGTCGTCGATTCAGTTTTTCGGTTGCTTGTACAAGACAATGTTCTCGCTTGGCTGCTTGCTTTAGCCGTACTTTGTCCTGTGCTTGTGGGAACAACTAAATAAACCTAGCCATTCATGTACTGCTATATAATACTCAGCTTGGACCAGACGCTGATCTACAAAAATATTGCATGAACTGGAGGAGTTTGTTGCCATCCAATTCTCTGCTCTGTGCATGATATGGATTCTCTTCTTTCCCCGTTGCTGGCAACAGGCATCAGCTGTGTTCTGTGTCGTGGATTGAATTGATTGATCCCATTCTCGGATATGTGATATGTCATTGTCATGTATAAGTTCCTGACGACAGATTGGCTGTTGCAACGTTGGCCTCTCTCCTCCGTCATCAGATTATCCCGTGGCCCGTCCGATCGATCCGTGGTACGGTGTGCTTTGCTGGCATGAAGAAGGAACGCAGGCAGAAGCGACGACGACATGGCGACCGCCACAAGGTGAGCCCGGTACAGCAGCAAAGTGGTGGTGGCAACTGAACTGGGAAGGACACGACGACGACGGTCAGCAGCACCCAAGCGCCGCCGGGGACGGTGACCGGCCGTGTCCTGCCACACGCCGCCGGGCAAGGTAACGCAGGCAGACGGTACAACACGACGATAGCTGCTGCTGGGTCTTTCACGGATCCATCGCCTGTGGGCCTTAACCGTTGAACTACAAGGGACGACGCGCCACCGTCGTGGGCCGCCTCGCCAGGGCAGTGAGTGACCTCTGTCAGTGCTGGCGGTTGATAGTTGTATAGCATGTTGGACCCCAGGATGGGCCTGTCCATCATAACGACTGTGGGGCTTGGGCCAACTAATTTAGCAAAGGCCCGCCTGACGATGAAGCCGCTCGTTTCGTTTGGGTTGGTGGGGAAGTGCAACAGTCACGAATACGGCCCGGCCCACCCAATCTCGTCATCGAGCACCAAGCCACACTCACCCGTGGGGCACCGCCGGCGGATCGATCCCCTGCCCGCTGGCGCGCATCCTACACGGCAGTGGCAGTCGCCCTTCCACTGATTAACAGAGGTGGACGTCTAGTAGTCTGCCCGCCTCTATAAATGAATGTGTGTGCCTACAAAATCATTTGTTTAATGGTGTTGCAAAGTTGATTCTTAGTATATCTTATTGAGTTTGTAATCGTACAATTGGGAAAACAAAATTCAAATAAGCTACAGGGTAACAAAATAATTGGATTATAGAAAACATTAATAGAGGCCAACATCTTAGTTGTGCCCGTCTCTATTAAACATTAACACCTCTGTTACTGATTAACGAAGATGGACGACTTAATGTTACCACCTCTCTTCATTTTATTAACAGAGGAGGGTGTCCTTATTACACGCCCTACTCTGTTAATAGATTAACAGAGCTGTGCGTGCTGACTGACTATAGAAGGCGTCTTTAGAATTAGCCAATCTAGCAGTGACGATTTGTCAGAAGTGGCTAGGGTGCCCACATTTGAAATATCCATTCTAACGACCTCTAAAAATCCATTTTGTAGAAACTAATCAGGTTGAGAGCGAGTACCAGATCAGATCAGATAATCTATCACTATCCTATTCGAACCACCACCCCAGTTTTTTAACTCCTGATGTTGGGTACCATGTCTAACACTACACCGTCACAATATTAGACTAACTGAAGGAAGTAGAAATACTATATATATGCACACTGCTAATGATATAATACAACTCGGCATCATACTTATATCCTGGTGATGATTATTATCTATCTACCACTACCATAACCATCACGCAAAGCAAGCTAAGTGTTCATCGTTGATCGATAATGCTAAGCACAACGAATACCCTGCTCCTCTTCTTGTTCCTCATCTCTGTCGTGATGGTCCTTGTATCACACCGTAGCAACAAAACTGAAACGCAATCAAAGAAGAAGCGCCCTCCTGGCCCATGGCGCCTCCCGTTCATCGGAAGCATCCACCACCTACCCACCTCACACTCACAGCCGCAGGTGACTCTCCGCGACCTGGCCGAGAAGCATGGCCCTTTGATGTACCTCCGGCTGGGCCAGGTAGACACCGTGGTGGTCTCCTCGCCGGCGGTGGCGCAGGTGGTGCTCCGGGACAAGGACATCAACTTCGCATCGCGGCCGTACATGCTCGCCCCGGAGATCATCGGCGGTGGCCACAGCTTCGCCCTGGCTCCCTACGGGGCCTACTGGAGGGCGCTGCGCAAGCTCTGCACGCTGGAGCTCTTCAGCACACGCAAGGTGAGGCAGGTCGCACCCATCAGGGACAGCGAGACCATGTCCCTCGTCAGGGAGATCCGCCGCTCCTGCAGCGCCGGCGAGCCGGTCAACCTCGGCAGCCTGCTGGTCTCGTGTGCTAACTCCATCACTGTGATGGCGACCTTCGGAGATCGCTTGAGCAACGAGCACAGGCTGAAATTCTTGTCGGCGATGGCCGTCACACTGAGCAATGGTTCCGGTTTCTGCGTCTCCGACCTCTTCCCGTCCCTGTGGTTCTTGGACGTCGCCACCGGGATGCGACGGCGCCTGCAGATGGCGCATGAGCAGCTCGACCAGGTGCTGGACCAGATCATCAAGGCGTGCCAGACGAGGCAGAAGATGAAGAATAGTGCTGAGGGGGAAGAGGACCGAGATGACAACGTTCTGAGCACCATGCTTAGAATCAAAGATGAGGAGGGGTTCGAGTTCCCGTTCAACATCGCACACATCAAGACAGTCATTATAGTAATTGTTCTTGCTCCCCCCCATTTTCTTTGAATGGAACCTTATAATCAGCACAACGCTGATATATAGTATTATGCATTCTAACATTTAATTTGTGGGGAAAACCAGTCACCTCTATATAGCATGATTTTTTTTTTTCCAAAAATGTATGGTGTCTTACCTATCCTAAATTATATGTCGTTTTGGTTTTTCGTTTTCGTTATGCAACTAGAGCTACCATGTGTATAAAACATAATAAAAGTTATGCATCTGAAAAAGTCAAAATGACCTATAAATTAGAATGGATGGAGTATTTTTCTTAATAATGGGATGGAGTATTATTAAGCGTACATTTAGTCAAAACAACGATTCAAAGACTAAAAATTCAAAAACATACGTAACATAGAAAAAAGAATGATGAAGGGAATATAAATATGTTCATTCATACGTAGCTATGAAGATTTGATAAAGATACGATAATGACAGTCGTATTTGTAAGCAGTGTCATAAGCGAGTGAGCAGTATCCAGTAGTAGTTAGAGCTCATATTTGTTATTTACTACTTGCTTCTTTCTTACCTGAGACCTGTATTTGCTCTTACTGGTTATGCAACATATTGTAGGATTTATTCATAGGAGGCACCGACACGACATCAGCTGTGGCTGAGTGGGTCATGTCTGAGCTCATGAGGAACCCGGAAGCCATGGCCAAGGCGCAAGCAGAGGTGCGGCGAGCGCTCAACGGCAAGAATCACGGCGACCAAGAGTCGCTCCTGGGCTGCCTGAACTACACCGGCATGGTGATCAAGGAGACATTGAGGCTGCACCCATCCCTCCCGTTCCTGGTGCCCCGCCTCTGCCGCGAATCCTGAGATGTCGGTGGTTTCGAGGTGTCCAAAGGAACCAGAGTGATCGTCAACTCGTGGGTGATAGCCAGAAGCCCAGAGTATTGGGACGAGCCTGAGGAGTTCAGGCCAGAGAGGTTCGCAGCAAGCACTGCAGATTAGATTACAGGGGAACGCAGTTTGAGTACTTGCCATTCGGTAGCGGAAGGAGGATGTGTCCTGGCATGGGCTTCGGACTGGTGACCCTAGAGCTGATTGTGGCGCGGCTCTTGTACTACTTCGACTGGAGCCTTCCAGCTGGAATGCGGCCTGAGGAGCCCGACATGGACACCACATTGGAGCAACAGCAAGGAGAACAAACCAGCTGCAGCTTGTTGCAGTGCCTTACGAGCATGCTATGGAAATTTGAAGATATGTCAGTTAAGACCAAACTGTGTATTGCAGAAGTTGATGGATGATATTTGTGTTGTTGTGTACCTTTGGTTTGTTTGAGCAATGGTGTAGTAGTATTGTGTGATGCATGCATATGTGTGGTTTACTTAATTGTGAGAGACATGTAGGTCTGAGTTTCAAATATTTCGTAATGTATTTGTCATGATAAAAGATTTGTTCCGTGCCAATAATTAAGACAGACCTTACTTTGTAAGGACATGTACAACCTCTAGAGACAGGGGATTGTCTTGGGTTCAGAGCAGCTACACTCTAGGTTATTGCAGCAAAGACTACTCTGCTTGTTCATGTGGTTTTCTTTGTATAATAATGTGGTTTGTACTTGTGCTGCTTTATGTATTTGTTCGCCGTTAACGGGGCAGGGCGGGGTAGTGGCGAGAGCATCGTGGCTAGGGCGTTTGACGAGGCGGCAATGGCATGAAGGTGGAGGATTGGCAGTTGGGAAGCTTCGAGAATGTCCTCGGCGCTAGATTGATGCTTGGTTGGCTAGAGATGGTGGCAACCGCAAAACAACAGTGGTGGTGGGTTTGCCGGCGGCGTTTCCACATACCTAGAAGGTCTACCCCAACTGCCCATTAATCCTCTGCGGTAAGTTGGCACTCGACCTCATTAACGGTAGAGTTTTGGAGTCACTTTCCATGCAGGAAAGCCCTAGAACTCGGTTATGACAATGGATTCACTGCCTATTTTAGGTAGACAGTGGAAAAGATGAACAGAGTAAAGTGAGATAACGACAGGGGGTAGCATAGCACCACCTATGAAGTGATCTTCCTCCGGCATGTGTGTAACGAGGAGAGTCGTCACTCCCTAGGGATCCCTAACTTACGTTCCAAGCCAAATGCATGTTGTCGCTCTGAGCATGCAGGGTAGGGCATCCGGTTAGACGAGATAGGTGGCAGGGCGAGCATTGGGAAAGTCAGGGGAGGGTCGGAGGGCGGGCTCATCTGGTAAATAGGGGACGAGCATGTGTGCAGTGCACCGCTATTGGTCCCGGCACACGCCATGTACGAGGGTTGCGGAGTATGGTAGCGACTTGGTCAGATTTCGCTTCTATATTATCGAGGATTCATCTTCTGATGTTTACTATTTAGCTTGGACTAAAATCTGATTTGTAAACAAATATTGCACGCACTGTTGTTTGTTGCTAAATCTTTGTCCGTGCATGACACGGATTGTGTGCGTTAGTCGTTGCTAACAATTCATGTATGGATCTGGGGATTGCATTTGTTTCCTACTTCCCTTGTCAAATTTGCCGTATGAGTTGTGTTCATAGTTGTATTTTGGACCTAGAATGGGCCTATCTACATTAATCAGTGGGAATGCCTTGGTGATGGCAAAGGCCACCTAATTTGGCAAAGGCCGGATGATGGGTCAGCGAAGTGCAACAGAAAAGAATACGGCCCGGCCCACCCATCCCGTCATCGAGCACTAATCACACCCAGGGAGCATCGCCGGCGGATCCCCTGCCCGCCGGCGCCGATCCTACACAGCAGGATGCAGAGTCCCTTGCCTTCGATCTCTGGTCGGCTGCCATGGTCCATGGGGCCCCCTATATTCCGCGCCTTGCCACCATCGGTTGCCGGCTGTGAGTCCTCTGACGCGGCTAAGTCCGGGTCTTACTGATGGTTTCCAGATCTCTCGTCGGCGACGTCGAGGACCCCGTCCACTCCAGCGGCCTAAGCCATCTCCGAGTAAGTCCTTGTTGTAAACTAGTATCATATTAATTTCGACAGGTCTTCTTTCGCATTGACAATGGATCTCATTGTAGCCTCTTAGTGCATGTTTGGAATGGAGAGCCGTGGGAAGTGAACAGTTTTTCTGCTAATTTCCTGTGAAAAAATCATAGGTTCAAAGCAGTAGCAGCTCCTTATGAGTGGTTGTAGTCTTGTAGGCTTGTAGCAAACTCCTGATACTACCAAGAATTACCTGGGGAAATGGAGATTTATGCTCTTTACCTAAAACTTGGAACACTGTGTTGGTTTCTCCAACAAAAACCAGTGAGTAGTTTGAGGAGTGAGGAGATGGTAGGGACTTGAACGGTCAGCATCTCCTCCTCTCTCCCCCTTTGTTCCACCTCCCCCTCTCCCCTTTTATAGGGAAGGTGGGAGGGGACATCTTATTATTTTTTCCTTGGTGGAGCTTGTATTTACAAAATTACCATTTAGAACTATACATGAGCCCGAATATTAATTCAATTCTCTAAGCTATGTAATTGGGCCAGAGCGGGGGTGCTTGATCTATAACGCCACCCCCAACAGTAGCCCCTCAGCAATTTGGTTTTGATCGATAGTACAAGACCTAATAGTTGAATATAAACTAAGTGTGGATCAATTATAACTCAGTTATTTTATCTATATATAGAGATTGTAAGGACTACTTTTCCTCTTGTCTTTGGTGGCGCCCTTTGCTCGTGCCTCCGTGGACCGATTTTCCAGTGACTTGCTCTTTGCACGACTTAGTTCAATCAAGTGAAGTAACTGACGAGGACGAAGAGGTCGTAGAGGAGGATAATGGCATGTCCTGAAATCTTCGTTTACGAGCACCAGGCAAAGCTTCGGTCTTTGAGCAATTTCCTATCCAATACGCTCTACGCCAATCCCTCTTGGCTGGCATTCGTGGGACTATTCGCATCAAAATATTGCTAAGGGCGAAGTGGAAGATGCGATTGATGGCTCCTTGGCCTCAAAGTGTCGGTGATAATGTCAAAAGTGCCGACGAAGACTTCCTTCCTTAAAAGTTGATGACACCAAATTGTTTTTTGCATTGATGAATTGTTGGCTTTCATTTATTTTTCTTTTTAAGCGATAGGCTATCTTTTTGCTTTAGGCCAAATAGGGGCAAAACAAGCCCCTGATTGCTTTACACTATTTCGGCACCAACCTCCTACCTTTAAGGCGAGAGAGCGAGTAGCGGCAAAACGAGCTTGTCAACAATTTTTTCTATTCAGCGCCAATCCAAGGTGAGGGGCGAATAGAGGCGGAATGGGCCCTTCGACAATTTTTTTATTATTCGACGCCAATCCCTCAAACCTTTTTTTGCGAGGGGCGAATAGGGGCAAAATGAGCCCCTCGGCAATTTTTACTGTTCGGCACCAATCCCTCAAACCTTTTGAAGCGAGGGGCGAATAGCGGCGAAATGAGCCCCTCGGCAATTTTTATTGTTCGGCGCCAATCCCTCAAACCGTTTAAAGCGAAGGGCGAATAGAGGCGAAATGAGCCCCACGGCAGTTTTTTTATTATTTCAGCACCAATCCCTCGAACCTTTTTGAGACGAGGGGAATAGAAGCGAGATGAGCCCCTCGGCAATTTTTTATTATTTCGGCACCAATCCCTCAAACCTTTTGAGACGAGGGGGAATAGAAGCGCAATGAGCCCCTCGGCAATTTTTTATTATTTCGGCGCCAATGCCCCCACCTTTTGAGGCGAAGGGGTGAGGCGCTGAGAAATGAGCCCCTCGGCGGTTATGAATTGTTTTTGCACCAATCTCCCACCTTTTGCGGCGAAGGGGTGACGTGAAGCTACAAAGCTCTATCAAATCGATGTGCTTTGCTTGGATGTAGTTTTGGCAAGGTGAAATTACTTGACCTATTTCATGTCATTGAGTTTTGTTTTCATGTATTTTTTGCAATGCGAATGCATTGAGCTCTTATCTGATGTGACTTTCGAAGTGCTCGAGGCCACAGTTTGTCACGTGTCCCATTGTGCTTCACGTGAGCTTTTCTTCATTTAGGCGAAGTGCCCTTGGTGAGCTTGGCTTGATGCTGGGGATTGCGTGGCTCCCTTGGAGGGCGGCTTAGGGCCGCGAGGGGTTGAAGCAACCCAATGTTTCGCTTAATACATAGTTGATAAGGGAGTCTCGGTATGCGTGGCTCTTTCGACATTTATGCGGGTGCCTCGTTAAAAACCCTCCCTTTCGGCGAAGGAAACAAGTGCGTCCCGACAAGTTTAGAATATGAACAAGGTACATTTCAGAATGAAGAAAATAGAATAAAATTACATCATTTTGACTCAAAAATGGTAAAAAACGGACAGCAAAGTGTCATGGGTAAACATTGTCATGGGTAAACATCACGCAGATTGTCCGCATTCCATGTTTGGGTTCTTTGTGAACTGTCCTCACTGTGAAGATGAAAGACTCCCCGCTTTGGCATGCTTGCGACGTCGAAGGGACCTTATTAAGCTTCGCCCTCGCATATGTGCTCAGAGGGTCGAAGTCCTTAGCTCTTAGACTTTTTATTTAGCTTCGCCCTCACGTATGTGCTTGGAGGGTCGAAGTTCTTAGCCCTTAGACTTTTTGTTTAGCTTCGCCCTCGCGTATGTGCTCGGAGGGTCGGAGTCTTAGCCCTTAGGCTTTTTATTTAGCTTCGCCCTTGCGTACTCGGAGGGTCGAAGTCTTAGCCCTTAGGCTTTTTTTCTTTCAAAATAACAGAAGGGACCAGGGGTCGAATTAATTAACGTAAAAGGCACAACTGAGAGTGCAATAGAGGATTACAAGCCCAAGCAAGGATAACTTAAGAAACAAAGAAACAAAAGTAACCATAGAAAGGAGAAAAGCTGAACTAGAGCTGCAATTCGTTGCGAGATGCCAGGGGAATAACTATTTTTGGCTCTCAGCAACAAAAGCTAGAACTCCATTCTGAGATCAACTTTGATGCTTTGATCGTTTGGAGGCAGTTGCCAAAAGACTGAATCATTCCTTGCTTTCCAAATTACCCAGCACATGAGAATTAAGATCTTCATAAAGAAAAGGCACCTGCAACTCGATCTTGAAGTTTTGAAGATTCTGGAAAGGATCAAGATTAGGGTCTGGTTGCAAGTTCAGCCAGGACCAGCACTGATGAGCAACTGGGCATCACAGGATGGAGGATTAGATGACTGCTAAGCTGATTATAGGCCTTCTTTACTGAGAAAGAACTTGAACTTCACATGAATATCCACTTGTCAATTAAATCGCTTCTATAAGACTCCTGCACTTCTGCTTGCAGCTGCATCATATGAAAATGGGCTTGCTGGGATAAAGATAAGTGAAATAAGCTATGAAATAGAACTGTACCAGCACCTTCAGCAAAAGAAATATGTTTCTTTTTTGCGTAAGAGTGTAGCTCTGGGAATCTAGCAAAGCAGGTTCACCATTCCCCAGATGTCGTCCCACAACAGGCAAGAAGTACCATTGTTAACTTGAACTTGTTAACTTGAACTCTTGCCATGCCTTTGAATTTATCAATCAAGTAATCAAATGGTCAGTCAATAAAGTGAATGAAAAACATTGTTGCAAAAAGGTTTGCGAGTGCCCACGTGACAGCTTGATGTTATACTGTCACCTCAAAGAAATAATGTAAACCTGCAGATTTGAGGACAGTGAAGAGATATCGCTTGAAGCGGGGTGGATAATTTAAGACGAAGAGAGGTGTGCTTAACAGCAACACATCATAAAGTGAACACACGCAACTGCGTGGTTATGGAATGGGTCTACAAAAGAAACGAAGGTTGTATGCACTAAATACTTGCTCTATTTGGCTAAAGAAGTTAGCCTGCTATAGCCTTATTGAGTAGACGACATCAAGCTGCTAGAAATTCCCAAACTGCAGAGGAACTGTTGCTCTGAACAATCTGGCGGCAAGAGATTAAAAGCTGCCATGTATTCACTATCTATATGACACACATGCAAGCACGTCTACGGTGTTTAAATGATCAATCAGTTAGGCATATATGCAAAAGATTAGAAATTGTTGTGCTAAAGTTATTCTACAGTGGTAACAGCTTATTCGAACTCTGAATGTCAGATATCATGTATTGAACAAATTATTTTTTAGTCCTAACAAATGAAACAAAAGAACTTACTTTGATAATTCAAAACTATTATAGTGAGGATTCACACTTAACTTTGTCAAGTACTCTGTATACCAATTTCCATATAAATTATCATGAGCCGTAGTTCAGGTGCATTATATATGAAGAAAATATGACTAAATGAGCCTTAGGAGTTAGGAATACCAAGGTAGAGCCTAATCACATCATATAACCACACCGATATTCTTGCTTCTGCTGCTGGCCTACAAACATTTTATAAGACTGTTTCTGAAATAAAGCTAGTTAGCTTAGCACATTGGTTAGTGGTTAATAAAAAGAGATCTGATCTTATGCATACTTCCCTACTTCCAAGTACTTTTTTTATCCTTCTTTACAAACATGCATAAATTTATCAGGTAATAGCAGTATGCACCAATCAATTATAAAAGTAGTGTGGCACTAGTGCTGACTCTTTTCTAATTGACATTCCATCGACTAGATATGTAATCTGTAATCTATTGCAAAAGCAGTAAGCAACTGGAGGTGATCTGCTAGAAAGTAGAGCGCAGGCGCGAGGCATCGGCAGAATGTAAGAATAGACTTGTGCATAAAAATGAATTCAATTAGAAATGCAACGTACTCTGATAGATGGAGACGCCCCGACAGGGCAACACCCAGCAGGCACAAGGCATTTGTGCTGTTGCTTGCAGCGAGCTCTTCTCATTGCTCAGATGCCGCTCATCGCCAATGCTAGAACTACTCCTTGCTGTATAACATAAAAAGACTGGCCCTGATCGGATGAAAGACTGGTTGCTCCTTCAATGAACTGAAATGATACGGTTATGCTGCTGCTAAAGAAATCACCAAAGAAACCGAGCACAAGTGAACTGAGAGGCAAAAGGAGCCGCTGCTGAAAAACTATGCTACTGTCTGATGGTTTAGATGCAGTTGCTATCACCTATCACTGCTTCCCCACGAGCTGCAAATGGATTATCTTGCAGTCAAACAGGGAAAAGCACAATCATTCTGAGCAAGATGCAGAGGAGAATGTCCTGACTGAACTGCACACAAGGTGAACAGGTTACTGTTGGAAAAAATGAAATTAAGACAGCTCTACCTGTTACTGCTTCAACTTCTCTGAAACGAACTGTCCCTATGAACTGCAAAGTGGTGCTGCTTCTGAGAACTGGGTTGGAAAACCACGAGTAGAAGTTTCAGACTGGATCTGTCGATTTATAATTGCTGTTACTGATCCAGACGGCAGCCTTGCAATGGGATTTGACGAAAACTGTCCAAAACAAACTCGATTGAAGTGAAATTCAAAGTATTCCAACCGCTCTGTTTAGCTATAGAGGTCAGCCGCCAGCTGTAGCCTTACTGAGGAGCGGAGAGCTGGTTGCTAGATATTCCCAAACTGCGGTGGAATAGTTGTTCTGAACAATCTGCTACATGCTGTTGAGCTGAAGAATACAAGAAAACTGCCTTGACCTGATCGAGGTCACCATGAAATTCACTAACGGGTTACTGCACTGACAATGTAAGCACAAGCAAGCGATCAGCATGGTCAAACAGCAAGCTGATGCGGTAAATTGGTCTGCTGAGCAGAACACGGTTCTTGTGGCCGGATAACTGAAACTCCCATAGCCGCCTAGACAGCAAAGGCTCGCCAAAAAAAGTGAAAAGAACAAAGAAAAAAGAAAATCCGGTTGGACCAGTATTTTAATCACAATTCGAGCAAAACAAAGGTAAGCTGTTCCGGCTTAAAGCAATTAGAAGTACCCTGGGAATTTTAGAAAACCGAAACCCTAGGAGAATAGGGAAAACTTGAAGAAAGCACAAATTCACGGCGCTCAAGTGAGAGATTAGATGGGGGATTCACCCTAGCCTTACTCACATGTGTCATAGCACCGATTTGCCTCAAAAATTTTGCCCCAAATTGCATTCGAAATCGCAAGAACAAAAATCCCCAGAAAATAAAATAAAAAATCCTTATGCTTTGCTTGAACGCGTCGGCTGCCACCCATTTCGCATCCCGGGCGAAATGCCGAGAGTTATCTTGAGGAGCGGCACATGCCCGGACATGGCCTAGTACACAGGGCACAAGTACGGGCCGAAACGGTGGGCACCAATGTTGGTTTTCTTCGACAAAAACCAGTGAGTAGTTTGAGGAGTGAGGAGATGGCAGGGACCTGAACGGTCAGCATCTCCTCCTCTCTCCCCCTTTGCTCCACCTCCCCCTCTCTCTTTTTATAGGGAAGGTGGGAGAGGACATCTTATTATTTCTCCCTTGGTGGAGCTTATATTTACAAAATTACCATTTAGAACTATAAATGAGCCCCAATATTAATTCAATTCTCTAAGCTATGTAATTGGGCCAAAGCAGGGGTGCTTGATCTATAACGCCACCCCCAACACACTGTATGAACAAAACAGAGAGTTTTAATTTTCTTCTTTTTTTTTCAGAAAGTTTTACGTAGAAAAGGCAGCAATAGTACTATTATTATTGTGCCCAGTGTACTAGGCCATGTCCGGGCATGTGCCCTATTGCACTGTATTCTTTGCTTCCTAGAGCAGTCCCAACCTGAAACTATAGCTAGTTTCCAACACATTCATATTTTGAAAACGGTGTGAAAAAGAGTTTTATCTTCATGGAACTCTCTCTATTTTTATAAAGCTTTTATCATCTCCCCCTTTATAAATACACAGTATTATATCAGCATATTTAATACCCATGAAACCTCCATTGAGATTGGAACTGCCCTTATGCCCTCATTGTAATTCCATTGGATGAGATGTTAGTCAACTCTCAAACACATTTACTCAAAAAAAAAACTCTCAAACACATTCAAAGAAAAAAAAACTAAGGATTGTGGCACATATCAGATTCATGGTCGCCATATACTAAAGAAGGCATCTTAGCTCCAAACAAGACTGAGTATCGGCTGCACAAGGGTATAATATACATAGTAAGCACATGCAAAACGTTAACCTCATCTATCAAATACAATCAAAATAGTTTCCTAAAAAAATACAATCAAAATAACAAGTGAGCTAGAATTTTCTCGTCCCAGTCTTTTTTTTGGCAGATACTAATAGATCTGTTCCAGCTTCAAACCTTTTCAACGAAGAGACATCAGACCATGATTATTACAATAATAATTTAACTTCAAAATAAAAAATAGATAAATGACAGTTTATATTCGGTTTTATCTACCATAGGTAGAATCAGATCAATTATTACAAAGTTCGACCTTCTCGACCACACACATTGTCATAACCCACTTAAATTTACAACCAGATTTGAATAAAACAAAATGGAAGGTAGACACTTGACTAAGAAAGACCGATAAACCTAGTATATGTTCAACATTATTTACAAATACGTATCTTAAGTGACCAAACATGAGACACGAAGAATTGCATGCATAGCTCTTGACTCTAGAAGGTAACACGCTTTAACGAGCAAGGACCAATCCTTCTCGTCATTATTATGATATAATAAGAGAGACAGAGAGAGAGAGAGAGAGAGAGAGAGAGAGCGAGAGAGCACGAGATGGAAACCAGTGCCCCTCTTGAATAGAACCTGCAAAAATCATTTATCGTGTGCCAAATTGCCTAACTAGGCGCTTCAGTTCACTTTTTGTGCACAAATTAGTTCACAACTTGTATTCCCCTAAAATATATGGTATATTTTCTTTGGCGCACTTGATAATGGAGGGGTTGGAAGAAATTTGAGAATGTGAAACGAAGTTTGAGTGCCAAGGAGGAATTGCATGCACAGACCTATGCAGGCCCAGAAAGACATTGTTACGGCACCAGCCACTGTACAGCATCCGGCACATGACATCGAAGGAGACAGAGGAAGTAGCTGGGCCGTTGCTGCGGAGGTCCAGCAGGCCCAGGGTCCAGAACAAGCGCATCTCCGGTTCCTCTGCTCGGATGACATCGTCTGTCTAGCTAGCTGTAGTGTCCTCTCAAAAAAAAAAAAAAAAAGCTAGCTGTAGTGCTGTAAGTATTTGGGAGGAAAGAGATGAGAGGGGGCATGATGAATATTGTAACAGACTACTTCTCCAGCAAGTAAAACTCGTCCGCTGCCTATTCCCTTGCTTGCTACCTTCCTTAAACTCTGTTCCTCTGCTCGGTTATAACAGACGTATGGAAATTCGAGAGAGAATATAGATGGGTTTTGAAAGTGGTTGATAGACTGCAAAGAAAGAAAGCAGGAGTGCACACTGCATGCAGTGGCTTATTATTTCGCTCTTCTTCTCTTACTACGTTTATACCTGAGAAATAGAAAATAAACCATAATTTTATTTCAGTATTACCTTCCTATTTGTACAGTAGGTCTAGTCTTCGGAGTTCCTAACGTTCGAGTAAACTTCCATTTCTTTCTCCTTATAAAAGTGTCTGTCCTTCCTTCTTCTTACCTACCATAGAAGGAATTCGAATACAACGATACTGGCGCGCTTATTTATTATAAACCTAAAAGCGATTTCTACCCGCCGGAAAGCCCACCCAGTCCCTCTCTTAGGATGGGCGGCCTCTTATTAAGCACATCTAATTCTACATTTGACCCATTTGACAGATATTTTCTAAGGCTGAAATCACACAGTTCTTATCCCGGCATCTTACTTACTATTTTGAAAACGACTACTTTTTCCTTTTCCTTTAGGGTTATGGGGTGATAATCTCCCGTTGCTATGGGGGAAGTCACTGAGAGCTCTGAGTCGGATGAGGTGGAAACTTTGCTCTTTCTCCTTGGCCGGAAGGAAAGAAACTTGCTTTTCTGATCTCACTGTCAGTAGTGATCATCTAGACATGACATAATAAGTCTATCTAATAAATATTTGAATTGCACGGGCAGACATCCAATACATGTATATAAGGACACTTGCACCGGACCTATGCCTATTTAGAATAAGAATAAAGTCCTCTATAGTTAGTGGCATATTACTCCTAGAAGTGATAATTTGATACTCCTCCGATAGCCTTGCGGCGCAAAAAGGGCTTTGCTTTATGATATAAGGACACTTGCACCGGACCTATGCCTATTTAGAATAAGAATAAAGTCCTCTATAGTTAGTGGCATATTACTCCTAGAAGTGATAATTTGATACTCCTCCGATAGCCTTGCGGCGCAAAAAGGGCTTTGCTTTATGAGTGATGATTAGTCTCTATGAACTTAGTTATCTGTGTGTTGGCTAGCTTACTTTGCTATTGTATGACACAGGGATTGGGAACCATGTTGTTGACGACTGGCTTCATGTCCGCGAAACATGCTGCATTTGCGAATTGCCAGAATAGAGAAGTGATTAAAGGATATCTACACAAGTCACAAAATGTACCACTGGAGTATGAACAGCACAGCAGATAGGAGGGAGGAATTGGGGAAGAACAGCTACTAGGCGCAGGAAGAAGAAGTAACGAGAAAGGATTTGGATTAACAGAGTAATTGTTCAGATATTACATAAGTCTCTCTGAATGAAATCCAGCATATTATTCCGCACGCAGGCTGGCAACCACGGACGACTAGAGCATGCAAGCGAACGTATTCTGGGCCTGTGGCCATCTAGCGAGTCCAATCATCGCCAGTCCAGTGGGTGTTGGGCTTTCTGGCCTGAGAGCTACTCCCTGGCGCTTCATCCTGTTTTCCATCCGGTACCTGGGAAGTGCAAGGCTCTGGGACAGTAGCAGTAACGTGGAGAAGATCGGCCGGCTCAGACTTGAGATACTTAGCGCGCAGCAGCGCAATGTTATCAGTGTTGTTTTTGCCATGAAATTTGACTGCCTTGGTCTCGTGGAGGTGGTGGCGGTGCTCGTACGCTTCCATAATTAGAGGCAGCACCAACGCCTACACACGACGGCGAATTAATGTAAGAGAAGTATTTGTCACCACTGGCGATATGACGATCAAGGTAGAGCAGTCAGAAGATAGACTCACCATCTGGTCCCTGTTTAGCTTCTGCAACGGGCAGTTGATGCCACCGATCTTGACCTTTACGAGGTTGAAGACGGAGTTCACGTAGATGGTGACGCTCCCCGTTGTGTACACATACACTTTGTCGCCTGGGTCGCACCTCCTCGCGTGCTTGGTCGTCTTCTTCCACATACGGTTGGTGATGCCATCGCCCAGAATCTGATTGATCCCACAAATTAAAGCAGATCATTAATTAGAAAGCAAAGACGGGCAGAGTTGGTGAAGTGCTCGTGCACCACCGAAGAATAGTGAGAACTTACCGCACGCAGCTCGTCTGGCTTGACCATTAGCATCCTTACAAAATCCTGAACAGTCTTGATGTTGTTGTGCTCCAGCCTATTGTGGAACGCGCCTTCCTTGGTGATGTTCTCCAGCACCCACACCGAGTCGCCAAGGGAAGGAGGACGGTAGTGCGTCTTCAGCTTGGAAAGAGGAGGGTCCCGCTCGATGAGGTTGTAGCGGTGCTCGTACGCCTCCAAATGTAGCTGCCGCATCAACAACTGCACGAGACAGCAAAATGTAATGTAAGAAAACCCTATTTTCCTCGGGCGCTCTCATGTCCAGCTCAAGGAGACATATGATCGATCGATTCACCATCTGGTCCCTGTTCAGCTGCTTCAAGGGCAACTCAGTGCCGCCAATCTCGACCTTAACGATGTTGAAGACAGAGTTCACGTAGATGGTTCCGGCATCGGCTGTGTACACGTACACCTCGTCGCCGGGGACGCATGTCCTTGCGTGGCGGGTTGTCGTCTCCCACATACGGTCGGTCATGCCGTCGCCTAGAATCTGATCCCACAAAACAGAAGCACCCAAAGTCAGGCTTCACCATGCCGGCGAAGGACCGAGAGTCCGTGAAAGCATTCCCCTAGCTAGGGAATGGAATGGAACTTACCGCTCGCAGCTTGTCAGGCTGGACCGTTAGCATCCTTAGGAATTCTTGAACGGTCTCGATGTTGTTGAGCTTCAGCTTCATGTGGAATGCGCCTTCCTTGGCGATATTCTCCAGCCTCCACACTGCGTCGCCAAGGACGGGAGTATAGTGCTTCTCGTACCCCTTACCGCGGGGTTCTTTGACCACAAAGGCTTCGGTGATGGCCTCAAGGATCCTGCCGCCGTTGTAGCTTCCTGGAACGACACGGGCCCCAATGCGGAATTTGCAGCCGCGGATCCTGGACGAGTTGTCCGTGAACTTGAGCCCGCCGGCCGTTGCACGCCCGTTCGACATGGTGAGTCTGACATCGCCGGTGAGCAACCGGTGCTTCAGTTGTCGGCGCTCCCTCACGATGAAATTCTCGAACTCGTCTGCAGACCAGTGCTCGGGGTCATAGTCTGGGAAGTCCCCTGCGAGCGGTACAACCTCGATGCTCAGTGTCTCCGGGGGCTTTGACTGCGAGCCGGTGTCCAGGTCCACGAGGATCACCTCCAGCGGTCTGCCATTGTCGTCCTCGATGTCGGAGCCGGTGAAGATGGGGAGCTTTGGTGGGCTCTGGAATGCCAGCTTCCACATCGGAACCTGCCTACGTTCATTTGAGGATTCTTCAAGTGTATCGACCCTTTTCACCTTCTCAAAGTCAAAGCTCCCGTAACATGGATGCTCTCTGATTGCACCCCTGAACGCATACTCTGCAGCTGTCCTGTCAGATTCCCTAGCATCAGGGGCTAAACCAATGCTTCCAGCAACTTTCCGGAGGTTTAACAGGTGCCTGATGCCCACAAGCCTGTTGCTGTAGCAGCTGTACTGCTCTCCTTTGTGGGCGTTGAAGACTAGCTTGAGTTTCCGAAGATTAGGTAATGTTTCTTCCAGAAATACCAGCGACATCACACCACACGCAAACTTGAAATACTCGAGGGCCGGGAACATATCATTTTTGAAGATTATGCTGACCTCAATTGGTGTGCGAACATACAAGCAAAGATGTTTGAGCACCGGTAACTCCTCTAGGGCTTCAATTCTCTTCGTCAATCCTCTGCATTGTTTAAAATAGTGGGCTATATATAAGCATTTAGCAGTATGGTTATCCTATAAGGCTAATACCAGGTTATAGCGGGCTAAAAGAGCTAAATTCAACGTTAATAATACAAAACAGCTATAGCGGTACCTTGATCCTTCGACCACAATTTCCAAAATGCGGAGTTTGTGCAGTTCACGAAACCACATGCTGGAAAGCCTTGAAAAGATGCAAATGGGAGGCAGCAACTCAAAACTCTCAAGGAACACAGGAGGAGCGGGCACGCTGCTCCAGCCAACTGAGGAAAGGGTTGGAGTTTGACTACTCTTTCTTCCCAGTCGGACGTGCAGTAATCCTGAAAGTTGGAAAATATCCGATGGAACATATTCTACTCCTGCATTTATTTCCACTGTTTCCAAATGTTTTAGACTTCTCATCTGGAGTGGTAAAACCACAGTGACGTTGCATCTAACCTGCAAATATCTTAGCTGAAGCAGCTTACAGATTTCTGCAAGCGAAAACTTTGTGTCTCCATCATCACTATGGATATGGAGGATCACAACTCGAACAAGCATAAACTCTGCAATCGAAGGCATGCAACCTAAGAGTCCCATAAAACAGAGTGATCGAACTTGTGATAGTTCCACACATGCTGGTGTAGTAGCATATGTTGCACTGCCAAAATGGAGCGAAAGTCGACGAACCTTCTCAGTGAGCACTGCTGTCGACTGAGAATAATCTATAGCGGTGACGAAATTATCCTCCATAGACTTGCATCTAATAAAATCAAACACTACAGGGTGCAATGTGTAGGACAACTTCTGAGATTTAATAATATCCATTCGTTGGACCAGTCCTAAACAGAGGAGCTCATCAAAATAACTGCCAGCAACCTCTACATTGTCCTTCCCTTCTGGTGTACATATGAAACCTTCGGCTATCCATTGCTTCACTAAATCTTCTTTCAGAAATAAGTGGTTCTCTGGATACACACTAAGATACAGCAGACATGTCTTCAGACGGTGAGGAAGACTACTGTAACACAGTTTCAATACTTGGTTCAGGATCTCCGTAGATGATGAGTGTGTTCTCAAATTGTTTGGTAGGAACTTATTCACATAATCCAATTGCTGCTTCAGTTCTGTTTCTGGTTGGCTTGCCACAATTCTAGCCGTGCAGAGGATGGCTAGGGGAAAACCGCCACATTTTCTTGTTATCTCATCCGTGACATCATTGAACTGTGGTGGACATCCTTTTTCAGAGCCAAAAGCTCTATCAACGAATAATTTTTTGGCTTCATCACCACTGAGACATTTGACATTGACAATGCTATTACTGCCATAACTGCAGCATACATGGGCAACGTTCTCAACTGATGTTGTTGTTATTATCCTTTGGTTACCGGCTGGAAAGGCCCGTTTAATAATGTGCCAAACTGGCAGATCCCACAAGCCATCAATTACAATAAAGTACCTGATAACAATTTTTTTTGTACATGTCACATACTTCATCATAGCAACAATCATATAATTTTAGCAGCCAAAGTTTTAAATCCATGACAAATATGTTCTAATAATGTCAGTTATGAATGGCTGTCATAAAGTTGTAGCCGCGAAAATTTGAAGTCCAAGACAAATATTCTTGAAACTGCTTTCAAATTTTCTAATTCAAATTTCATTGCATATTTTTTTAACATCTTTATATTACAGGGTACATACAGATACTCAGATAACCATGAAAATGTAATGCATGGGAAGATTGCTTATCCTAAAGGTGCAAACTTTCGGCCAGTGTTTGGGTGACCCAAATATTCTGACTTATAGAATTAATGATGCCAAATAACATGACATGCCTGGACACCTCTGAGCAATTTTTATTGCCAAAGTATTTTAATTACCATATGTGCAAACTATTGTAATTGGTATGTAACCCATAAGGGAAAACAAATTTCCTAATTGTTACATCATGAGTATTGATACACTCAACATTACATTATTTTTTTTTTTTACTATACTAGTATAAAGGTATAAGTGAGGAGTCGTAAGTATAATATGCATATAAGTACTTTTTTTTAACCGCAGAGGCGGATAACTTAGAAGCAGATCTAGCGGGTTCATTTATGTTACTTTGATAGTGTAGCATTTGTGGGGAATTTGAATACAGATTTAGGGGATATTTTAAGTTTATTGGCAAGAGTTGGACGGTCCACAGTTATTTCGGAATACCGTAGCAAAAGCCTTGATAAATTTGACAAATGGTCTTTGATTCAAGATTATATTAGAGTATGTTTTCCATGCATAGTGGTATGTGTGCACCACATGACAAGGTATGTGCGCACCACATGACATAGGGTAGAAAAAATGTTAAAAGGATTTCGTTGATTTTCTAGGACAATTTTCGTACCTCTTATCTTGGAGATGCTCTCTTAGATCTTCAATGAGTTTCGGCACCTTGCAGGCTTTTAATGGCTGCTTCGGGCGAACTTGTGAGAGCATGCTTCTGAGAATCGTCCTCGTATCAGGCTTCTTGGCCGTCTGCACGAAAGCCTGGCACTCGAACTTCCCTTCAGATAAACGCCATATTCGTTTGACAAGCGTGCTCTTACCTACTCCTTCATCACCAAGAACAGAAACAACCTTGAGCTTGATGTCTTCTTCACCATGGCCCTCCGGCATCAGCCACTCAAGAAGCTTGTTTGTTGGCTCTTCCATACCGACAGGATCAGATTCTTTGTAGAAAGTTCGAAGATGATGGCTCACTACAATTTTTGCAGGATTACTGCTGACAACGTATTTGTTAACAAGATTGTACCTCTCACATCTTTCGTTAACCTCCTTCACGCGAGCCTCAAATCCCAAAATCCTCGCTACCTTAGCTGGCAAATCTTCTGGCTGACTGGCATGGACGAACAGGTCCACGCAGACTTCCATGTCGTAGGACAGTTCACGCGCATCGTTCATCCAGTATTTCACCGTATGGGAAGGGCTGTGTACCTCTGATAGCTTCTCCATCTTGGTGCTTATGATGCGAAGATCGGCTATGAGTCCCTGTGCCCTGTCTTCAGTATGCAATAGTTCGTTGAGCTTCCTGAGAAGGGATCCCATGGCACCCAGCGAAGAGCTATTCAGAGGTTCCATCGATCTTTCTCTCTGCAATAACCAGAGATCACTTGTTCTACTTAGGTACTGATCAATTAATACTAAGGAAATGAAAATGATAATGACATGCTCCAGAAAGAAAGAACTCTACCGATACCGAAGGTATCCAATGTTGGCCTCACACAAAAGTCCAGTTAAAGCATGGTGTGCAGGAATATAAGGGTAAATTCTATTTTCTCTCTTACTGTCTATTGTATCCTTTGTGGAATGTGGACCTATAATACTGGTAAGAGCTGATTGTGCGTCCACTAAAATTTAGGAAAGCCCCTCGAAAGCAATGGATGAACAAATTAAGGCCGCATAGATGTAACTAGTGCAACAACTAACCCTTCATTATTATTATTTGATACACTAGGGTGGGACCCCTATCGTTTGGGTACGGACGATGACGTATAGAAATGGTTTTGTTCCTAGCTATGAACTCATCCCTTGTCGCATTGCTGGTCAAAAAGTACTGCAATGATTTTGTTTGAGGGGACAACTAAAATAATTAAACATATATAGCTCAAGGGCCAAAGCAGTTGTTGGGCGGGATAGATGCTGTCCGAATGCAACCATCCCTAGCTAATCCTTCCCCGAAACAATCCAACAGGTTAAACCAGGAGCAAAATGCCATCTGCATAACGTGGTTTACCACTACAGGCTGATCAATCTAGTTTTTTTTTTTCGAGTTACGAGTTGGACAGCTACAGATATCTTCCTCTGAGCCGGTGCCCTCCCCGCCCCCATCCAGCCCCACTGGTGATAAAAATTGACTCGTGGATGAAAGCTCTAGTTTAGTTTTGGATAATTAATGAAACCTTCGTGACTGATCCTACATGGCTAAATGTGTATAATATAAGGTAAGATGGTCCAAGTCAAGTGATGGAGATAAAGAGAAGACCATGGTGATGGTGATCAAGTATTCCATATTTTGCACACAAAAAAAAAGCAAAATGGGCTTAAGGCAAAGGTATCTTGGTTTGGAGCCATTTTGTTTTGCCACTCAAAACACCAAGGGAGTGTGAGTGGGTTTAGGATAGATAAATGTACTATTAAGAGAGATGTTCTCGAAGGTAATACAGTTATCTAAGTGCCACTAGGTGATTTAACATTATGCACGTGTATTATTGGGACTTAGTGAGAGCTAACTTATCCCTTCAAAATGCTAACACACGTCCATAAGTGGTTAGACACTTTGGTGTTCGGCTAGTTTTAGAGTGAAGCTAGTTTCTATGGGACCGGATGTGTCCATTGCCTAACCCGAGCATGGGCGGAATGAGAGCAGCGACCGGACTCTGGTCAGGAAACCGACTGGACGTGCAGGTAGCCATGTCCAGTCGTGCTGACGTATGCTGATATAGCGACCGAGGGGGATACCAGACTCAGTGGTGTGCCCGGTCAGTGGTGACCGCGCACATTCGCTCGCCACATGTCCTTTCTAGAACCTCTCTAGACTCGACCGGAGAGTGTCCGGTCTGTCCATCAGATGCGCCCAGTGGTAGCGCGAAGTGCGTGCAAATGACTAGTCGTTGGGAGCGAACTCCAGAGCTTAAACGGCTAGTCCATGTGACCCTTTATGGGCAATCGGATGCTGCGACCGGATGCATCTGGGTATGCAGTGAGTAGGTTTTGAGTCCCAACGAGTATGTTACCTTTGAGGACTCTATAAATAGATGTTGGCCGGTTTAGGCTCACTCTCTTGGACATTTTGATCGATGATTGATACATTCTTGTGAACTAAGCCAAACCTCTCTCACTCATCTCCATTATTGATTCATCATTCTAGTGAGATTGGGAGTGATTCTAGTGCATTTGCTTAGTGTTCTAGCATCTAGTGGCACTAGCGATCGTGTTCGTTGCGGGTTCTTCTATTACTCTTGGTGTTTGCCGCCACATAGACGGCTTGGAGCAGTGGAGAAGTATTGGCACGAGTTGGTGATTGTTCGTGGCCATCTCCAGATGATTTTGTGAGGGGTTCTTGAGCCTTTCTTATAAGAGATCACGAAAGACATCTCTAATGGATTGCTCGTAGTATGTGGATTCCCCATCTTATATTAGTTGTGTGGCATAAAAAATAACTAATTGCACAATTTATGAATATTTTGTGAGACGAATTTTTTAAGTCTAATTAGTCTATGATTTGATAATGTTGTGCTACAGCAAAAATATACTAATAACGGATTAATTATACTTAATTAATTTATCTCACTGTATACTTGACGAAATCTGTAATTAGTTTTTTTTTATTAGTATCTGAACATCGCATCCGATACCCCTCTGACATTCCGATGTGGCACCTACTAGACTTTAGTCCCTCTATCCTAACATTCGATGGGATAGGGACTAAGTGTGGATTAGACATGTGAAGCTAATTAGAACATGAACCTCCATGTGGGTGTATTAGTTAGGGGCATCCAGAATTATTCCTTTTTTTTTCTAAAAAGATCAGGTAGGGGCAAGGAATTTGGGGGTCAACAAACATTTTCGGAATAAAAAAAAATACACACACCTACTGTTTTTCATAGCTTGCCAGGAACTCGTTTCTAACGTGAAGCTAGTTCATCAGATATCTTTCATCCGGCGACCTCCTCGCTTGGAGCTACCCTGAGTTGACAGCGGTCTAGCATAAGCATGGAGAGGTGCACACGAGCGTGATCCGGCCGCTGATGAACCGGTAGCTTGACGGGAGCTGTTGTTGCTGCCATGATGGCCCCCCTGGTGGGCAGTCTGCTGGGAGCTGTGACGAGCAACGTTTTGGCCGTGGCCATCAAGCTTACTGGTAAGAGCTATGATTTTTGGTCGGACTTCGATAAAGACATTGAATCCATCAAGAGTGAGCTTCGATTGATCGCTGGAGATGAGGAGGACCAGCTTTCGGAAGAGGTCGATTTGAGTGCCATGACGGGCAAATACAGGGAAGAGATGCATGATCTGGCACTCGAAATCGAGGACTTCCTCGATCGGATCCTACGGCATATTGATGAAAAAAATCTCAGTCCACTCCATGAGGTCCTCGGATTCCCGAGCAAGCTTCTATTAGGAGCCAAGGCAAAAGAACTCAAGGAGAGGCTGAAGGATGCAAAGCAGCGGGAAAGAGACCACAAGGTCATCAATGGCCGCCAAATCTCTGGCTCCTCGACGATGCCCACAGCAAACACATACACGACAGAAGTCGGACCTGTGGGCGTCGACGAGTCCAAGCGAGAGATTTGCGAGTGGGCGACGAAGGAGGTCGAGGGCGGGCCGGAGCAGCTGAGCGTGGTCTCCATCGTGGGGTTTAGTGGATCTGGGAAGTCCACGCTCGCCAAGGCAGTATATGATTGCCCCGATGTCACCAGCAAATTCCGTCACCGAGCCTGGGTTGTGGCGTCGAATCACAAGTGTGATACAAAGGGGCTCCTCATGGAGTTACTTGAGAAGCTCGGCCAGGGAGACAAGATCTCTGACTTAGGCGTTGAACAGCTTCGGATCAAGATCTCAGAGTATCTGAAGCAAACTAAGAGGTGATGATCTTATTCTCCATTTAGCTTGTTTCCATTTGTTTTTATGGGGTCATAGGCTTAGCAAAGAAGTGACTCTGCATTTAATTTGTTCTGTGTTAAAGAAGAGCTTGAACAGAATGAATATTTTACAGTGACTAGATCCCATCCATATTGTATCTAAATTTCTTTTTAGGCAGGACCAAGGGTTTATTGACAAAAAAAAAGGTAGTTGTTGTATCTAATTTTTGGTGTATCTGCTTTCTTGAAGCCCACCTTTATTAGTGGCTAATGTACCAAATTGACCTCTCATTCCAGTGAATGATAACTGTACTAATATTTCTTTGTCAATCAATTTGCTAGGTACCTCATTGTACTTGATGACATCAAGAATCAAACATGGTGGGACAGTATCAAAACTGCATTCCCTGAAAAGGCAACAGGTAGAATAATTGTGACAACAGCAATTCAGAGGGTAGCTAAAGTGTGCAGCCGTGGGAACGGTTATGTGCACAATATGGCAGCTCTAGATAACAAGCATTCCATGCAGTTGCTGAATGCTGTATTGAAGGGGCACTCACCTGATCTGGGGAGGAGCTCAAGGTCAATCATGAATAAATGTGATGGCCATCCCCATGCTCTTCTTACCATGGCAAATTATTTGCAGAGTGAAGATAGGATCACCAGATCAGTTTGTGAGAAACTCTGTAGCAACCTAGGCTTTCGTATGGCAACAGACGGTGCCTTCTTGGAGCTGCAAAAAGTTCTTATGAGTGCCTACAGAAGCCTGCCAAAAGGTTTTCTCAATCTCAAGACCTGCTTACTCTATCTTTGTGTGTTCCCAAATGGTTGTCACATCAGCAGGAGCAGATTGATAAGGCGATGGTCGGCCGAAGGATATGTGAGGCATCATACACGCAGCACTCTAGTTGTTGCAGAAGATAACTTCAAGAAACTAGTTGACCAGAGTACCATTTGGCCAATCGATACAAGCAAGAATGCAAACGTGAAGACTTGCAGAGCTCATAGCATCTTTCACGAATTCCTGCTGTACATGTCCATGTCTGCTAAGTTCATTACATCTTTCGACAACGAAGATAGAAGAGACTACCGCCACATCATTATTCAGAAGACACCAAACAGCAAGTCTGGGGATGATGAAGGCAAATCCCGTGCCCATTCTCTGACAATATGTGGAAGTGCAGGTGAAGCTGTTGGATATTTTGCCAAATGTCAGCTGTTAAGAGTCCTGGATTTGGAAGAATGCAAGGATTTGGAGGACAAACATCTTGATGACATACATAAGCTGTGGTATCTGAAATACTTGAGTGTCGGGGAGACAATAAGCAGACTGCCGAAGCATATTGAAAAATTGCATTGCTTAGAGACCCTCGACATGAGGAAGACCAAGAAAGTTATCATATTGCCCGTGGAAGTCATCAAGCTGCCCCACCTAGCTCATCTGTTGGGAAGGTTCAATCTTGATAAGTGGGACTGGGACAAAAGTAAACCAGAAAAGTATGTCCCTGAAAAAAGCAATCTGCAAACGCTAGCAGGATTTGTTACTGACAATAACCCTGGGTTTCTAATGTTAATGCGTTATATGAAGATGTTGAAAAAGGTTAGGATATGGTACAACTCAACAACAAATGAAGACCTCGATGACCTTTTGGTGGCTATTGAAAACTTCGTGCAGGCTGACCTGGACACAGGTGTTGGTGTTCGTTCTCTGTCATTAGATATTGAGAAATTTTCAGTGAAGATCCTGCGTTCTCTAGCATACGGCAATCTCAGGTGCCTGAAACTACACGGACAGCTGAGGGATCTGGTCCAGTTTACCACGGCCCTGTGGAATCTCAGCGAGCTGTGCCTTTCGTCGACTAATGATCTGACGGAGAAAGATCTATCAGAGCTGCGCAAGCTCAGTGATTTGGAGTCCCTCAGATTAGATGGAGTCAGTCTTGAAGGCTTCGTCATCACAAGTGAGGATTTCCCAGGACTGGTATGCCTTTGCCTTGTGCAATGTCCAAGCCTCCCCAAGATTGAAGAAGGAGCGTTGCCGAATCTCCTCTCAATTCGGCTTCTAAATCAGGGTTTAGATGGGCTATCAGGCTTCGAAATCAAAAGGCACAAACTTCTCCAGGAAATTGCACTGGACTCTGAGGTTAAGCAGGAAGCAAAAGCTGATTGGGAAGATGCAGCTAAGAATCATCCAAAGAGACCAAGAGTTCTGTATCTGAAAAGGGTTGATGTGATTGACACAGGGTCTATGGTAAAATATGTTGCCACCGATCGAACAGTACCTGGGACTGCCTCCTCCACCATGCTAGGGAAACGAGTGATCTCAAGGGTCGAATCAAATTCAGTTGACAAACCCAGTTCTTCTTATTCAAAACAAGCAAAACGAGAAGACAACCATGCTTTGAAGGAATCAATAATTCCAGACCCCTCTCCAGCATCCACCGAGCTCTGCAGTGCTGCAATGGACATGGACATGGACATGGACATGCCACATTCTTCAAGGGTGTTGTCCTGATTATGGCTAGCGATAGCATTCAGGTCAGTTATTCTCCTAAGAGACATAACAGTTAGAAGTTCGTTATCAATACCTACAACTAATACAAATTATTTATTCTTTTTTGTTGTTTCCTGAAACAATAGCCATATAGATACTATATAGTGTATATTTGTTCCTGATATGTTTTTCTCCATCACAAGATTAGTTTTTCTCCCTCTGCATGATACCTCTATGTATCTTCAATATGCATTTTTGTTGAAACCTTAGCTTAATTTTGGTGATGCTATTTGTTGTAGCCATGTCTCATCTTTCTTTGCGATGTTATTATCTAAAATTCTGCTTTCATAATTTATAAAGATAAAGATCTAATAGAACATAGCAGACTGAACTCTTAATTAATTATTCTGATGGCACAAACTGCCATTTAATCTTGCACTATGGCACTTAAAGTTTGCAGTGGAGTTTAAAGAGAGTTAGGAGGGGCTAATGGTGCTAACTTGAAGAGAATTAATATCTAAGTCTAAAACCAATGTTTATTTAAAACCAATCTAAAAAACTAGGAAAGCATAGCCATCTTTGGTCTGAATTAGTCTACTCCAGTGTTCAAGATGTTAAATTTACTTGTCAAAGAATTACACTTATAGTATTCTTTTTTTATAAAATTATAGTACATTTGTAAGATAGTACGAAACTATACTATCAATATAGATATGTCATAGTGTTTGCTTAAAATGTATATTTAATTTAGTTAGCTTTTTATAGGGTATCAATAGAAGTATGTAATTTGGAAACAAATATAGGTGTAATTTATTGCTATTTAAAAATTTCATGTATAAGAAGTTTCTAGCAATTTAGGTGTAGGTTTGAGATGGTATCTTAATTAGTATCTTTATTTTAAGAAAAAAAGTGGTTATTTAGATGCAAATTTGAGAGGTAATTTAGATTACCTATCCCAGTTACATGGTGGGTGGTTTAGATACAAATGTATGGTTTACTTTAGATGATATTTCATAAAGCATAGGTGTGGGAAATTTAGATAGACTCTTGGGTTGTTTTATGTTATTTTTCATGATGGTGGTGATGTGTAATTGTTATTTAGAAAACAGAGTAAATTCAACGGTGAGTACAGTATACGCAATTGATGGCTTTTTTTTTCAATTTTGTCAGAATTTCTCAAGTTTAATTTTTCCCTAAATAAAAGCATCTCCTGAGGTGTAAAGTGGAGCGTCCCTTACAAAGTGTCTAATTAGTAATAGTAAAATAAAATTGCTAAATAATATCAATGTTATCCCCTTTGTGCTGTAGCCCCACTCTAATATTCACAAACCTAATCCGGGGCTGTTGGCTAAAACTCTAGAAAGGAACAAAGGCGCCTAAGTAGCCCTTTGGTTTGTTATCAAGGCATCTAAATAAAGCAAATTCGTAGTCTCCCTCATGTCGTAATTGGTTACTTTTGATTAGCACAAGGACCTTTACCATTCACTTGTAACAGTTACAGTTTACTAAGGTAATTCTATCCGAATGTTGAGACCTGAGACATCCATTCATTTAAACTCTGCAGCGCACACAGGGTGAGGTGAAGCGCCAGGGCTACCACTTTTGAAAGCAGAGCAGTACGCCACCATACGGTTGTTGCGAAGACAATATTTTGCTCCGTTTGCTTTGTTCCTGTGGTTAATGTTATTATTATGACATCGATCTGTTGAGCTGTGTTTTTATGTACTACGTATATACCTCCTAAAAATAAGTCCATCAGAACCTGCAGATGGTAGTCATATACATTCCGTTTCTGTTTTAGCTTTGCATTGTCATTGTCGATTCAGTGTTTCGCTGGTTTGTAGTGTACAAGACAATGTTCTTGATGTAAGCACTCAGATGTAGGGGAAGGAAGAACAGCAATTTAGTAGGGATCAATTCAGAGTTGACGAGTTCTGATAGCGAGATACAGGATTGAGGGCAGAAGAACAGAGGAAGGAGAAGCTAGAGGAATACAATTGTTGTTTCTCTTGTTGACTTCTCCTCTCTCCTCTCAGCTATTTAACTACTAGCTATCGTTACGTGCTTCCGAGACAGCAGTCTGCTTCATTTCCAATCGGGCCCGTGGACTTGAGGATTGGGCCTCCGTGTACGTGCTCCGCGCCTGGGCCTTGGTGCTTGGTGGACGTCACGGACACCTCCTTGAGCGGCGTCGCCCACGCTGTTGCTTGGAGCAGGTGTAGCAGCGCCGTTGACATCCCCTCTCCGATAAGCACCAGCTTGCCCCCAAGCTGGAGCTCGAGGGAAGCGTTGACGCAGGGCTTCAACATCTTCCCAGGTGGCCAAGGATGTTGGAAAGCCAGACCACTGAATCAGAGCTTGGAGGCGTACCATGGATCCATTTGAAGCTACCCGCTTCTGTAAGACTCGCTCAGGAACCCGCAATCCATCAAAGGTAAGTGGTAATGATTGCACGGTATGAGTGACAGGGACTGCACCCTTCAACTGGGACACATGAAAGACTGGATGTATAGAAGATGATTCTGGCAGCTGAAGACGATATGCCACTGAGCCAATCTTGTCAGTGATCAAGTAGGGACCAAAGAAGTGGTATGCAAGCATCTGGCTGGCGCGAGGTGCGACTGAGGTCTAAACATACGGTTGGAGCCTAACATAAACCCAAGAGCCGACATTGAATGAACGTTCAGTACGGTTCTTGTCCGCTTGCATTTTCATCGTTGTCTTTGCCCGAGCTAAGTGCTGCTGAATGAGGGACTGAATAGTCGATCTGTGCTTCATCCATTCATCCAGGGAGTCGAAGGAACAAGCGGCCGAAGAATCAATGCCAAGCTGCATGGGTGACTGACCATACAGCACAAAGAAAGGAGACTGCTGCAGGGAGGAGTGCCAGGTTGTATTATACCAAACTCGGCAAGGTGTAACCAATCAAACCATTTGGAAGGGACAGCATTGGCAAAACAGCGAAGAAAAGTCTCCATGCATTGGTTTACCCGTTCGGTTTGGCCATCCGATTGGGGGTGGTATGCTGAACTCATCCGTAGGTCGACCCCAGCCAAACGAAACAATTCGCGCCACAAAGTGCTGGTGAAGATCTTGTCACGATCAGATACTAAGGCTGTGGGCAGTCCATGAAGGCGATAGATGTGAGTCATGAAGAGCTTGGTAATGGACAAGGCTGTGTAGGGATGCTTAACAACGATGAAATGGATGTACTTCGAGAAGAGATCCACCACTACTAAGATGCAATCATAGCCATGTGACTGAGGCAAACCCTCCACAAAATCAAGAGAGACAACTAGCCAAGCAGCTGTTGGAGTGGCCAAAGGTTGTAACAGCCCAGGATATTTGACCCTCTCTGGTTTTGCTTGCTGACAAGTAGGACAACTTTTGACGAATTGCTCAACATGCTTCTTGAGGCCTGGCCAGGCAAACAGAGCTTGTATGCGCTGAGTTGTTGCAGGAACACCCGAATGACCCCCAACAGGTGAGCTGTGTAGTGCCTGAATTAACTGCTGCTGTAGTTGCGTGTTGTTGCCCACCCAGATGCGTTGCTTATATTTCAACAGCCCATCAGACAAGGAGAATTGAGGCACAGCCGTAGCATTGGTAGCTAGTTTGGCCAGGAGAGCTAAAGCTTGTGAGTCTATGTTATATCCTTTAACAATTTCATCGCACCACTGAGGGGTTACTACTGAAATAGCTGAGCAATGATCAGAGTCATGACGTCGACGAGAAAGAGAATCGGTAGCACTGTTGTCTGTCCCTTTTCTATACACAATCCGATATCGAAGGCCAAGCAGCTTGGTAAACACCCGTTGCTGCCAAACAGTATGTAACCGTTGGTCGTTCAAGTGAATGAGAGCCTTCTGTTCTGTTGAAAGGTCCTTATTTGGTTTTGGTAATTGAGTGACAACCTAGGTGGACTAATTGTGTTTATGTGAGATATGCAGAGAATTAGTCCACAGGTGATGAAGGAGCTTAATGCATGATACATGATATGGAGTCATGTGGCTAGAGGTGAAGATCGAGACAAGACTTGGCTTGATGGACCGGTCGTGAGGGTGAAGGGCAAGTTGGAGGCTTTGAAGCCGTTGGTACCGAGTGTCGGGAGGCTTGAGCAAAGACTTGGCGCCGAAGGACCGAAGCGATGGTGAAGAGCAAGTGAGGTCAAGATCGATGGACCAAAGGCCATGTGATGATATGAAGTGGATCATATCATTCATGTGGATGTTGGTGCATGTGTTGCATCGACATTGGAGAAGATGGAATGGAAAGCGCAAGGCAAAGGTATAACCTAGGGCGTTTCCATTTCACCGGTCATAGGTGTGTAGAGAAGTTGACGACCGGGTTTAGGATAGATGGCCGTACTATCAAGAGGGGCAAACTTGTTTGCATATCGGTCATCTAGTGCCACTTGAGCGATCTAACTTTGCATCGTGTTGCTAGGATCGAGTGGCGATGTGAGGAGTGAAAACCCTTTGGAAAATGATTGTGAAAATGCTAACACACTTGGACATGGTGATGTACACTTGGTAGTGTTGGCACATTTGCAAAGGAGATGGTGTTTGCTGGGTAGAGAGGGGTTGGGATCCTCTCTCCCTCCCACCGAGCTTGCGAGGCGGGATTCGGCGTTTTCGTGGAAGTGAAGTGCTCATTTTCCATTGCGCCGGAGGCCGGAAGTGGAGGCGAAGTCGTCGGAGTGTTTCTTGCTGAGAAACACTCGACTCGCTGGTCCAGGAGGGACCGGACGCGTCCGGTCAAGTGTGCGCGTCCGGGCGTTTTTCGGTGGTGACCGGACGCCGCGGGACCGGACGCTCCGATGCCGCGTCCGGCCGACGTCGCGGTGGCTTTAGCGTTGGCAAGCTGAGGAGGACCGGACGCCGGGGGAGTCCGGTCGATCTTGACCGGACACGTCCGGTCGGGAAAACCCGTTTCGGAGCTCTCGGTGGGTGACCGGACGCCGGCGCCGCGTCGTCCGGTCCGTGGTTGCAGCGGACGCGTCCGGTCACAATGGCGTCGTGCGCGCGCGAGGAGACCGCTGCGCGCCAACGGCTAGTTTGGAAAGCGAGGACACGTGGCGTCGTGGGAGCGACCGGACGCTGCGACCGGACGCGTCCGGTCGTCACTTGGTGAGTGTCCGGTCAGCTCTGCTGACTGGTTTCGTGGCAACGGCTCTTTTGGCCCTTGGGGCTTTAAGAGGTTGCCTTGGCCGGCCTTGGCTGGCTGCTGAGCGACTTGGGGACTTTGTGTCCTTGCTTGGTAGTGATTGAGAGCCCTCTAACTCACTAGAGCTTGTAGTGATTGCATCCAAGAGTGAGTTAGTGATTCTAGTGCATTGCATTGAGAGATTGCAAGGTGTGGCACTAGGTGATCGAGTTGCAAGCCGGTGGTGCTTATTACTCTTGAAGGTTGCCACCTCCTAGACGGCTTGGAGGCTTGTGGGCATCGTGTAGCATGCTCGGAGATTGAGTGGTGCTCCAATTGCTAGTCACGTGGAGTGACATTGTGAGGAGGATTGTGCTCACCCCGTGGGAGATCGTGAAGAGCAACTCTAGTAAAAGGGAGACACGAAGAGCAACAAGTGGTTCGACGCGGTCAAGTGCTAGAGCTCGTGGTGAGCACTCCGGTGGGAGAGCGTGACTTGTGGGTCACCACTAGCAAGAGGACCGGCGACAACCTTGGAGCTTGTCTCAATGAGGACTAGCTTGGTGGCAACCAAGTGAACCTCGGTAAAAAATCGACGTGTCATCTTGTCTACTCTTCTCATTGGTTTGCATTCACTAGCTTGTCATTACTTGATTCATACTTATGCTAGTGAGTAGTGTTGCTCTTGTGTAGCTAGTTTGCTTGTGTAGTTTGCTAGTTACCTTCTTAGCTTGTGTAGCTTAGAAGTAGCGTTGCGTGGCTAGTTGGCTTGTGTAGCCTTGCTAGTCACTTTGCTTAGTTTGTGTAGCTAAGCAATTGAGCTTACTAGTTAGGCTTTGTGTAGCCGTGCTAGTGAGAACTACTAGCGTACTTAGGCTTTGTGCGCTTTGCTCACTAGAATGTGTAGGTGCTCCCCGGTTTGATTGAGTACTAGTTGCTTAGGTTTGTGTGACCTTGCAACCTAGTATTGGATAGGCGAGCACTACCTAGCCTTGCACCTTAGTGACTTGATTAGAATCTTTGTAAGGTGCTTAGATAGAGGGGTGTAGTCCTAGTTAGACCGATAGTTTCAATTCCGCATTTAATTCGGTCATCTGCTGCGATTAGATTTTAGAAAGGACTATTCACCCCCCTCTAGTCCGCCGTCTCGACCCTTCATCTGTGTAAATAATGAATTTTGCCAGCTGAAGATAACATCGCCACTGATCCACCGCTATGAGAATTGCCAAATATTCTTTCTCATAAGTAGATAAGCCTTGTGTCTTGATGCCCAACGGTTTGCTGACATAGGCCAAGAGGTGGCCGTCTTGTAGCAACACAGCGCCTACTCCAGTCTGACAGGCATCAGTTTCTATGGCAAAAGTTTTGAAAAAATTAGGAATGCCAAGAACCGGTGCAGAACAAAGAGCTTGTTGTAGAGCGGTGAAGGACTGCTAATGCTCGAGAGTCCAGACAAACAAGGCATGTTTCTTGAGCAGATTGGTAAGTGGCTTAGCAATAACCGCAAAGTGGCGAATGAATTTGCGATAGAATCCAGCGAGACCCAAGAATCCACGCAACTCTCGGACGTTAGTTGGAACTGGCCAGCTTAGAACAGCCTCAACCTTAGTGGGGTCAGTTTGGATGCTCTGAGAACTCAGCATGTGCCCCAAATAGTGAATCTCTTGCTTGGCAAACTGACATTTCTTAAGTTTTACCACCCACTGGTCTTGGGCCAGCAACTGGAGGACCTGCTGCAAGTGTTGTATATGTTCCTCATAAGTGTTGCTATAGATGAGAATATCATCGAAAAAGACGACCACACAACGTCGCAGAAGTGGTGCCAAGTGGAGTTCATGGCGCCTTGGAAGGTGCCCGGGGCTCCCGACAGTCTGAATGGTACAACAGTGAACTCGAAGTGGCCAGCATGGGTGGAAAAGGCAGTCTTGAACTCTACGCCCGGCTGTAAACGAATCTGGTGGTATCCTGAGTATAGGTCCATGATGGAGAACCAAGCAGCTGAACCTAATTCGTCAACGAGCTAATCAAACACCGGGATAGGGTATACAGACTTAACTGTGAGTGCATTGAGATAACGATAGTCTACGCAAAATCGCCATGTTCCATCTTTCTTTCGAACCAACAAAACCGGCGAGGAGAAAGGAGATGAGCTGTGTTGAATAAGCCCCTTGTCCAACATGTCCTTGACTTGCCTTTCAATTTCATCTTTAAGGCTAGGAGGGTATCTGTAGGCCCTCACATTGACTGGGGAAGCCCCTGGAATCAGCGGAATCGCATGATCACAAGCTCGCTTAGGAGGAAGAGTATCCAGAATGGTGAAAACTGATGGGAAAGACTTGAGCAATCCAGCAATCTCTGATGGAACAGTGGATGTATCTGAATGCGAGTCCTGCAACTCTGCTGAGAGCAACTGAAATAACCACTCAGTGTGATCCTTAGGTAGCAGCCCCTGCAATATGACGTGCTCACCATTGTAAGGAAAGGACAGCCACTTAGATTGCCAGTGTACCTGCATAGGACTGCATTTGGCAAGCCAATCCATGCCAAGTATCATGTCAATGGCAAGATACGCAAATCATGCTGAAACTGAATGGTATCAAGGTGGAACTGACAATCTTTCAGCACAGCAGTACAGCAAAGCAACTGACCATTGGCAATGCGCACAGAGGCTGACAGTGTAGTGCGATCGAGATGAGGTAGCCTGGTGGCCACTGATGCAGCCAAGAAAGATGCAGAGCTGCCCGAATCCACCAGCACAACAACATCTAAGCCATGGATGGTACCTTTGAACTGAATGGTGTGGCAACTGTTGGAACCCATGCGAGCTTCATGAGATAGAGCTAATAATACGTCTTCAGCAGGTTCAGTGGAAAGCTCTGGAAATTCCTCGGGGTCCAAGAGATCCCACAGTTCTTGGATAGCATTCAGATGAATTGTTGAAGCACACTTGTGGCCACGAAACCATTTCTCTGCACAGCGATCGCATAGCCCTTGCGAACGACGCTGCCGCCTGAGTTCAGCAAGCTTGTCGATAGCTGAAGAGGTAGATTGAACTGCAGGAATGTCTCCTAGAGATGGTTTCTGCATTGGATTGGTGGTCTTGTAAACAGCTTTGAAGACGACCCTGCCCCAGATTTGGCATATTCCCATCGCTTCGGTGGCTCCGACACCTCCTCCTGCAACAAGGCCAACGAATACGCAGTATCGAGGTTTAGAGGGCGTTGCAAAATAATAACCACACGAATGTCTGAACGAAGACCATCAACAAAGCGGGTAGTGAAAGAGCGCATATCAGGGCTGGTGGAATAGGCTCTGAGTTGGTCAACTAGAGTAGCAAAACGCTCCACATAATCAGCGACAGATGTGGTCTGATTAATGTGAAAGAGCTGACGCAGCAAGGACTCATGCTGATCGTAGGCAAAGCGATCGAGAAGTAATTTACAAAAATCAGCCCAAGGAATTTGTTGGCTAGCACGATCTAATGACTGAATCCAACGTTTGGCTGCACCATTGAAATGCATACCAGCAACCTTGACCCATAAATGGGAGGGAACAACATATATATCAAAGTAATCCTCTGCCTGGGAAATCCAAAGTTTAGTAGTATTGCCATCATAGGTGGGGAAGTTGAGTTTGGGTAGACGACTCAGGGTGGGTTGTGTGGACTCAAGAGCAGGAGCAGTAATCGGCATCTGAACAACAGGTATTGAGTCGAAGGCAAGGGAAGCATGAGGATCGACAAGCGTACCATTGACCGGGGAATGGACTGGGAGAGAATTTCCCCCAAATCCATCCTCCCGTGTAGTTGGATCGACGCCGTGCCCGTTGGGCCGAGCCACCATGGTGCCGGCAGATGAGCGCTCGGCGGTGAGCTCCACTTGGAGAGGAACCTGGGAAATCACACCCATCGACTCCACAGCGTTGTCCAGGATAGATCGATCCCAAAACTTGGTGAGTTTGTTCATCTTCAGCCTGAGGTCATCCATCAGCCCCTCGTAATCCTGGCACTAGCTCTCCAGATCGCCCGCCACGCGCTCGATAGAGAGGAAGCGTCGATCCTAGCGCGACTCGAGCTCGGAGAAGAGGTTGGACTGGCGGAGCTCGGAGTCCGTGATGCGGCGTTCCCAGTTGAGGTCGGAGTCGTTGAAGCGCTTGTTGATGGAGTCCTCGACGTCGGTGAAGCGCTTGGTGAGGCCGTCGTCGACAGCGGCGATCCGCTGCTCCAGACGATTGTCGTGGTCGGTGAATCGCGCCTCCAGCTTGCGATCTGACTCCGCGAAACGTGCATCGATCTGTGTCTTCTGCTCAGCGAAGAGCCGGTGCATCTCGTCCAGCAGGAGCTTCGAGTCGGGATTCATGGCACATCTACTGCAAGCGAATCGCGTGTAGTGGGGGTGCTGTGGAGGTGGTGGAGGTGGTGGCGGCGTGTAGTAGTAGTTCGCTCCAGGACGCGAAGGCCAAATCGGATCGGTTGCGTGCGGGGAATTACGGAAATCCAAAATCACCAACAGGGGATTCGATTTCAACAAGCCAGGGCGGATGCAACCAATCAACGATTTGGGCAGAGTAAGAGGCGGAAGAGAATCGAAGGAAGCTGATACCAGATGTAAGCACTCAGATGTAGGGGAAGGAAGAACAGCAATTTAGTAGGGATCAATTCAGAGTTGACGAGTTCTGATAGCGAGATACAGGATTGAGGGCAGAAGAACAGAGGAAGGAGAAGCTAGAGGAATACAATTGTTGTTTTTCTTGTTGACTTCTCCTCTCTCCTCTCAGCTACTTAACTACTAGCTATCGTAACGTGCTTCCGAGACAGCTGTCTGCTTCATTTCCAATCGGGCCCGTGGACTTGAGGATTGGGCCTCCGTGTATGTGCTCCGCGCCTGGGCCTTGGTGCTTGGTCGATGTCGCGGACACCTCCTTGAGCGGCGTCGCCCACGCTGTTGCTTGGAACAGGTGTAGCAGCGCCGTTGACACTTGACTGGCTGCTTGCCGTAGTCGTAGTGCATGTATTCAGGACTTGTTTGCCTACATGCCTAGGATCGGTCATTATGTACTGTATGTATATTCAGCATGGACCAAACGATGCATGAACTGGAGAGAGCTTTGCTGCTGCCAATCTATATATATGTCTCTGCTCCGTGCATGACGCGGATTAATGCTGTGCTTTCCCAGTTGCTTTAATTTGCTGGCAAATGGCAACGGTGCGGTGCCCACATGCATCATCTGTGTCGCGGTATCTTGGATTGATTGATCCTATTCCGTCCAGGACTCCGTGTCAGCGGCTGCACCATTACTGACTACTAGTATACGAGCTTGGACATCATCCCACGAGCTCACATGTACACTTGCCACCTATTGCTCCGTTTCTTGCCGAGTGAGTGGCAAGTGTGTGAGCTCGCTCGTCCGGAGATTCTTCCGTCGCCCATCCGATCCGTGGAGAACCAACCAGCTGATTCATCTACCTCCTCCAGGTCGATCGATCGATCTCTGCGCGATCCAGATCATGGTCCGCAGTGCTGGCGTGAAGGAACGCCGCGTGCGCTGGCAGAAGCGACACGGCGACCGCCACATGAGCCCGGTCCGGCAGCAAAGCGGTGGTGGGGTACTGACCTGGGAAGGAGACAACGACGACGGCCAGCAGCACCCAAGCGCCGCCGGGGACGGTGCGGCGTCGAACGAGACCGGCCGTGTCCTGCCACATGCCGCCGGGCAAGGCAATGCAGGTTGGGTCTTTCATGGATCGCATGTGTGGGCTTGGGCCAACTAATTTAGCAAAGGCCCGCCTGACGATGAAGCGCTCGTTTCGTTTGGGTCGGGGAAGTGCAACCAACAGTCATGAATGCGGCCCGGCCCACCCCATCTCGTCATCGAGCACCAAGTCACACCCACACCGTGGGGCACCGCCGGCGGATCCCTTGCCCGCCGGCGCACATCCAACAAGGCAGTGGCAGGAGGCGGAGTCCCTTGCCTTTGATCTCCCGTCGGCTGCCATGGTCCATGGGGACTCCATATTCCGCGGCTCGCCACCCTGGGTTGCTGCTGGCTGTGGGACCTTCGACGCGGCCAAGTCTGGGCGCTAATGGTGTCCGGATCTCCCGTCGGCAACGGCGACGACGTTGAGGACCACGTCCACTCTAGCGGCCTAAGCCATCCCTGTAAGTGCCTTGCTGTACACTAGTCTCGTATTTCTACGGGTCTTCTTTCATAATGCAAATGGATTGCCCCTTAGTGCACGTTTGGAATCGAGAGCCGTGGGAACTGAACGGCTGTTTTTCTGCTAATATTCCTATGAAATTCGTAGGTGCCAAGCAGTAGTACCTCCTCATGATGGCTGTATTCGTACATTTTTAGGAAACTCTTGATACAAGCAATACCTCGAGAAGTGGAGATCTTTACTCTTTAATTACCTTGAAAACTTAGAACACTGTATATGCAAGAACAGAGAGTTTTTTCCCCCTGAAAGTTTTAGGTAGAGCAGTAGTAACATTACTGTGCCCCAAATTACAGGAAAACAAATGGCATTCAACATACAAGGTTCTGTACTTAAATCAGATTCTCACTTCTCAGTGCTTTCAGAAGCAATCTCAAACTTAGTAATGTCAGAACTTCGCGTTTTATAGGAAAAATCAACTACTATCTGCCTCGTGGGCTAGATATAGTCACACCATTAGCACTACATTGCTCTTCAGATGTTGATGCCTCTTCCCTTGCCACCCGTACGTGGAAATATGCCGGGTGGTTAGGCTCAGGAAGTGCCATGCTCGCGCTGCTTAGCATCGCTACAACATCTGTCATGGTGGGTCTATCAACTGCATTTTCTTGCACACACAACAACGCAATGTTGATGCATCTCATCATCTCTAAT
The DNA here is from genome assembly GCA_015844335.1 of Chrysopogon serrulatus. Lineage (NCBI taxonomy): Eukaryota > Viridiplantae > Streptophyta > Magnoliopsida > Poales > Poaceae > Chrysopogon > Chrysopogon serrulatus. The sequence goes on along the minus strand of JADLZL010004831.1, from coordinate 227,660 downwards.
GCTTGAACTTGATGACACTCAACAACTAGTGATGCATCCACAAGTTCAAGCCATCTTCCATCACTCCAAAGATGCCATGCCTACAATAATGTTAATCATAGATTACAAAATTTAAGCTCATAATTTACTACATAAACAAAAAAAAATTGCTCTCTCCGTTCCAAGTTATAAGACGTTTTGGCTTTTCAAGATACATAGTTTTTGCTACGCATTTAGACATAGTGCATGTCTATATACATAGCAAAAGCAACGTGCTAGAAAAGCCAAAATGTCTTATAATTTAGAACCAAGGGAGTACCAATGTGAATATATATGGAGAAGACTCACATATCCAAGAAGGTTCAGGAAGTCTTCGTAATGATGGAAACCTGAATTTCTTTTTCCAATAGTGATCTCAAGAATTAACACACCGAAGCTGAACACATCAGATTTTGTTGAGTAGAGACCTTCAGAAGCATACTCTGGAGCCATGTAACCACTAAAATGGCACACCTTAAGACAACATACATGAAAAATAATTCCTAGTATGAAATAAAAGACTTAGTTGGCAAGAAGGATCTTACTATGTACCAACAACTGTTTTTGTGTTTCCTTCAGTATCATTTGAATTAAACATTTTCGCAAGCCCAAAATCTGAAATTTTAGGATTCATCTCCGAGTCCAAGAGAATATTACTTGCTTTGACATCTCTATGTATAACACGCAACCGAGAGTGTTTATGCAAATACAAAAGACCTTGTGCAATTCCTTCAATTATTGTCATGCGTTTACTCCAGTTAAGTAAGGATCGTCTTGTTTCATCTGCACATTAATTAAGCATAAATAATTCAAAACAAAAAAAATAGTCGAATCTGTAGACTGCTTGATTAATGGAAGCTGTACCAAAGATAAAGTAATCCAAGCTTTTGTTTGGCAAATATTCATATATCAGCATTTTCTCCTCTCCTTGAGAGCAACATCCCATGAGCCTAACCAGATTTCTGTGCTGGAGTTTGGCTATCAGTTGAACTTCGTTTTTGAACTCTCTGAAACCTTGTCCTGAATGTGAAGCAAGTCTCTTAACTGCTATATCCATCCCATCAGGAAATTGGCCCTGTAAAAAAGTTAATATTTTTTTTATCATGGATGTGATCTTGTCTTTGTCAAACTGCACTAGTACTAGAAGCAAGCTAAATTGTTATATGGCTTATAAGGTCAATCTTCACTTTCATATAGTGCATGAGTGTTAGTTTCTTTTTCTCTATTTAGCTCATGCATTCTCTACCTTGTATACAGGACCAAAGCCACCTTGCCCAAGTTTATTTTCAACTGAGAAGCCATTTGTGGCTTCCAAAACTTGTGAAAAGTCAAATATCATGAAATTTGAACTGCTCCCTTCTATTTCCAATTCCTGGTGCACATTTACCTTGAATTTGTAACTTAAGCTCTGTTTACCTGTATTAACAGTGGTGCGGTCCTATTAGTTATTGCAAACTTAAAAACAAAAAATTGATGGTTGCATGGAGGTTGTATTGACTGACCTCGTCTTTTCCTTCTAATAATCCATCCCAAAAATAAGATGAAGCAAATGAATGCTGTCACAAGAGAGACAATAGTGGCAGTCACCCAACCCTTGCTCTTGCCCCCTGAGACGATGACAAACCAAGCATGTCTTCACGTTTTTTTTTTTTTGGTGTTTAAAGCATGTATCTTATAGAAAAGGCACTATCAGATTGGCATATTGAACCAGGATAATCAAAATTAACACTACCCACAAAAAGAAAGGAAAGCATGGCTGGCAAACACATTTTATATTACTATGCATTAGATGAGTGCATATTTTATTTTCACACACACACACACAAAAAAAAAAAATCTTTTGTATTCAAGCTCAATACAAAATTACAAATTGACATGTGTTGATTGTTACTTACCTGTACTAGTGGCACCTTTTGCACAAGGTATTGATGGATGACCACAATTCAAATTATTGCCTGTAAAGCTGGAAAAATTTGTGATTATGTAAAATCATAAACTCAAGGGAGAATTTTATAATCTGTTATAATAAATTACTATGTTCCATACTCATATTGAGCCACTTGAAGTAGTTGCACTGGTATTTCACCGCTAAGATTGTTATATGCCAGATTACTACACATAATAGGAGATTATACATCATACATTATCAAATTATGGAATGAAGTTGTAATATTTAAGAATCTTATGCAATATACATGTAGTCCAAAAATCGAAGAGTTGTCAAACTGCTTGGAATGCTCCCTGTTAAGCGGTTTCCACTTATATCCCTGTCCAAAATATCAGTTCCGTGGGATGAAAAAAATATCATAGTGTCATGAATCTCAAAGAGTACACAATTTACACTCAAGAGCGTGACAAATTACTATTAAAAACAGTGTGGCTAATATGGACTGCTGACTAGCAATAAACATGCCTTGAAAGGGACCACAACATAGCATTTATCTACTCACTCTAGGATAAAGGGAATAATCTGATACATTAAATATGTAACTTTACATTCCAAAAAGAGTAAAATACACCAATGATCCTTAAACTTGTTTTGTGGAATGATCTAGGTCCCAAAACTCTTAAAATGCATAGCTGGGTCTCTACACTTCAAGTGTGTCACTCTTAATCATCATAGTCTACGCAGCACACAAGCATGATGCTTGATATGCACTATAAACAATGACAGTGAAGGGCATGATCATGTAATACTCCACACAACGACATCTCAGACTCCATGTAATAGTTCACAGTCATAACTACTTGTTGGTCAGGGTGATTTCGACCTTGTGTCACACAATTAACAAGTTTACATGGATAAATGTTTATTTGAAGTGTTTAGGACCTAGACGATATTGCAAGGTAATTTTAAGGACCGTGGCACAATTTACTCTTGCTGTCAGGTGGTGCTCGAGTGTTATTTTATGTAGGTTGACATAACATTAAGATAGCTATAAGTGCACAATTTAGATGACGCTCATTATGTTATGTCTATATTCTACAGACCTTTGTGCAGAAACTAAATCATAATTTTTTTTTATATGTTTCAGTATCCATAAGTTTTGAGGCATCTAGCGCCAAGCATTGTACAAGTAATTAAAAGGTAATTTGATAGGCATTTAAACATTGATTAAACCATACTAAATGAGTGAGATTTATAGGGTATAGCCTTATAAGTTTGGCAGCTATCATGCAAATGGATTGTGGCCATTTGGCATTCATGAAACATCTTGCCTGGTTAGATGATTCACCATAAAAGATTTGTTTAGATTAACAATGCTAAAATGAACTATAGGATAATAACTTACAGTTTTTGGAGTTTTTGGAGGTGCCCAAAAGAGTCAGGTATTCGCCCACAAAAATCGTTTCTTCCTAGATTTAGAGATACCAAGTTTGATAGGTTCCCAAGCGCTGGTGGAATCTCTGCAGATATGTAGTTCCCTTCTAGTGACCTGAAACCAAAATAAATAATTTCCATGAGTCCATGAGATCTGGTTAAATGGCTTGAAACAAACTGATTCTTCTCGCTCTTGGGCCGGGTTGCCTATTCATGTGCCACATAACGCTCGAGCCCTCTGCAAGGTGGCTATGGAATCCTTGGTTGGCAATGACCAAAATACTATGGTCTGGACAGAGTTGTGTGGGTGGAAAAACCATAAAGAATTAGCCCCTAACCTTCTCAAGACAGTTCCTAAAAGGGCTATTAAGCAGCGCACAGTTGCGGATGCTGCTGCTGGTCATCGTTGGGTTTCTGATATGAAGGGTACTCTATCAGCTGCTGTGCTTCATGAGTATCTTATGATCTGGAACCTTGTAGATGGCTTCCCATTGCAGCCAGAGGTGGCTGATCAACATCGTTGGAAGCTCTCCAAATCTGTATCATATACTAGTAAATCAGCTTACGAGGCTTTCTTCCTTGGCACAGTTTGCACCATGGAAGAGAGTTTGGAAGACTTAGGCCCCCCTTTGCTGCAAATTTTTCATCTGGCTTGCTATTAAGAGGCTTTGCTGCTAATGTTGTACAGTTTCTTTTGCTAGAAAATGAAACTATACAACATTTATTAGTCTCTTGTGTTTTATCCGTCAGTTTTTCAATATTATCCTACAGAAGAAGCTCAGCTTAGCATCAGTTGCCCCTCAGCCAAGCTGTAACAAGCAGTTCTCAAGCTCGTGGTGTCAAAAGATTGTCAAAAAGGGTTCAACAGCCTAGTCATCCTTGTCTCTTGGGAAATCTGGAAGCACTGAAATGTCTGTGTCGTTAATGGCACTAGCCCAAGCATCCCTGTCTTCCGATGAATGCATTTTGTGGTGCGCAGCAGCTGCAAAAGGGCTTCAGGAGTTGCTTGCTAAGACACTTGCTAGAGGCCATTGATCTATTTTGTTGCTATAAGGCTCTTGCTGCCTTGGATGATTCGTTTTTTCTGTTTCTTGTTACAGGTGTTTTTTACTGTCTTACTGGGTTGTTGTGTGTGTCCTGGTGTGGGTGTGTTTGTGTGAGGGGATTTCTTCTGCTTTGTTTGTTTTTTTTCTTCTTAATGAAATGATTTGCAGTTCTCCTGCGTGTTCTGAGAAAAAAAAATTAAACAAGATATCCCTGCCAGTTGATATGTACAGATAAATTTGAAACCAACATAGATAAGGCATTTGTGCTTGTTTGTAATATGAGCCAGAAGTGAAAGTCCCCCAAGTTTGTCCACCGGCATAGAATTCAAAGCGATTATCCATGACAGCTCTTGTCATCCACAGGCCATGGTTACTGATGCCTACTTGTAATTTCATGAGCCTTATATTAGAAGCTGGCACAAAGCTTATATTTGAAACATAACTTTTCATAGACTCAGTTAGAAACAAACTTTATGTAAATTTTTGCTTCAATTTTTTATTTTAAATCATTTATATGCCCAAATATTTGACTAAAGTTTAAGGAAACAGAACTCCACATTTCTATTAGTAATGAAGAATACAGATGAGATGATAAGGAAGGATCGCATGTGGGGTAGAGGTCATGGGTTGGTTCCTAGAAATGGCATGCACATTTTTTAGATGATGTGGTGCTGGTGCACGCCTTCGTTCAGTTTTGCTAACTTTTGGTCCGAGTATCGATGCGGGCTTATTATACAATTATTAATCATAGATACTGGCACCCACATGGCATGGATACTCTGTGATTATCCATGTCGCTAGATATATTTATGTTTGAAAACCCACATGAATAATAGGTAAGAGCCAGCCACTTTTTATGAGGCCCTTCTAGTAATGCTGTTGTCGTCCCACTTGCCTGAAACCATAGTGTTCAGCAGTTGGCAATTTTATCCATTCTGTAAGGGAACATAACTTTCTATATGATAGGGCCCATTTTATGAGATCCAAAGGTTTGGGACACCAAAAGAATACGTTGGGAACTTACAGCTGTTGTAAAGTTGTGAGCTCTGCAATCCTGGGTGATAATGTTCCTGCTAACCCTGATGAGCTCAAAATTCTGCAAACTCACAATGGGAACCTAAGTAAATAGTTATTTGAACATAAGACGCAAGCTTATAGTAGTAAAACTAGGCAAGAAAGCACAAAAACATTCCATTTCAATGAGACAAACAGTTGGGATCTTTCACTTTAAACAAAAGCAAATAGTCATGTGGGCAAGCATATGGAACAAACTTGTACCAGTGATATAAGGAAAGGGTGTATCAAAAAATATTCCTTCCAAATGAAAATATCTTATCCATTATGAGCAGTGGCATCAATCGCTTTCACACATTGTTACCTAATATAATTGGAGATTTCTTTATATTCGAAGATCATATGTGAATATGATCCAGCCTAGAGGCCTTGAGCAGAACTGAGCTCAAAATTCAGATAATCTAAATGAATAGCTTGAACTATTTTAGATAATGGAATAAATGATATCCTTGTGTCATGAGATGCTTTTGGCCAATACTTGTTACAAAATCTGTAGCCGCAACGCACATGCAAATATATATAATATTTCTAAAGAACCAAACTCAATAACCGTTTACATACACTTTTGTGACTTCGTTGTCTTCACAATAAACATTGCTCCAATAGCAGGGGCTCATTTGATTATCCATCCAATCGCTGATAGCACCTTCTTTATCAGCAAGTTGCATCGCCGTTTCAACAAGTGCTTCGACTGCAGACCAAAACTGTCTTATTTCTGGGTTCGCGAGGTAGACTGAAGTTCTCAAAAAGTGATGAATTCCTTATTGAATCTATTCAGTGTCTCACAGCTATCTAGATTGTAGATTCTGTAGCAGTTAACCATACATGGCATGCCAAATTATATTTCACCGATTTGGAGTTGTTTATCTGAACTAAAGAAAATGAACTGTGCTCCATAGAGTTTCTTTTATGCCCCTCCTTGAAAGAATTGCAAACGTGCTTAAGTGTGTGAAGCAGTGGTCCGTGGTCTGAACTATTCCGCTTGTATGCATATTATCTGCTACGTAGACATTTCTTCTAGAGTTTCTAAATCAAACATTTTACTGCTGACATGTACTGCGTTCCAATGTCTAAGATGTACTTCACTGGTTAGTAGAGATAATCCGATCAATAGCGCAATAATTTATATGCCTTTAGTTGTAGCTTGTCAGTCAGAGTCAAATTTTTAATTGTCTTATCTAAGGCCAGATAATGAAGATAGATTTTTTTTTTTGGCAAAAATGTAAAGGACGTACCTTGGAAATCAGCAGCAACAGAACATGAGTTTGGAATGCATCCCAACAAAATTATCGCAAAAGCTAATAGCTTCATGCTTTCTGAAAGAATCATGTGTTTTGTTATGTACAGGAAAGAAGCACTGCTCATTGTACTCTGAATACATTCGTTACTAGAAAAAAGAAGTCCTTGTTAAGTGAGATCGATGCGTTACTGCATTTAAGAGGCGAGCAAACTGAGAAGAATGGAGGCCAGTAATAATACTCAGAAGAAATCTAGCAGGTTCGCTACTTGAAGGCGGAAGCAAGGTGGAATGGTATAGCACAACATGCCAAAAATCTAAGTAGAAAAGTATTCTCTCCGTTCCAAATTAGAAGTTATTTTGACTTTTCTACATACATAGTAAAAACTATGTATCTAGACTCAGCATATATTTAGATAGTTTTGTTTATGTACCTAGAAAATCTAAAATGACTTGTAACTAGAAATGGAGGGAGTAATGATTTGTATCTGTGGAACGAGTCTATTTGATTAATGAACTTCAGTATATCAATTTTATTCCTTTGTTCTCAGAAGTTTCATTTGATACATTTCTTAGAAAGAAAATTCCCTCCGACGTAAATGTATGTACGCACAAGTTGAGAAGCCAAGCGCAGTGGGATTAACTAACTAACTGTACATTTGACATAGTAAAAATATATCATCATGATACTCTTTTGAAACAAATATTATCATGATACTCAAAGTGAATAAAAATTGGAAGTCACTGTACATTGACATTGGAAAAACATACTGTACATCTGGCATTGGAAAAAATATGATCATGATAGTCAAGTGAAAAAAAATTAAAATTCACTGTACATTTAACATAAGAAAATATATCATCATGATACTCAAGTGAATCTTTTCTCTGCAAGGTCCAAAATGAAGGGTTCCAATATTTAATACTTAAAATAGACATACTTGTCCACCAAACGGTTTATCGTCTTCCCTAGTATTGGAAGCTAGCTGTATGTTAAGACTCAAAGAAGGGCGGCAGGAGCTTAAGCTTACCACGATAAGTAGTAGAGTCAGATCCCAGATTCTTAGAACCTTGTATTCTTTCAACTGCATCCCAAGATAAACGCCGGTCTTTGAAGAGAACAGAGGAGGATATCATAGTAGTCTTAGCACTGAGCTTTGAGAGAAGTATATACAGCTAATGCCTAGTAGGCTTGTGGCACACAAAGTGCGAATGAATCACAGTTAGCAGAGCTCATCCTTGTCTAGTTGTCTTGTGGTCACTTCAGCTCAAAGTTGTTGAGAGAAGTATATACACGTTGGATTGAATGGATGGATTTTGCTTTCACTCCACCAGTCCTGTGTGGGCCAACAGGAAGTGAATCCTGATGTACGTACGTGCAGTGTCGATGACAAAAGGCAAGGACCATGAACCGAGCAGGACTTGATACTCCCTCCGTCCCATGGAGTTTGTCGTTGAAAAACTATGCCCCCCTCACAAACACGTTTTCCGGGCGACGTTCTCAATGGGACGGAGGGAGTATATATTATGTGAAGTTCGTAGTCGTCGCCCACGTTCAGCGTGTCAAACCAGTTTCATGTCGTATGTGGGCCCGGCGTCTGAATTGTGTCTTGAGCCGCTAGCAGCCAGTCCCGTGACACGGATTGTCTGTGCATGACGCGGTTTAATTATTGGCATTGGAGCAACGCCAGAAGTGCCTTGCTTCACGGACAATTGATCATTGATGTATGCATGAAGCATGTAAGGCCTTGTTTAGTTCCCCGGCAAGTTGCAAGTTTTTCTACTCTCTCTCCATCACATCAATTTCTACCCGTATGTATGGAGTATTAAATTTTCCACTCTCTCCATCACATCAATTTCTACCCGTATGTATGGAGCATTAAATGTTAGTAAAAAAATAATTAATTACATAGTTTTGTTATAAATCATGAGACGAATCTTTTGAGCCTAGTTGTGCCATGATTGGACAATATTTGTCAAATACAAATGAAAGTGCTACAGTTACTCAGATTGCAGAAACTTTCGATCTGAACAAGGCCTAAATATAATAAGGATCACCCGTGCCGTTTCTAAGTTTGTAGATCATGCTCTATGACATGCATGTATTTAACTAAACAGAATAGAGCTTTTAAATTACATAGGACTCATGTATTTCTAAGATTACCCTCAAAATTCCACCGGTACAAACAAACAGCAAGAAGACACGAGAGAGACCTACCCACTGGCGGAGGGCTGTGGGGGCCAAACTGGGCACCAGCCCCCCTTGCTCAAGAAAAGTTCCTAAAGTGTTTAGCTCACTCGATTGATTCAGATGTTCAAACATTCAGGAATTTCAGTATATTAGTGCTTCATCTAGAAGTCTAGAACTAGAATCAAACACAAAGCCTGCATGATCTTGAACTCCATAATCTAGATCTTATGTTATGTTCTTTGTACCGAACAACACAAACCGCATCAACTGCTTCATGGCTCCGCAGTAACAAGTCACTGGCCTCGTAACTGAGAGCTAATTACTCATATACTGTAGCGATTGCCCCCCCCCCCCTGGATTTACTGCGAGCTCCGCCACTGGACCTACCATCTCGAAACCCTGACCGACTATATATATTATATATATACACATGTGTGTCCTGCACCTCCACTGCTCACATCACTGCTGCTTGCCTGAACTTTCCAAGCCCATGATTATGGATGAAAACGGATCGGATACGGATGGATATTACTAATATCATATTTGTTTTTATATTTTTGTCCGGATTCGGATTCGAATACGGATAGTATCAATCATGCCGGATAGGATATGATTGAATATCAGACATCATAAATATGCGATTTGAGTATTCGGATACGAATACGGTACCGGATGTTGAATATTCGGACTCGGATACGGACGGATAAAACCCCCTCTAAACGAATTCGGTCTCGAATACGATCATAAAATATCCGTACCATTTTCATCCCTGCCCATGGTAGCATTAGCTAGTGCATGTAATTGTTCGGCAAATTTCAATAAAGTAAGATAACAATCCCAGCAGCCCACTATTTACCTTCTCGCTCAACTAACGTGGGCCTTACCTTACGACGCTCCTGCTAGCGCGGCTCCTACACTCCCCAGCACGTGCTAATCCAATAAATTATTATAGTATCACTGTAGCACCACTGTATTAATTGAGTAGTATCAGTACTAATCATCACTAGGCAAATCTGCTATAGTTTGTTCTGTTGCATGGGACGATCGAGGAGCTCACATGCCTTTTATTTGTTCTTACCCCCATCATCGGTCTTCTTGTGTGGGGCAGCAGACATATATAGTGAGTCCGGAAAGGGGTGCTGACTGCTGAGTGGACGTGCCATGAGGCGATCGAGGACCATGAACCGGACATAATATCTAGCAAGCTGAGCCACGTTGCTCACGTTCGGCGTGTCAAACCGGCCAGCTGCTGTCACGAAGTCGTGCCGTGCGTGACCGACCGTGTGTCTTTGTGCGCCCCTGCTCATGAGGAACCGGCCAAACCGGGTGGAGCAGGCCGGTTAGGCCGTCTGGGCTGTGCGCCCTGCGCTGCAAGCGGCCAGGCGGAGCGGTGGGCCAACTAGGCCGCGGTGCAGTCGGCTAGGTGAGCAATAGGCCAGCTGGGCTCCTCCCACTCAGCCGAGCCATCAGCCATGGGCCGCCTGAGTCGGTTGGGCTGAGCAGGAATCGGCCAGGCTGTCTTGAGCACCGACCCAGCCAGTTCTTCAGCTACCTCTCCAAAAAAAAAAAAAAAAAAAAAAAGCCAGTTCTTCAGCTGTAGCACTATCTTTGTTTTCAGATTTTGCGAGATCTTGAGCTCTGGTCATCCGTTTTGTGTTCCGTCTGTTCTGTGAGTCTGGTTGCTCTCGTGAACTTTTGTTAACTCTACTAGTCAGCCGTTGGCTAGAAGTGGAGAGCACCGTTCCACATTTCAATATTGTATTATTGGCTCCTTGTGTGTTTTGGTGTCCCTCTTATGTTTCTAGTGAACATCTAGCCACAAGTTGGTTTACCGGCATCATGTTTGGAGGTTTCGTACTTTTGGATGGTGATCTTGGGACGCTGGCCACTTCGAGAGAACATCTAGCCACAAGTTGGTTTACCGGCATCACTCTGGTCACATTGCTAAGTCCTTCACATACTTGGTATATCAAAGAGCACATAGATCTCTTCGTGCCAACTCATCCGTATACATCTAACCACTTCACATATGAACCAATGGCAAGCAAGATGGTGACTTCATCAATACATGCATATGGCAAACAAAATATCGAATCAAGAGAGGATATCGAGATTTACATGAAAAGCAAGTACAAGAGGTGGGAGCCAACAAATGAGGAGAGACTCCAAATCCCCGTAAATCTCCCTCTTTAAGATTTGGTAGATCAATATCCCTCTTTAAGAAGCAATTGAGCTAACTATAGGAGAGAGATGTCACTGCTGCCCTTTTGGGCTAGCGGGTTTTGGGTCCTTTGCTGAAGCCATTGAGTTTGGAAAGTATTATGCCCAACTGGAGCTGCTACGTACTTTCACAATCTGTCCATTCCAGATTATTGCACCAAGCGCGAGCGCTCTTGAGCATCGGCACCAGCTCGCCACTGAGATGGAGCGACATGACACTGTCAGTGCCGCCGATGAGCCTGCCGCCGATGAAGACGGCCGGGACAACCGGGAAGGCCGGTCCCCTGCCGAGCATTTTAAGCAGCACGCGCTCCATCTCTTTGCCCCTGGGATCTTTGTCTAGCTCGAGCACCAGCGCGTTCACGCCCAAATCCGCCATCAACCTCGTAATCGTTTGGCACATACAGCATGAGCTGTTCGTGAACACCACCACTGCATGCTCCGACGCCAGCTTCATTACTCTAGAATCATACAAGGAGAGGAAAGATTACTGACACGCTATGCATGTAAAAGCACGTTTCCTAGGGGCAGTGGTCAAGACAGATGGATCTATATATGTCCATGCGCAAATGCAAATATAGATATGCATTTCTTGGATTCAGATAGAAACAAATATGGTTCTCTTGTGAAATTGATTATTGATATGCTCCCCAATTCCCTAAATAACTGTAGTTCTTACTTTCCGAAAAATATTTTTGACTAATTTTATATAAAAAATATTAATATTTATAGTACACAATTAATATCATTGGAGAGATTGTTGAATATGTTTTTTAATAATTTTATTTGTTAATTAAATCAATTTATTTAATGATATAAATTTTGTACATATTTTTTATAAATCTAGTCAAATTTATGGTAGAAGAAACGTAGTTAAATTTATGGTAGAAGAAACGAGCAGTTATATATTTAGGAATAGAGAGAGTATGTTCATAGTTTCTCTGTGTGAAGAGGCCATACCTGCCAATAGCATCTTCCAGCATATCTTCCTTGTGCGCCCCGTGTTGTATCTTTAGGATTTCATCTCGCTCATCTGAAATCTCTATCTCTTTGACCCAGTTCTTCTCTATAGGATCATCGTATTCTCCATGATGGCAATATGTCTTTCTTCCAAGGCAGATGTGCAGCAATCTCGGAAGATGGTCAATATCTGATGGAACACCAGCTACACTTTCATATATTTCAAGCGTTTCCAAGTGTTTCAGACATCCGATCTGGTCTGGCAATTCTACAGTGACGTTGCATCTCACCTGCAGGTATCTCAACAACAGCAGCCGACAGATTCCCGTGAGGGGGAAACTTACTTCTCCATTGTCTACCAGAACATGAAGGATTACAACACGAACAAGCTTAAAATCCACAAGTGAAGGCATACAGTTTAATAGCCCCATAAAACTAAGTGATCGAACTTGCAGCGGCCCGATGCTCTCCGGCGTAGTTGCATATGTTGCACTACCGAAGTGGAGTGACAGTCGACGAATCTTTTCAGTGAGTGCAACTGTCGACTGAGAATAATCAATAATAGTGATGAAATTATCTTCTATAGACTTGCATTTTATAAACTCAAATACCACAGGGTGCACTAAATAGGACATCCCCTTCTGGTTACAGCTGATATCCAACCTTTGAATCAGACCTAAATTGACGAGCTCATCAAAATAGCTGCTGGCAACTTCAACAATGTCTTTATTCTCCATTGCACAGATAAAATCTTCAGCTACCCATTGCCTCACCAAATCATCTTTCAGAATTAAGTAGTTTTCAGGATATACACTAAGATATAGGAGACATGTCTTCAAACTATGGGGAAGACTAGTGTAGCAGATATTCAGTACTTGCTTTAGAATTTCCACAGAAGTTGGGTTTCCTTTCAAACTGTCACAGAGAAAGTTCTGTACATATTCCCATTGACGTACTATTTGGGGTTTGCTTGCTAGGAGTGAAGCTATGCAGGTAATTGCCAGTGGTAAACCACAACATGTTTTTGTAATCTTATCTGAGACATCATGGAATTGTTGTGGATATTCTTTTCCAGAGCCAAAAATTGTTCTGATGAATAAGTCTTTAGAGTGATCGTAACTGAGAGGTTTCATCTTGAATACATGTTCCGGGTCATAACTGCAACATGCCAGGGCTACATCCTCAATTGTTGTTGTTGTTATTATTCTGCTGGAGCAGTTGCCCTCAGGAAAAGCACGGCTAATAGTTTCCCATACTGACACAGCCCATAAGTCATCAACCATAACACAGTACCTAACATTTTTTTTTTTAAAAGAATGTTAACATGGTTTACTGTGGATTCATGGCTACCTACCAATAAATAAATAAATAAATAAATAAATAAGTAAATAAATAAATAATTCATGCAGTCTGTAAGAATAAGTGGGAAGGGTTAGAATATTTATTCCTGTTGACTGGTAATTAAAATCTTGGAAAAAAATCTAGATAACCCCCTAACCTATTGGCGCTGGAATACTTCACCCTCCAACCTATAAAACCAGATGTTTAGCATTTTAAACTTTTGGTAACGGTCTAATTTACCCTCTGGACGGTTTTACAGGGTGGTTTTAGCTGACATAGCCAGCCAAGCTGGCACCCGCGGCCACGCTGGGCGCATGGGCTACCTGTCAGGCGGGCCTTGGGCTCAAACTTGCCTCCTCCTCCTCCCCTTCGGTCTCTCTCGCTCTCTCCCGTTTTCACGACGATGGCAAGCACCGGCATGCGGCGGTACACCTGCCACACGAGGGCCTCCTTGAACATGGGCGCAGTGTCGGCGAGGTCTTCTCTGGCGGGCGCGGCGTGGTCCAGCGCCATGCTCTGATCCTGCCGTCCCTCGTGCCCCATCCACACCATCTGGTTGGCGCCGTCGACCGCCACGCAGGGCGCGACTGGCACGGACTCCTGAACGGCGCGGCCTACTGCCGCACACAGGCGCAAGCATCGCTCGAGCCATGCTCAGCGCTCGGGCGAAGTCGGCGGGCGGTGGTGGCGCCCCAACTGGCGGGCGGCAAGTGGAAGAGCACCTTCTCGGGCTTGAGGTCACAGTACGCGATCCCGGGCGGGGTGGAGCTCGGTGAGCGCGACACCACCTCGGCGACGTAGAACCGGATGGCCACGGACGAGAACACGCGGTCGTGCTGCGCATGGCGGAGCTCGTTGAGGTCCCCGCCGGGGCAATAGGGCAGCGCCCACGCCAGCAGGTCGGGCGTCTCGGCACAGCCGAGCAGGGATGGCAGGTGCGGGTGCGCGAGCATGGACAACACGGACACCTTCTGCCGCGAGGACGGCGCTAGGAGCGGGTTCGTGCCCAGGTAGCGCTTCGTGTAGAGGTCTTGCAGGAAGATGAAGAGATTGTGAGCGCCAGGGAACATCCCGTCGCTGCAGCAGCTGCTGCTGCTGGGCGCCTGGGCCATACCGGCGGCGCGCAAGTGGATGGCGCAGCCGACGATGAAGAGACGAGGACGTCCTGGGGATCATGGAAGGCAACTAGAACCAAGGAACGAGCTTCTCGGGGTGTTGGTCCACTGAGCTCTTTGCCGGATCGGAGAACCTGCAACTCGACCAGCGCAGGCATGATGCGCGCCTTGTTGCCGGGCTCCAGGGAGGCAGGGACAGGTTCACCAGGGCCGCCGCCCCCACCCCAAGAGCGGCCGCGTGGCGCGGGAGCCGCAGCACAGCTCGTGCCGCCGCTCCGCACCCTCCCGTGTGGCCTCCCATAGTGCACCCATCGCCGCAGCCACCATGCCGTCGTTGTCCGTGTCCATCACCTTGCCCACCACGTCGTCCTCCAGCGGGTCAACCGGGCGCCGCTAGCGGCTCCGCCTCCACCTCCTTGACCACCCTCCTCCGCGACGACGGCGCCGGCACCTCCACCCTGTCCTTGACCTCGTCCTCCGCCACAGTGATCTCCAAGCCCGACCCATACGACGACGTGGACGCCGGGGACGAGTAGGACGAGTTGGACCTGGATGTGCTCGCAGCCATCACCACTGCGCGCCTTGTTGCGGTCGTCCTCACAGACTTAGCGACCACCGGAGGCATGGCGCACAGCACGGCCTGCCTTGCCGCCTTGGTCGCCCACACCTCGCAAAGCACGGGCGAGGCGGGGCCTGGCGCCGCGGTCAACCTGGACGAGGGCGAGCACGGCGTGCTGCCTCCCCCCCGCCGCCGGCTGCAGCTTCCAGCGCCCGGCCCCGCGCCGCATCCATGGACCGGCGAAGGCTGGGGTGTACAGGAGGTAGCTTAGCGACGACGGCAGGGAATGTTGGATGCTTTTGTTGCTGCCGCGGGCATGGCGCGTGAAGAAGCCGCCGGGATGGAACTGGAGGTGGGGGATGATAGGTGGGACCACCTGTCAGTGAGAGAAGATGTGGGCAGAATAAGAGGCAGGGCCGCTTGGCAGCTGGGCCCCGCTGCCACTGTGTCACTGCTTGCTAAGTTGGTGCGCCACGTCAGCCAAAACCACCCCGCAAAACCGCCTAGGGGGTAAATTAGACCGTTACCGAAAGTTTAAAGTGCTAAACATCCGGTTTTGTAGGTTGGGGGTAAAGTATTCCAGCGCCAACAGTTCAGAGGGTTATCTAGACTTTTTCCTTAAAATCTTTCTCAGATCAACATGTAGTGGCTGCATGCAGGCATTTTACAGATGCCGAGACTGAGTCTAACGCTAAACCTATAAAATGGTCTACAAAATTTTGGAACAAATTTTCTAATGTGACCATAATCTGTCAGCTAGCATAAGCCACAGATAATCTGTCAATGAAACATACGAAACTCTTTTCCATTATTTGAAGAATTGTGGTCACGCTAAACAGTCAATAAATAAAATACAGTAATTAATAAAGAGTGCATATATAATGTTATATATATGAGAGCCAAGAAAAACCTCTTATCTTGGAGATGCCTGGTGATATCTTGAATGAGATTTGGCACTCGGCAAACTTCAGGTGGATGATTTGGGCGGATTTGTAAGAGTATGTTTCTGAGAATCAACCTCATATTAGGCTTTTTCGCCGCATGTACGAACGCGCGGCATTCGAACTCTTCCCCCAAAACACGCCATAGTTCTTTGGCAATCGTGCTTTTACCAACTCCATCGACGCCGAGAATGGATACAACCTTGAGCTGCAGCTCGCTTTCATCACCACCATTATTTGGCTTCAGCCACCCGAGTAGCTCATTTACTGGGCATTCCATGTCGACAAGAGCGACAGGATTAACATTCGCTCCAAGACGGGCCCATGGGAATGCTACAGCGCTTGTGACTGTAGGACAGCTAACGACGTATTCAAGCTTGAACCTGTGGTACCGTTCCATCACCTCCTCCACACGAACCCTGTATCCTGAGATCTCGTCGACCAAAGCCATCTTGTTCTTCGACTTTGAATCTGCAAGGATCAACTGGTCTATAGAGTCCTCCATGTCGTAGGACAATTCGCGTACCTCTTTCATCCAGTGACTCGCAGTGAGCGGAGATTCGCGTTCGTGTACCTCTGATAGCTCCACCAGCTTGGTTCTTAAGTTGGCAACATCATCTATTAGTTGCCAGATGGCCGGCTTTGCCTCGTCTTCAGTAGTAGTATGTGGGAGCTTGTCGAGCTTCCGAAGGAGGGATCCTATGGCACCCGTTGATGCACTATTCGGAGCTTCTGAATTTCTCTGCGGTTAATAGAAATGGTCACAGACATCATGCGCGACATGTATTAGCTTTGGGTATAGGTTATGTAAGTAGGGATAGAATAGTTAGATGGATGCGGCTGGTACACAAGAATTAACTCACCGAAGTGATCTCCTGTGGCGCAAACCTGGTTCTACACTCCATCCAAGACGCGTAGTAGCAATCCAATTTCAATCAATGTATGTATGCCGCAATATGTGGGTGCCCCTTCCTCTTTTCCCAAGTTACTAATGACGTATCGTATAGTTAGCTGTTCACCTTCTAAAATCTGATCCTCATATAGGCCGTAGGAATGAATCCCACCGGAAAATCCAATCACTCAGACGGAAGATATAAATCTTGGATCAGACGGAAGCTATAAATCTTGGACTCGTGTCTTATGACAGTAGTAACAAAATCAAATCAAGGTGAATTTAATTTGATGTGCATCACACCTGAACTTTGATTACAGTTAAAACGACCGAATTAATTAAAATGTGTTTGTAACCATACATAAGTTTTCTGTAACACTGATACAAACTGTGTGAAAATGAAATATAAATAAAAACTAGGGTTACACAAGTCCTACAAACATATAAATAATTTATGATCTCCACCTAAGGATAAATTATCTCCACTTAACATGTAAATAATATATGAACTCCATTTACTGAGGCATTAATTCCTGGCATCCTGTGCTCCTGATCGAAACATTTCTGGCATGGTGATGATGTTGTTCTTTAAATGGTAGACGGTGAGTCTGTCGATATCGAGGCACCTATGACAAATTCGTCAATCTTAAGGTTATGTCTCAATCTTTCGGAAGTGCTTAGAGATAGAATGTGTATATCTGTGTTAACAAAGGTGGTAGTATATAAGTATTAGTGTGCACATCTGTAGTGTGATTCACAAAAAGAAAAACAATTCTATGGCTGCCAGATTCAAGCAAGTGTTGTGACGGCACACTATTCGAGCCAAATGGGATTATGTGATAAGGATTAGCTGCGGAGGACATATTGGGAATAGTTACTAAAATACCCCTAACTACATAAAATTTGGTTTCTTAAATGTCTTTTAGAGATAAACAGCAAGCGAAAATAAAAAACGAAAGGAACGAAGTGTAGTACTTATAACTTTTAAGCACCGTAGCAAAGCTCTATGGATATATATATGCACCACCAGAAAGTGAGAAGGACAAAAATAGTACTTTAGAGTGATATCTTGCTTTAATCAGTGGCTCAACGAGGCTTCCCATTAATCGAAAAGGTTGAAGCCTGGACACACATCTAAGGCTAATCGTTAGCCAACTAATTTTCCTAGCCCACTAAAGAAAGAGATAATAGATAGGATTATTTTGTAGCAAAGACTTCAAGTAGTTGTTAGTTAGCTAGATTGTCAAAACTAGCTAATGTAGGCTAATTTTTAGATCTAGTCCCTTCGTGCCAAATTATATATAAGATGCTTTGACTTATCTAAATTTATAGCTTGTGCCAAATTATATATAAGATATTTTGACTTGTCTAAATTTATAGCTTTTGATATGTGTAATATATAAGAATTTAAAAATTCTAAAACATTCTATATAACTAGCCCTAACTTATGCAAACAGACTCTTAACATGCATATAGGAACAAAAAGGTTGTGGTGCAAAGGCTTCTAGTATAATATACTGTAAAGTATATCTGTGTAATTTATAAGAGGCCATTGGAGACCACGCAGCTGCCGAAGTGTGCAACAGCTAATCACGCTCACAAACAAAGATCCAACCAGATGAAAGACATACATACGACACCAAGACATGAGAAAGAGCGCACGAAAAGGTCAAATCCAACCCTAGAACAAGAACCAAGAAGCTCCAAGCTAGAAAATCCAGAGAAGCAGAACTCGATTTCTCCGGCCGGTGGGAAAGCCAAAACCAAAATAACAGAAGGGACGAAGAGAGACAGCTTAGCATTCACCGTCACCGCTGCTTCTTTATCTTACAACGGGGATACAAGTGGAGCCCTAGAGAAGGAAAAAGATAGATTGGCGCTTTCATCGTCTGCATTGTAAAGGACTAGGGCGCAGGCGAAGGTCTCGAGGTAGTCTCACATTCTCTCTCTGCAAAAAACTAGTATCCTCTGCTTCAATTGACTTGGCACTGGCAAATAAAACACTAGCGCTATTTTACAAAAAGAGGGGCAAGAGGTGTCGAAAACCTGGTCTGGGCTCGGTGGACAAGATCTCTACCACTTAGCAACAACTTCAGCTGTGTTCTAGTAGCATTCCTCATTCTATTTGAACTGGATTAAATCGGTGATTCAACCAGTTGGACCAATCAAACCGTGAACTAAAGCCTTAAGCAGTCTCCTGTCATAATAACTATGCTTGAAACAACATGAGCCTGAGAATGCACTTGATATGTTCTCACTCCTAATGTGCTTGAGTGAAACCGGTTATTCACGCCTTTTGAAGAGAATGAACATTTTTGCTCATATGGAAACAAAGTTCCATCCTCTACCATTCGTGGATGGTATACAACTGATAGTCTGGAATATAAAACAAAGCTAGAGGTTGAGACACATTGGAAAAACAAACTTCCGCCCAACTAATGAGCACAACAAACAATAAATAAAACTACAATAAACAAGACTAGTCCATAATATGATTCCCAGTCCTCAAACCAAACTTTCCAAAGACGCAACTCCCTACTTCTGCAACCCCATCTTGAAAAGAGGTCGACCCTTCTCCGTATGCAGAATAGACCACTATCGGATTCAATACGTCGTCCTGAAAATTATCTGCATAAAAGTGTTAGGACTAGTCTTGTTAAACACCATATCATTTCTATGACATGTTCTTTTTAGAAATTGGAGTACTCATGCAATAGTTTTATTGTTTCTAAGAATGTCTCGCATCAACACGCAGAGAATCCTTGAACCTAATATATACTTATAATAATAATTAATATAACAAACAAAAAACTAGGGTCCCCCACCCCCGCCCCCACCCTCACCTTGCAGCTGATAGCCCGGAACCTCTGGAATTGCCCCGTACGTACCGCATAATATGCCCCAAGTATGCCAACAGAGGCTAGCAAAATCCTTGCTCCGCTGCTGCTAGGAAGGAGAGATGGCGGCTACGGTTGTGGGCGCAGTGCTTAGTGCTGTGACGCAGAACGTGGTGGAGCAGGTCTTCAAACTTGTAGCGAAGGGATGCGAGCGGTGGCAGGGTTTCCCAGCGAGCGACATCGATTTCATCAAGAGAGAGATGATGATGATAGCGGCAGCTGAGGAGGATCATCTATCAGGGAAGGGCGCCCCAAGCGCCGTGAAGATCATATCCATGGAAGAGATGCGCGATCTGGCGCACGACATCCAGGACTGCCTCGACCGGATCCTGCGTTATGCTGAAGGCGAGGATGAGACATCACTCCACTATCGACTCTGGGCCATGGTGGTCGGCCTGGGCGCCTTGAGTCCTCCGTTTGCACTTTGCACCGAGCTCAAGCAACTCAAGGAGCGGCTCAAGGCTGCACATCAACGAAAAGTCGACTACAACGTCAATGGCAGCCAACCGGCGGGCGCGTCCTCATCGACGTCCCAAGCGGACGACACGGACACGGACACGGACACGACCAGCAGGGTCGCACTAGTGGGCATCGACAAGCCGAAGCAGGAGCTTCTCGAGCTGCTCCTCCTCGACATAGAGGGCCAACCGGAGCACGGCCTGAAAGTGATCTCCATCGTGGGTTTCGGCGGCTCAGGGAAGTCCACGCTCGCAAAGGCACTGTACGGCTGCCCCGATGTCATCAGCCAGTTTCCATGCCGAGCTTGGGTTGTGGCGTCTCAGTACAGGGGTAACACCAATGGGTTCCTCACGGCATTACTAAAGAAGCTCCGTCGTCGTCCAGGAGACCGAGCAGCAAGGGGCCAGCATGTCCATCGCGTAAGGCACGATATCAGGCAGCAACTCCTGGCTACTAAGAGGTGACGATTGCTCATTTTCCATTTTTAACATCCATCATCTTTTTCTGTTATTATTATATCTGAAGGTGAGTCAGCAACCTTGGTCCTACGCCATCAATCGTCCAGGCGCATGTAAGGCATGTGCTGTTGTGCTTGTGTTTCATGTGTTTAGAGGTTAATTTATGCATATTATGTTTGTATCATCTTATAACATCTCCATGGGTTCCCAATAGATCTAGGGTTCTAGCAAGAATGAAAAAAAATCATCTCTAACAGTTCCCAATCCTGCCTCCCAATCTTTCCGCATTTTAAAAAATAGACCGTACACATAAATGTATCCGCGTGTGGGAGACATGCATACCCATCGGCCAATCTAAAAGTGAAAAGGTGTAGGAAAACTCAACATAAAAATAGGAAAAGAGTTCTTGATGCAAATCTACAAAACAAAAAAGAATAAATAAAATTGGTAAGAATAATTTAGAAATAATATAGGATTCATGATGTAAAATTGTCTTCTATATTTTAGAAGTAAATTATTGGAAACTTTTATTCCACCTAATAATTTTTGGCGAGTTGGAAAACTCCATGATTTTGAAAATTTAAATTGTTGCGAACTCTTGGAGTAACAGGCGCTTCACGTCAATTTTCATCATATTTGCTAAAAAAGATAATTTCTTGAAACTCATGGAAGGCTCCACATGAATTCTCACCAAATACCATAAAAAATGATCAATCCTAGAAACTCACAATTGTTAGAAATATCTTGCCTTTAATTTGATAGGTTGTAATCATAATTGCCCATAATAACCTCCGTACCTGGTCTATTCTGTTTTTTAAAAAGTACCCATTTATGCAATTATAAAAAAGCAAGTAACTCGCTAATTTTTCATCTAAATTATCCACCTCTATTGTATTTGATAATTGCATTAACATTTCTTTTAATTTTTGTCTTCATTAGATACCTTATTGTATTTGATGGCATCGAGGAGGAACAGTGGGACTGCATAAAATTTATCCTCCCTGAAAATACAGGAGGCAGAGTAATAGTGACAACAAGAACTCAAACAGTAGCTGAAATATGCTGCAATCATGGTAGCAATGGCTATGTGTACAATATGCCTTCCCTTGATGAGAAGCATTCCAAGGATCTGCTACAAGTTGTATTGAGGAGACCTTTGCTTGGGCTGGAGCAGAGTTCAAGATTAATCGTGAACAAATGCAATGGTCACCGGCTCACTCTTTTTAGTGTGGCGAATTATTTGCAGAGGAAAAGTGAGTTCACAGAAACAGACTGCAAAAAGTTTTGGAGTGGTCTAGATTTTTACATGGCAAAGGAGTATACTTTCAGAAAGCTTCAAAAAATTATGCTAAACAGCTACAGAGGCTTGCCTGCTGATCCCGTCAATCTGAAGACCTGCTTACTGTATGTGTGTGTGTTTCCAAATGGCCGTCCCATCAAGAGGAGCAGTCTATTCAGGAGATGGTTAGCCGAAGGGTACGTGCAGGATCCAGATCCATGCAAAGCTGTGGAGGTTGCAGATAAAATCTTAGAGGAACTAATAGACCGGAACATCATTCGGCCAATCAAACCAAGCAAGAACGCAAAAGTGAAAACGTGCAGAGCTCATGGCATCATCCACGAGTTCATGCTACGCATGTCCATTTCTGCTAAGTTCATTACAAGTCTTTGTGATCACCAGAGAAGCAATTATCGTCACCTCTTCATGAATGAAAACCCTGAAACTTCAAGGGGCAGGGTATCTGACGTGAGCCATTGTCGTCACACCTTCCCCGGTCTTGGAGGGAGGCCTGGCAATGAGGAACTGCGCGCTCATTCTCTGACGATCTGTGGGAGTGCAGGGGAAGATGTTGTGGATTTTGCCAACTGTGAGCTGCTGCGAGTCTTGGATCTGGAAGAATGCAAGGATTTGAAGGATTATCATATGGATAGCATACACAAACTGTGGCATCTGAAATATCTAAGTCTCGGCGCCACAATTAGCCGCCTTCCAAGACAAATTGAGAAACTGCATTGCTTAGAGACACTTGACATGAGGAAGGCCAGGGTAGAAATATTGCCTGTAGAAGTCCTGAAGCTGCCCTACCTAGCTCACCTTTTGGGGAAGTTCAAACTTGAGAAGAGAGACTGGAAGATGTCTGAATTGGGCAAGTTCTTGCCAAAAGAAAGCAACTTGCAGACTCTAGCAGGATTTGTGACGGATGGCAACCCTGGATTTCCCATGCTAATGGTTCGTATGAAGAGATTGAGAAAGGTTAAGATATGGTGCAATGACGATGACCATAGTAAGATGTTGGTTGAACTCATGGCAGCTATCAAGAAATTTGTTGAGGATGAATCGGACACAAGTATTGGGGTCCGCTCCCTATCACTACATCTCGGGGATTCCACCGGGAATTTCCTGCACTCTCTAGAGAACTCGTTTGGCTATCTCAGCTCCCTGAAACTACATGGGGAACTGAGTGGACTGATTCAGTTTTCTACATCGCTGTGTGGTCTCACTGAGTTGTGCCTTTCATCGACTGATACTAATAATCTGATGAGAAATGGGATATCAAACCTGCGCAAGTTGATCCACTTGAAGGACCTAAAACTGGTAAACATCAGTCTTGAAGGCTTCGTCGTCAGAAGACGAGATTTCCCAAGGCTGCTACGCCTAAGCCTTGTGCAGAGTCCAATCCTCCCAACAATTGAAGAAGGAGCTCTGCAGAATCTCATTTCACTTCAGCTTCTCAATGAACGCCTATGTGACTTAGCTGGCATTGAAATCAGAAGGCATCAACACCTGCAGGAAGTTGCTCTTGATTCTGACATCAAGCAGGAGGCAAAAACGGTTTGGGAAGATGCAGCTAAGAAGCATCCAAAGAGGCCAACGGTTTTGTATCTCAAAAGGGTTTATCCGCAGGGAACGGATTCCATGGTAAAATACGTTGCACCTGAGACTGAATGCTCGAGCATTCAGGAGGAACGAAAGAATCCTTCAGATGAAGAGCACACTTTGGCTTTGACGGATGTAAATTCTGCAGGCCCCTCCATGGCTTCAACCGAGCTGCCCAGTGCAAGGAATGACGGCCTTACAGCATGCTCTACAAGATCATCAATTCTGGTTAGCTTTTCTATACCTTCTTCAGTTTTCATATTTGCTTCTTCTTTAATTTTCTCTTCTTGCAAAAATACCTGTCATAGAGCCAATCATTAGGTATCATTTATGAAGCTAATGTACTGAAATATTGAGGCCACCTGCATCCACAGATGGAGGTTCAGGGATTGCAATCATCTTGTAACAAGATAATGTTTGATCAGGAGTTATTTGTGGGTATGCTGCAGGAGGAGAAAGCCAAACCTGATGCTCAAAAGAACAAGGGTGCGATCTCCTTAAACTCTCAGAATCCTAATTATGATTGTCTGAAACAAGGAAAGCGGTCACAAAGTGCTGATGATCATGGAACGATGAAAGAATCTAATTATCACACTGATTATGAATATGATGGGGAAGATAAAAATTATAAGAGACATAAGAGTTTTTCAGGATATGAGAAAGCAATGCCAGGGATCGTGATCAAGGAAACAGCGGTACATGGCTTCAGGAGTGCTGTGAAAATTAGAGCTGTAGATAACTATGTTGGGAGTGGGAACAGTAAGATGGATGAGATTCCAGAGAATATTATACAAGTGACAAAAGACAGAGAATTTGGCTCTGAAGTTACAAAGATTGGAGGAACAACGCAATGAGGAAAGGTACATACAACAGCTGACAATTGTTTCTACCTCCAATTTTGTTTACCTTGGTAGATCATGTTTTTACCTTATAATGAGATTATTACTGCTATATGGATATAATTCAGTATGAACAATTCATTATTGTCTGAATGTTACAGAAATCTGGAGGTACCTAGTTTACACCAATTATCTCTGGAGTCAAATGAACCTGTTATGTTTGAAAAATGTGAGGAAGTAAAATATTAATTATTTACTCCCTGTGTTTTGGTCATTTAGTAGCAATGTTTTTTTGTGCACTTCTTGCCACTGGTCTTGTCCAAGAGAAAGAAGAAAAGTGTAGAGACTGTATCTTATTTCCACATGAGCGTCCATATAACATGGATCATTGTGGCTTTAGCATAAATATGAACTAAATCGTTAAATTCCTGGGTCATTCCTGAAAGTGTGAAGCAAAACACCTAATCTTTACTGTCGTCTTCTTAATGCAATGCCAGGGCTGTCTTAGGCCCGTAGGTTTTTTTACTGTTCCTAAGTCCCCATTTCAACTAATACAGTAAAGTGAAGCTTCTTTAACTAGTTTATCAGAGCATGTACTTTCACAAGCATGCAATTTTAAGCGAGGTAATAAGTATTAGAAGTTTGTTGATAAACTTCAAGCCCAATGCTAATTAAAATTTTCCATACGGTTGCACTCTCTTGTTTGTTTGTATTGTCAGTTTTCCTCAAATCAACACTACAGCTGGTGATAGAACAGGCAATATAGTTTGTTATCATTGTCGTTTTTTGAACTGATAGTGATAGGAAAGCCACATCACTGATGCTTTCTTCTGCGGGTTCACTTTTTGGGAGTGATAGAGGGTTGTGAACCGACAATGAAGGCTTAATATGAGGTAGTGTTGCATAGGTGGGCAATTTAGATACAGATTTAGAGGTTGCTTATGTTTTCTTTTCATTATGGCGGTGATGTATAATTGTTATTTAGAAAACAGAATAAATCCAACACTGATTACAGTCTACTTAGTTGATGGCTATTTTTTTATTTTGTGAGAATTTGTCAAGTTTTTTTTTTCTATAAAGCATCTCCTGAGGTGTAAAGTGGAGCCTCCCTTAAAAAGTGTCCAATTAGTAATCAGTAAGATAAAATCTCCCTATATCAAATATTCTCCCCTTTGCAATAAGTTACTTTGGTTTAGCAAGCTAGGACCTTTACTATTCATTCACCTGTAACAGTGACAATTTACTGAGGTAAATCTATGCGAATGTTGAGACCTGATATAGTGATGCATCCATTTAAACTCTGCAGCACAGGGTGAGGTGAAGCACCATCCATGTTTTGGAGAGCATCTAGTGAGAAGCGAAGGGCCTACTTGGTTAGCATCCAAAATTTGCCATGCTAAAAATTTGGCAAGCCAAATCTTGGGCAAAAAAGTTGCCAAAGATTTGGCAAGCTAAATGTGAGTAGTTGGCAAATTTTGGTAGCCAACCAATTACTAACTAAAATTATAGCTTGTCAAATCTTTGGCGTAGCAAATTTTGGCAACCAACCAATCAGGCCCGAAGTTTCTGGTCTGACTGCATGTCATTCGTTGGTGTGCAGCTAACACGTTTCAAAGCAGAGGAGTACGACGCCATACGGTTGTTGCGAAGACAATATTCTGCTCCCTTTTATCTGTTCCTGTGGTTATTATCATGACATCGATCTGTTGCGAAGACTATTTTGCTCTGTTTGCTCTGTTCCTGTGGTCATTATTATTACATCTGTCGAGCTGTTTTATGTACTACGTATACCTCCTAAAAATAAGTCCATCAGAACCTGCAGATGGTAGTCATATATATTCCATTTCTGTTTCAGCCTTGTCGTTTATTCAGTGTTTCGCTGCTTTGTAGTGTACAAGACAATGTTCTTGACTGTCTGCTTGCTGTAGTCGTACTGCATGTATTCAGGACTTGTGTTGCCTACATGCCTGTGTAATTAAGATCGGTCATTATGTACTGTATGTAAATTCAGAATGGACCAAACGATGCATGAACTGGAGTTTGTAGATTCAGCGTGGACCAAACATGCATCCTCTGTGTCGTGTACTCGTGGATTGAGACTGTTTGTTTCGTCTGGGTTATGGCAAAACTTTTGGGCCTGAGTTTTGCCCCGAATTTTTTTTTTTCTTTCTTGTGATGCCATTTGGATGCACGAGCAAATCTTTTGCCGTGAGTTGCTCTTTGTCTGATAGGCCTCTACTCCTATACATACACGTCTGCACACAAGCCACGCAGAACCACACAAAGTCATGCATATGAGGAGGTTGGTGAGCGGCAGCAGGGCGTTCAGCACGTGGCCTAACGAAGTTTTGCTCTTTTGTACAAGTTTTTGCCCACTAGTTTGATTCATTTGGCAAATAAAAGAAAGAAGAAGCAAAAAACCCATGGCAAAAGATTTGCCCAGGGGCCTTCATCACGTTTCGTCCGGGATTCGGTGGCAGCCTGCGCCATTACTGACTACGAGCTATTACCTCCCACGAGCCCACACACTTGCCACTGACCTTGTGAGGAGAGAATGCTTGGGGGAGGGGAAAGGAAGGAGGAAGATGATGAACAGTAAATTGCAGTAAGATGAATGATTATAATTCAGAATAATGTTCAATACATTTCTCTCCGTGTCCTCCCTTGCCCTCTCTCTTCCCAGATATACTCAACCACTACGCCACCCAGGTTGGGCCGCTGTATCGAGCATTGGGCCTACACTGTCTCTTGGGCCGGGTTGGAGCAGGCGAGCCAGGGGGTGAGACTGCTGGTGCTTCCGTAGTCGATGGGGTGCTGACATTCCCCGGGCCTTCAGAGCCGGCATGTCCCCAGGCCGGCGCTCTTGGAAACTGCTGACGAAGCGCGGCAAGGGATTCCCATGTAGCAAGCTCGGGCGGCGACTGGGACCACTGAATAAGCCCCTGCTCCTGAGAGTTATCGCCAGCAGACCAGCGGCGTTGAAGAACTCTGACCGGGACCTGCAGCGAAGAGAGAGCAGAGGGTAACATCTGTGGTACCTGCTGAGACCCTGGCGAAAACTTGAGCTGCGACACATGAAACACCGGGTGAACGGAAGAGCCTTGGGGCAATGCCAGCTTGTAGGCTACAGCTCCCAGTTTGTCGATGATCTCATAGGGCCCGAAGAACTTGAAGGACAACTTGTTGTTGGAGCGGCGAGAGACAGAGGACTGCACATATGGCTGTAATTTGAGAAATACTTTGTCACCCACAGCAAATGTCCGCTCTGAACGTCCCTTGTCAGCTTGCTTCTTCATGCGGAGCTGAGCACGATTCAAGTGTTGTTTGATGACTTCCTGCATGAAGTCTCGGTCTGCCATCCAAGTCTGCAAATCTGGTACAGGCTCTAGAGAATCCACATCGATACCCAGGTGCCGGGGAGCATGCCCGTAAAGAACTTCAAAGGGGGTGCGACCCAAGGAAGAGTGGAAGGACGTGTTATACCAGTATTCAGCTAGCGACAGCCATTTAGACCACTGAGAGGGGCAGGCATGAGCAAAACAGCGCAGGAAGGTCTCCAAACATTGATTCACCCGCTCCGTCTGCCCATCGGTTTGGGGGTGGTACGAGGAACTCAAACGGAGAGTAGAGCCTGACATTTTGAACAACAACTGCCAGAAGTGACTGGTAAAGATCCGATCTCGGTCTGAGATAATGGACTCTATATATAATGCCGATCGCTCCTCCGGCAGATTCTTCCGTGGCCCGTGCGATGCATGGAGAACCTGCGGCAGTCTTCGCTGCCGACCAGTCGGACAGCAGCAGCTGTCCGACCCTCCCTGCCCCCACGCGTGCGACTGAATACAGGCAGCCCAAAGGAGGGTGTGGCCCAGCCAGCGGCCCACATATAGCTTGCGATTCACCACGACGCGATCAAACACCGGTGCCGCCTTCTTCGATTCACGTCGTGGTTCCTTGCCTCTACGGCAGGCGAGTTTCTCTTTTTTTTTCTTTTCCTTTTTTTTACAGTTTTATCTTTTCACTTTATTTTTTTATTTTCTCTAAGTTGTTTTATTGTTATTTTTATTTTACTAGCAAACATGCCCGTGCGTTGCAACGAAAAACTATTATCAAAAGTTTATGAGCAACAACGACAAAAATGATATATTTATTTATGTTTTAACCCTTCTTTAAAAACTAAAATATAATTTATTTTATAATGACCACGGCATCTATAATTATATTTAATGTTAGTAAGTAATGTCTTATTAAACATGTATCAAATTAGAATACAACATTAATATTTTTCTCCCATTATAAAACTCATGAATAATTAAATTTAAATATGTCATAAATTTAAATTCATACTATCCATATATTGGTACAGTCTCGAGTCCTCCGACCTTTTGTGATAATAAACCATAAAAATCTACAATTCTAGTGTCCGATTAAAGGAAAAAAGTAGAGCAACATGGGAAGAAGAAAGAAGAACTGAGGAAACGAAACAGAACCCACGGAAAAAAACATAAACAGAAGAAAAATTGGGGACTAAAAAGTAGAGACGGAGAAAAAACCAAAAACAAAACATGGAAACGGAAACTAAGCACACAAAAAAATTTGCGGACTGTCACACATAGAAATGGACAAAAAAATTGAAAAAGAAATGCAGATATTGGAGGAATGTAGAAACTGAATTGACCAAAGAAAGCTGGAAGGATCGGCCAGATCAGTAAAAATAAGACAAATTTTAAGTCTTTAACTTTTATATATATGGTGCAAAGAAACCTAATACATATTAGAATTGGACTCTATATAGTCGCTAAATGCATATTGTCTTATCTTTTCTTTTTGTATACTTAGATTAGGATTCCTATTCATGCTACTTAAGATCGAAGAGATCTACCTTGGATGGATGAGATATAGTTTTTACATTTACGTAATTAGTTAGAGAAAAAAAAAAAAAAAGGTGAAAAGAAATTTTACCTTATATATATAAATAGATATAAATAGATAGATAAAATTTGTAGCATACAGTTTGGGCATACTTTTTGACAATTTATTTGCCATCCAGTTGGACTGTTTACTTTCCATGCAATGACTCACGTGTATACTGTGTAGTAGTGATCAGAGCCTTGGTCAAATAATGGATAATGGATGCATGTGCCTATGTGTACACGGTAAAAGAACAACATTTTCTTGAACCACAAGGAGTCCTAACGGCTTAACAGAACATGCTCTGAGCTGAAAATAAATTGGGGCTGCCAAACATCAGAAAGAAAAAAAAATCTAAAGAGCTCATCCGACGAACAAGGAAACAACAATTTCAAATTACTATATAGACTGCTTGAAAGAAACGCTGTTATATAAAAACATGAGAGTTGTAGACGGACTATAGCTCAATTCTACGGAGTTAGTTAGGAGGAGGTGGACAAAAAAAAAAAAATGGACGGACAAAAAAGATGGGCTGAAATTTTGCCTCTTTATTATTAGGTATAGATTTACTTTGTTCGTTTTGCTTTTCTTTTCAAATATCTTTTTGGCTTTTTGTTCTTTTGTCATCTTTTATTCATTTTTGTTTTTCTTTTATTTTCTCTATTTCTTTTTTTCCTTTCCTATCTTTTTCCATTTCTATTTTTTGGTGGTCTTTTACTATTCTTTGTGCTTCTTTTTTATATTTTCATTTCCATTTTTTTGTTTTCCTTTTTTATTCTATTTATAATTTTATGCTTCACTTTTTTTTTTTAATGGATGTCATGTTTACGTAGTATACATATGTTCTATGATGTAAGTTGTGATGTTTGTGAGTAGAAATGTGATGTTCTACAATGTATTTGCGATGTTCAGTGCCCATAAATTGATGTTCTAGGATATATTTGGTGAAATTTTGCCACTTTATTATTAGGTATAGATTTACTTTGTTCGTTTTGCTTTTCTTTTCAAATATCTTTTTGGCTTTTTGTTCTTTTGTCATCTTTTATTCAATTTTGTTTTTCTTTTATTTTTCTCTATTTCTTTTTTCCTTTCCTATCTTTTCCATTTCTATTTTTTGGTGGTCTTTTACTATTCTTTGTGCTTCTTTTTTTCTATTTTCATTTCCATTTTTTTGTTTTCCTTTTTTATTCTATTTATAATTTTATGCTTCACTTTTTTTACAAATGGAAGTCATGTTTACGTAGTATACATATGTTCTATGATGTAAGTTGTGATGTTTGTGAGTAGAAATGTGATGTTCTACAATGTATTTGTGATGTTCAAGTGCCCATAAATTGATGTTCTAGGATATATTTGGTGATGTTTGGTAGTTTTTTTTCTTCTTTTTATTTGACTCTAATCAAGTAATTTTATTATTTTATTTTACATGCTTATGATATTTTGTGATGTTCATATAGTATACATATTGTATTTTGTGATGTTCGTGAGTAGAATTACGATGTTATACGATATATTTTGGGATTTTTAGTGCCTATACATTGATGTTCTAAGATACAATTGCTGATATTCGATAGCTTTTTTTTTCCTTTTTTATTTGACTCTAATCAATTACTTTGTTAATTTATTATTTTATTTTATATTTTATAATATTTTGTGATGTTCACATAGTATACATATGATGTTCTATGCTAAATTTAGTGATGTTCGTGTAGTCTTAATGTGATGTTCAACGACGTATCTGTGATGTTCGGTAGCATTTTTCTTCTTTTTATTTGACTATAATTAATTACCTCACTAATTTTATTTTTAGTTTTACATGTCATGATATATGTGATATTCATGTAGTATAAATATAATGTTCTATGTTATTCTCTACGATGTCCATGTAGTTTTAATATGATGTTCGACTATTATCTTTAAATACATGTTCATCATGAGATAAATGGTTGTTAAAAAATTATCCAAATGTATCTATATGGGGTCTTGTTTTAAAGAATTTATTGCAAAAAACATGATGGTGCAATCGGATTTTAATTGGGACAATTGGTTAAGGAGCTATGGCCTTTTTTCACTTCGAAAAGTATGGATATGCTGATGTCAGCGCGACTATTCACGTAATTCTTTTGAGCCTCTGGTGCAACGCCCTCGGACTGCAGGGGCGAAGAAAGCGAGCACTGATGGCCGAATAAAAAATTCAAATCGGCCCACCTCCGCTATAACGCGCACAATCTGGAAAAATAATTTAGGGTGGTGGCGTGATGCAACCTTTCACGGTGTCGGATGCTAGCACGCCTGCTGCTTCCTCGAGATCGACCCGTCTGATCCCGCGGCCGCCGGGGACGGTGCGGCGTCGAACGAGACCACCGGCCTGTCCCCTGCGGTGCCAGGGTTGGCAACGCAGACGGTACAGCACGACGATATCTGGATCTTCCATGGATCGATCGCCTGTGGGCCTTAAGCGTTGAACTACGAGGAAGGAACGACGGGCCGCCGAGCGTACTTGGGCGTTGGGCGCCGGCCCAACATGCATGCATTTGGGCTCGAAACGATTCACCTCACCAATCACCACCGCTGCTAAGTGCTTTTTGAACCGTTGGAATGAAACAGAATAAAAAAGAAAAAGGAAAAAGATGGCCTAAACTCCAGATGGCCTGGTACCGCGCGCCCGCTTCCTTTTCCTAGCTCGCTGACATGCGGACCTCGCACTCCTGTGTCCACATGTCGCTGACGTGCCAGTGGCCACTCCCTGCTGAGTGCTGACACACGGACCCCACAGCCAGGCCCGCCTGTCAGCCTTCCCCTACGCTCGGAGAACAGAGCGTGCCTGTGTTTGTGCAGGAAGGAACAGAAACACTACTCCAAACAACTCACATACAGAAAGTGAACTATACAGCCAGTGCTCAATATTCAGTCAACTGGATATATAGATGGATACACAATGAAGCATCCTGATGTACGTACTATACTATGCAGCAGGTAATTGCCAACGTTTTGGTTTTCTCTTTTGTTGTAACCAAGACAAGATATCAATGATCATGCATGCAGAAACAATACTACCAGAGTACGTGCTTTATTTGGTTACAGAGTGCGAAGAATGAACATAGGTGCCAATTGTTTCGATATAATTGTCTCCGTGGGCAAAGAAGCCAATGATCCTGCTGTTGCTCCCCAACGGAAGGCACATGCATAGAGAAATTGTTCACAGTTGAACATCAACAAAGCTACGAACCGCGCAAGCCCTGACAACTCTGTGTGGATGGCACACATTGCGATCTCCGCTCAATGTGGATCACAATTGTTGGGGGGAGCATGCCCGGTTGGCCCTCCCCTTCCTCACACGTCGTCGCTCGGCAACGACAAGGCACCACATTCCGCGGATGGCGTACGGATTATAGCGAATAGCGGGGTAAGCGCGATGCGCAGCGAGCACCGCGGTAATCTCTCCGGGTTCCGGACCATGGGACCGAGCACCCTTTCGCGAATGACGTGTCGGGCGAAAGGCTGCTGCCGTCCCTGAGATCTGGCCGGCGCGGGATGGTAAGAGCAGCCGGCGAATAGAACGCCCGAAATCCGGGCCGACGATGCCGGGTGGCTAGCGGACGGCTCAGAGTGCGCGAATCTCGAGAGCGAGCCCGAGCCTCTGGATTTCGGGGATCGGGCGAGGAGAGAGCAACGGATCCGCTGGCGGCGAATTCGGTTTCGTCATTCGGCTGCTCGAGTACTTTCGGCCGGACCCGAGCGGCGAATGGGCGCTTAGCCCGGGGAAGGGAATTAGTCGATGACCGGTTTTGTTTTGTGATGACAGGATGGCGGGAGCTCGGCGATTCCGGCTCTCGCATCCGGGCTGCGAATGCATGCCTTGCCGGGCAGAGCTGGCCAAGACCCAGCCGTCAGGATGAAGGTCCCACTCTTGGATCGCCAAGCCGGCCACGGCATCGAGTGTGGGGCGGACGAGAATGACCCTAGGGTTTCAGGGGTGGCTGAGACCTTGGCGAGAGGGTAGAACCGTCCAACCCCCGTGGGGTTGGACGCTATAAATAGCCCGGGGATGACCCTTTGGAGCAGGGAGGAGGGGCGCCAAGTGGTTTTCGGTGCGTTTTCACCGCCACTTGGTGCTCCGACCATTGTAACACCTTCCCCCTGGACCGATAATACAAGTTTGTTTCCCCGAAACAACATTGGCGCCCACCGTGGTTGTTGCACGAGCTTTCCATGGCTCCAAGAAAAGAAAAGAGGCAAGCGGTGGAAGCCGCCCAACCTCCGCCAGCCGACGGCGCACCTGCGGACGTGGTTGAACCGCCAGCAGCCCCCCTTGGAGGCACGGTAGTCCCACTTTCCGCAGTCGCTGCCACGGTTCCCGGAACATAAATGCACGATGAGCCCGACGACATTCGAGTCGAAGACGCAGCGCAGGAAGAAGAAGAGGCTGATGACAAAACAATGGCCCAGGCGGCACACCTTAAGAGGCTGAGCGAGTTCGAGCAAGACATCCAACGTTTGGAGCAGGAGAAAGAGCAACTCGCCGAACTGTTGGCCGAAAAGGAGAGAGGAATACGCATACAAGACATGGTGAGTCAGGCGGAAGCAAAGCGGAATGCTCTATTCCGCGAGGTCGAGGCATTGAGAAGAGGAACAGAACCCGACGCCCCAGGAGGACCACCTCCGGCACGGCCCGCTCGAATGGCGGATGTTGTGCCAGTAGACGAAACATCACCGCTGTCGCCAGAGCTACAACAATATCCGTGGCCACCGAATTACAAGCCAAAGATCCCACACTACGACGGCCAGTCGAATCCGAAGAAATTCATCGCAAAGATACGAAAACCGCGGTATTCTCGTCGAGGAGACACCCAGGCCCCCCCGGGGCGAAATCATTCATCCTCGCGGCGCATCTGGGCGAAGCCCACGACTCGTTCATCACCCTAAAGCCGCCGTCCGTCAAATCACGGGGCCACCTGGAAAAGCAGAGTTGTTAGCGACGTTTCAAGGCTATCAACCCGAGACGAAAACGACTAGGGACCTAATGAACTGCGTGCAGCGCGATGACGAGCCCCTCTCCGACTACATCAAGAGGTTCATCCAAGTAAAAAGCACAAGCGCCAAATGTGCGAAGGCTGCTTGTCATCGCAGCGAAAGAACCGAGGGCCTCGCAACTGGACAGTGCGCAGCATTCTTGGCTCGTTCGCCACCAACTTCAGTCACCGAGCTCTTCCGCGTCATGAATGACTATGCCAAATCGGACTCAGACTTCCGGCGGCGCAAGGCGAACCGAAATTCAGCCCGACAGGCACCCAAGATACCAAGACCCGCACAACAGCAAATACAATACAACCAGCGGAATGTAAAGCCTTTCCGCACGATAAACAACCTCCGCGAAGAATCCGGGAGCTCCAGCCAAGAAACTGAACATCACGGAAATCAGCTGCAGTTCCGCAACTTCGAAGGTCCACCAAGGGGAAGAGGCGGAGCGGCGATGCGCGGAGGTAGAGGAGGTCGTGGTCGCGGAGATCGACCCCAAAGACCGCCATTCTGTTTCGTCTGTGGCGAAAACGCCGGGCACACGACCCAGGAATGTAAATACTCCAAGCTAGCAAGGGAGATGAAGGAGAAGGATGACGCGTCACGAGGAAGCGAAGCCCCCAAACACATATTCCACAATGCCAAGATCGAAAATCCGGCATACAACCCAGCGCATCATCCGGCAGTTTCCGCACCGCCGATGCAGGGATACATTCAGCCGGGATACACTTGGCACCAACCGCACTTCGCCCCTCAGCAAAACCTCATATACCCAGCACAATCGGCGGCGATGTCATCTAGCCACCGCCAGGAGCAACCGCAGTCGAGCCAACAGAATCAGTACCAGCTTCGCCCCAAGAGCAGCCAACAGTGAACAACATCCTCCCGTCGAGAGGACACATCTTCGCCATAACCGACGGATCGAACCAAGAACTCAGCACCAAAAGAGCTAGGAGAGATTACGAACGAAGAGTAATGACAGTCACCCCGAGATTGCCCCTTAATAGGCCAGCATGGTCCCAAGTCCAGATCACGTTCGATGAGTCAGATTTTCAAGTCCGAGATTTCCCTCACACTGACGCCTTCGTCACAAGCGCAAATGTGAATGGTTTCACGTTGCACAACATTCTCCTCGACACAGGCAGCTCGGCTGATATTCTTTTCATCAAGCCGTTCGAGGCAATGGGTCTCGACGCTCGAACGCTTGAACCAGCAGGAAATCCGCTGTATGGATTCGGAGGAAAGCAGATAAATGCAATCGGCAAGAAGTGTATTCCGGTGTCATTCACGGAAGGCGAGAAAGTCCGGACAGAGTCGATAATGTTCGATATCGTGGCCATCGACTACCCGTACACGGCAATTTTCGGAAGGGGCGTAACAAACAAATTCGAGATGATAATCAAACAAAGCCACCTTTGCATGAAAATGCCGTCCCCATTCGGGGTCATAGCCATACATGGCAATCAGGTTGCCGCCAGGAGAATTGAAGGCAAGCCTATGCCCGGTTACAGCATGATCAATGAAGTCGTCGCCAAGGAGCGCAAACCCGAGGAGTTCAAGAACCTAGACTCTAGAAGAGCGCGGCCGTCAGAAAAGGCAATCGAGGTCCCAATACACCCTGAAGCGCCGGAGAAAACAGTGAAACTTGGAGCAGACCTCTCCGAAGAAGAAAGAGATGTTCTAGTCGCATTTCTCCGCGAAAACGAAAACGTGTTCGCATGGTCAGCCGAAGATCTGCATGGGGTCAGCAGAGACCTTGCGCAACACAACTTGAATGTAGACAAAGAAGCCAGACCCTCGCAAGCAAAGGTTAAGGAAGATGTCCGAGAGGAAAGGGCTGCGGCGAGGCCGAAGTTCGAGGTTACTTGACGCGGGTGTGATAAGACCAGTCCAATACCGGAATGGCTCGCAAATGTGGTAATGGTAAAAGAAAGCAAACGGAAAGTGGAGAATGTGCGTCGACTTCACGGACCTAAACAATTGCTTTGCCCAAAGACCCTTATCCGCTACCAAGAATCGACACGCTCGTTGACAAAGCGGCCGGCGGTGAGATGCTTTGAGTCTCCTCGATCATTTCTCGGGATACCACCGGATATGGTTGAATCCGGAAGACGAAGAAAAAAACCAGCTTCATAACACCGTGCGGCACATACCGCTTTTCCGTCGAATGCCCGGGATCAAAAAGAAATTCAGGCTCGACTTTCTCCCGGATGACGACGACGCAGATTCGGCAAGCGTAAAAGGCCGAACTTGGTGGCATATGTTGACGACGTCGTAGTCGCCCGGTCGAGGCCAAAAGTGATCATATCTCGGATCTCGCGAAAACCTTCAAAAACCTCAAAAGCAAATGGCCTAAAGCTCAATCCGGCCAAATGCGTATTCGAGTCCGAACGGGGGAAGATGCTCGGGTGCCTCGTGTCGGAAAGGGGAATAGAGGCAAACCCCGACAAAATCCAAGCAATCATCAACATGCAACCCCAAAGACCGGAAGGCAGGTCCAAAGAATTGGCCGGGAAAACTTCGCAGCGCTCAACAGATTCATAGCAAGATCCGCTGAGAAGGGCCTCCCTTTCTTCCGAGTCTTGCGGAACTCAAACCTATTCGAGTGGGGGGCCCGAACAGCAATTAGCGTTTGAAGAGCTGAAATCTTACCTCACCACACAAACGACATTGTCACGACCATCGCCGAAAGCCGTCCTTCTCCTTTACGTTGCCGCTTCCCTGTCGGCGGTCGCGTCGGCCGCCTTTAATCGAAGAAAAGGAGCACGAGAACAAGATGAGGCAATTCCGATCTACTTCGTGTCCGAAGCAATTGTCGAGGGGCCAAGTTAAACTACTCAGAACTCGAGAAGATAGCTTATGCAGTCGTCATGGCGTCGCGGAAACTGAAGCCATATTTCCAAGCGCACAAGATAAGAGTCCTTTCGGGGCAACCGTTAGAAGCGCTCTTCAGAAACAGCAAAGCGATCGGAAGAATCGCAAAATGGGCGGCCGAACTAAATGAATTTGTCATTGACTATGAGCATCGCTCAGCGGTCAAGTCCCAAGTCCTAGCAGATTTCATTGCGGATTGGACACCATCGGCATATGATACCACAAATGCGGTTCGAGGAACCCGAATGGACCATACTATGTGATGGCGCATGGGGAGCGGGCCGTGCGAGGAATCGCCGCTATTCTCACACCACCATCGTGGCTGAAATTGAGATATGCGGCAAGGCTGAATTCGTATCAACCAACAACATAGCTGAATATGAAGCAGTGCTATTGGGTCTTCGGAAGCTAAGAGCTTTGGGAGTAAGAAGGTGTATTGTCCTGTCAGACTCGCAGATCGTGGTCGGGCACGTCGAAAAGGACTTCGTTGCCAAAGAGCCCGAGTTAGCTAAATACTTGGCAACCGTGAGAAGAATGGAGAAGCACTTCGCAGGATTCACAATGAGGCATATCCCAAGAAGCGAAAACGCCGAAGCAGATCAGCTGGCAAAGGCCGCCGCTCGAACACACCATTACCCGCCGATGTCTTCTACCAAAAGCTCACAAATGTAAAGCAATCAAAGAAGAGGAAGAAAAACCGGCATCAATTCACGTCATAACAAAGGCGAGGATTGGCGATCCGAGATCATCGCGTACCTCAACGGAGCTTTCGAGCCACATACCAAACACGAAGATGAGCGGATGCGCCTAGGTGCAAGCAATATTCTCTAGTCTCGGGGCAACTTTACCGAAGCGGAATAGTCGCCCCACTCCTAAAGTGCATCAGCCAGAGAAGAAGGTCGCTTTTGCTCAACGACATTCATGCGGGGAAATGTGCGGGGCGCCTGAGAGGTCCACACGAAATCGCACATAGAGCAATGCGCCAAGGGTTCTACTGGCCAAAGGCCGCAGAAGACGCAAAACAAGTCGTCCGAACTTGCAAAGGATGTCAAATGTTCGCAAGAAACCAGTCCGCGCCATCCGCGCCAACCAGGTGCATAATCCCAACTTGGCCGCTTCAGCGCTGGGGGATCAATATCGTCGGACCACTGCCGTCCGCACTAGGGAATCTTCACTTCGCAGCAGTAGCACTGGAATACTTCACCAAGTGGATTGAAGCAAAACCGCTGGCAAAAATCACCTCGGGTTCACTCAGGAATTTCGCCTGGCAAAGAATCATATGCAGATTCGGCGTGCCGGCCCACATAACCTGCGACAATGGCAAACAATTCGACTCAACGGAATTCTGAAACTTTTGCATCGAACTAGGCATCAAGCTCTCCTTCGCTTCAGTCAATCACCAGCAAGCAAATGGCGCGGTGGAGAGGGCAAATGGCCTCATTTTCTCGGCAATCTCCAAGTCACTTTTTGACGCAAAGAAGGGAAGATGGTCCGCTGAACTCACAACCGCAGTCTGGGGACACAACATCTCCAAATCCAGAGCGACAGGTTTCACTCCTTTCCGGCTACTATATGGCGAAGAGGCCATCACGCCAGAAGAAATCAGGCTCGGATCTTTCTGGACACAACTTCGAGAAGAATCACCAAACGAGCGCCTCGTCAACCTGGAGAGTGCGGAAGGCACGAGGTTAGTAGCGGCTAACAATCTTGACAAATATCATGCAGAAGCAAAGGCGTGGAGGGACAAAAAGGTGCTCCGCAAGAACATCGGACCTGGTGATATGGTGCTCATTCGTCATCCCGACAAACAAGGCAAGCTGCAGTCGCAGTGGTACGGCCCCTTCGTCGTCGCCAAGAGAGTCGGCGAAAACACCTTTCATCTCTTCAATGAAGAAGGCGCCGAGACGACGCACACATGGAACACCGACAACATGAAGCGTTTTTATCCGTAGTCTCAAAATTCTGCAGTAGCAATGGAGAATGTAATAATTTCTTTTCTAAGCACACTTTGAACTTATTGTAACAGCTATACATGCACCGTTCGGTTTTCGCCCGCAGGATACAAGAAAGTAGTGTATCCCGCAGATTTATCCCGCATGAAACGCGAACCGACCAGGCCGAATGCGAGACAAAGGAGACCGTTTGTTTCGATTATCGGCAACTCCGACGTAATAGTAAAGGATGCAAATGGCGAAGCTCCTCGACGAATCCGTTTTCACCTTTTTGCATCCAAATAAAAAACCTAAGGGCCCAAACAATTCGATCCCCTAAGAAGGCGAGGGGACGAAGTCAAAAAAGCCTAAGGGCCTAAAATACTTCGATCTCCCGAGAAGGCGAGGGGACGAAGCCGAGAAAAGCCTAAGGGCCTAAAACACTTCGATCCCCCGAGAAGGCGAGGGGACGAAGCCGAGAAAAGCCTAAGGGCCTAAAACACTTCGATCCCCCGAGAAGGCGAGGGGACGAAGCCGAGAAAAGCCTAAGGGCCAAAATACATCGATCCCCTGAGAAGGCGAGGGGATGAAGCCGAGAAAAGCCTAAGGGCCTAAAACACTTCGATCCCCCGAGAAGGCGAGGGGAAGAAGCCGAGAAAAGCCTAAGGGCCAAAATACTTCGATCCCCCGAGAAGGCAAGGGGACGAAGCCGAGAAGAGCTTAGGGGCCTAAAATGCTTCGATCACCCGAGAAAATAAAAAAGCGAATATAGAAAAGCCTATAAGTTTTCAGCATCTCGGCAGAAGCACATAACCACCCGCGAGCGAGGATAAAACCACGGAAGCTAGATACACAACAAAACCGATCCACAGAAATAAGGAGCATCATAAGAAAGGACAAAAGTACCCAAGATAGTTACAATATCCACGTACGACCATGGCTTAGACAAGCCCATGACCGGTCCGGACCACCCGAAACTACGATAAGAAAGCAGGGTGATTCGGACGTTTCAGCGCCAACAAGCAAGCGCCCCGTGATCCCTGTAGTGGCATATGCGCGGGACTGACATTAACTGGAACCTTCACACAGCACCGAGGTTACATATCTTGTCTATCCTGCGGAATGACACGATCGTGAAACTGCGGCAAAATGCAAATTCCGCAAAGATCCGAGGCCGCGGGCCAAACCGCCTTCCGAATGCTCTCCCATCCCAAAGTGCTGTATGACGTTGGTCGTCGCAAAGCATTAACACGACAGCCTCGCTCCGAAAGAAGCACATCACCGCCCGCCATCCTCCCAAATTAGGGGATTAGAACAAACGGGAAGCATAGGACACCCACGCTCGGCCAATCAACAGCCCTTATATACAGCAGCAAGCAGCAAGTGACAATAAATGAAGGAACAACCCAAATAAATGCGTCAGTCATGGTTACACCTAGGACAGAAATAAATGCAGGGATGGACAAAGATGACTAGAAAGCCGCCAATAAATAGGCGAGACGGCAGGACCTCACAGTACACCTCAACGGGTAGCAATGGACAATGGCAAGAGAGGCCTAATCGGACCACCACTCAAACCGAAGTCGGCATGATAGGCATGCAGGAAGAGCGAAAGCGGGTGGACGCCGTCTTTCGTGTAGCCGAAAAAGCAAAACACGTAAGCCGCACGAAATAACCCAACAACGGCAAAAGGTAAAGCCTTAAATGAGACACCATCTACGCCGCTAGCCTACGCCGAAGCAAGCCGATCGCAGACAGTTGAGAGTCTCCAAGAGTGAGGCAGCCTTGTAGAATCTGATGACGAACCTTGCGTAATACATGCAAGGACGCCCATGAGAGTGCACCCTTGTACAAATTTGCGATGTAGATCCGCCGCCGCCCCCCGGCCGCGAGGGGTGGCGCCTTTCGAGAAAAGAAAACAAAGTCGCTAAGGGGCCGGCAACGCCCATTTCAAGACACATATTCGCCAAATACCGCCCCAAATAATGAGAGGGGTGGCGCCTTTTCAACGAAAAAGTTAACCAAGTCGTTAAGGGCCGGGTAACGCTCCATTTCATGACACATATTCGCCCCGCCCCAAATAATGAGAGGGGTGGCGCCTTTTCAACGAAAAGTTAACCAAGTCGCTAAGGGGCCGGCAACGCCCATTTCGCGACACATATTCGCCACCGCCCGCCCCAATGAGAGGGGGTGGCGCCTTTTCAACGAAAAGTTAACCAAGTCGCTAAGGGGCCGGCAACGCCCATTTCGCGACAAATATTCGCCACCGCCCCAAATAATGAGAGGGGTGGCGCCTTTTCAACGAAAAAGTTAACCAAGTCGCTAAGGGGCCGGGCAACGCCCATTTTGCGACACATATTCGCCACCGCCCCAAATAATGAGAGGGGTGGCGCCTTCTCAACGAAAAGTTAACCAAGTTGCTAAGGGGCTGGTTACGCCCGTTTTCAAGAACACATGTTCGCCCGCCGCCCAAATAACGCGAGGGGTGACGCCTCTTTAAAGAAAACTGAACAAAATCAAAGAGGTTGATCAAATATAATTTCGCTAAACGAATTCGCCAACAAACTGTGCCCTTAGCTGACTTAAACCAGTCAATGAACTAGCATTATTATCATTCGTCCCGCGCTTTGGGACCAACTCCAACACACACACTATCCGTACACCACCCCCCATCACGAAGGGGGAGTAAAAATAATAACGTCGCGAACCCTCCGACACATCTTCTTCGATAGGTTCTTCTTTCGGTTCCAACAACAACAAGAGTCCGAAGCCGCGTGGCACGTGCCATCGATCGAAGGGCGCAACGCGCGCCTTCCAAGGGCGGCGATTCGCGATAACAACGGGATCCAAACGAGCGAAAAAAAATACTTAATGCCACGATCCGCAATCAAAGCACGCGTAAGCCGAGAATCCATGAAATCCGAGAGCTTCGCGTCGGGGAATTTTCGGCGGTGCCGAAACCAAGAAGACCCGCCCACGTGAAGTCCATCACGATTAATGGCCAAAGGCCACACAAATTCAGGCCGCTGCGCAGGCCCCCAACCGGGAACCTCGCGAGAATCACAACACTTAGTTATTACAAAACAAATGTGTCTCGCGCACAACACCTGCGCAGCAGGGACAAGCCTAGCGAAGCGAAACTAGACATCTACCAAGGAGTCATCGGCGGCGGCATTCGCGGCCGCCAGCGAAGCTCCTACGCCCGTAGTCGATGGCGCCCCCGCCTCATCCGTCCCCGCGATGCTCGATCTCTCGCTGCTCGCTTCGTCAATAAACTCCTTCACCAAATAAATGAGTCGGTCCTTCTCGGCATCGTCCCCGCACTCCAAAATTCGGCAATAAGATAATAGCAATGAGGTTAATTTCGCCGCGAGAAGTTACAAAACGCACCTTAGCCCGCCCCGCAACCGCCTCAGATAAGTGCGAGATCGCCGCCGCCCGCACCGAATCGATCAAAGAAGCGGAGCCCAAAGAAAGATTCGCCTCGGAGACACGCGCTAGAAGTCATCAACACTATCGAGATCGACGCTCCCGAGATGGTCGCCTTGACATTTTCAAGTCCGGCACATAGGGTGCGGAAGGCCATGGTGGCGGCGAAATCACGAGCCTCGGGTATAAATTGCCCTCCGTAGAGGCCAGCTCATTCCGGATCCAAAGCGCGAAAGAGGACGGCTCGTTGTCGGGGAGGAACAACTTCGCGCCAAAGGAGCGACATATCCAAGTGTACTTCGCAATAGCCTCTTTTCGCAGCTTCAAATAAGGTGGCCTTGCGGGCAGCCTCATCTCGCTCAATTTCTCGAGCTCCCCCGGACACGCGCCTCCAAGCCTCTCGCTTCTCCACGCCGCTCAAGGCGCTGCCGCTGGCTGAAGGGTCGCCAACTCCGACTCAAGTTCCTCAATTAAACCGACTTGGTTTCCACCTTTCTCGAGAGAGCGCCACATGATCGC
Source organism: Chrysopogon serrulatus (assembly GCA_015844335.1). Taxonomy (NCBI): domain Eukaryota; kingdom Viridiplantae; phylum Streptophyta; class Magnoliopsida; order Poales; family Poaceae; genus Chrysopogon; species Chrysopogon serrulatus. The sequence goes on along the minus strand of JADLZL010004831.1, from coordinate 184,530 downwards.
CCCTTTGTTTCGCGAGGGTGCGCGAAAGGATAAGAGCTGCGAAACTTCGCCGAGGTTAGAGGAGAGCAAGACAAATGGGAAGATGAGAGAGCACACGACCACGACACTTACGCTAACTTCGTGGAAAGCGGCCCGCGTCGGAAGAGAGGTACCGCCCACCTTCAAAAGGTCTCTCCCATTTCGGGAAGAGTCAGCGAACGTGAGCAGAAATCAACGAACTTTGAGGTGTCTTGATCGACATCCGGCAGCACCCCAACCTCGCGGTAGTCGGTTGCAGGCCGGGTTCGCTCGAGATGAAGCACCTAGAGCACGAGCAATTTGATAAGACCGCTCTTTTCGCGGATCAGTATCCCCGGAAGAGCCCGACCCGGAATAGAAACATGGTTCGCCATAGTCTTCCTGCACGGGGTAAGATCCAAGCACCCGAAGCCCAAAAGCTGTGTGTCAAGCATCTCCTGGGTAATGCGAAGGGACTCGCGATAAAAACGGCTCTTACCTACACCCGGGCCCTTGTCTTTCGGCAGCAAAGCGTCGCTCTCCTTCGGGGGACGCGGATCCGAAGTTTCGGTGCCTTTCAACTTCTTTGTAGTAGCGATCTTCACCGGCCAAGGACTCCCCCGCCGTCGGCCTCACCCTTCCGCGAATGCTTCTTCGATTTGTTAAAGGTGGGCATCACGCATTTAACGACAAGTCATTGTTGAAAGCGGAGGCGACATGCTTTGGGATCCGCGGGGTTTGGTCGGGGCCATCCTCTCTTCGGCCTCAAACCCGAAAAGCCGAAAACATAGTGGAGTTTGAAAATGACACGAGCAAAGAGGATAATAAAACACATCCGCAAGCAACGCGAATAAGGCGACCCTCCCCTCGTAATCAAGTTCGATAACGGGCACCGAATCAGTAAACGCCACCTTACGGCTTCGCTTGACCGGCCGGGACAAATCTCTCCCGATTCGCACATCCGCGGGTTCAGTCGCCGATCGTTTAAGTACCCTTCTTCGCACCCTTAGCGGACTTGCCGGTAGAACGGCCAATACAATGCTTGGCCCTCCAGTTTGGGCCCCGTACACACCTCTTTCGCCGTACTGAACTCCCATTATTTCAAAAGCGCGGTTCAGCCGAGACTTGTCCCCAAGAATTTTTTGTTTTGCCGTTCGCTCCCGACTGGTAATCGGACCGCAAATCAGATTCGCGTGTTCTTCCACGGACCGCACATACGAAGCATCGCTGGAAAACTGACTGGGGCGTTGGCAAACCAGAGCCGGGCGAAGATAGCCATTTACTTCCGTAAAAGCAGCGAATGTATGAGAGGCACACAATGAGCCTTGCGCAAGGCTATCCACTCCTCAACAATGTCCCGGCTCGTTTGAAGCTGAGCAGTCCGAAAGAACGCCTCCTCACTTTCGCGGCAGCCGGCAGCGTCGGCCGAATAGCGGGGTTTCTTGCAGCCAACCCAAGCAATGAGCTCCGAAACGAGCCTAGAGGCACGGGAAAAGCCGTCAGCACGGGCAAGAGCGACATCCGAATCGGAACATACACGGTGATAGAACCAAGTAACCTTGCCACGCTCCCACTTATTCCTATAAGTGTGAGCAATCCCCGAACACGCCTCGCGGATTTCGGGACGGTTGTACGCCCGAATTCCGCACTATTGCCGTCACCGCCTTTAACGGGACTGCGGTGCGGCGTGTAAAAATGCACGAATGCATCAACCGAAGCAAGGATGCCCCCCGCATCTTCATTGCGAAAAGAGAAAACGCCAAGCGCGAAACTGCATTTGGAGAAAGGCGATGAAGTCAAGGTTAAACCGGTCCAAGACACCAAAGAACGAATTCATCCAAAGGAAACCACAGCCCAGCGGTGAAGTAATCACGAAATACGACCGCTTCGTAGGGACGTGGCTGCGGAACCTCCTCCTCTCTCGGGGGCCCGAAATAGCGAAGGTTCGGATGCAGCAAGAAATCTCCTCGAAACATAACTCTCAAGCTCTTTCGCGCCAACCGCGGAACGACCCAAGTAGAAAACTTCGTGAGCAGTAGGAGAAGCAGCATGAGTCCCAACTGACTCAATCTCGTCTGACCCTGAACTTTCGGACGAATCATCTCTTTCGCCACCATTGCTGCCTGCATCCGCTCCGTCCTCGGCACCCGATTCGGCAGAGTGATCCGAATCGGATGAAACCGAACCAGACGTGGTCTCGGATGATGTTGACCCAGAACTGCGAGACGGAGACAACGCTTTCTCTGTGCCCAGCTGTTCGTCAGATTCGCTTAGAGAACATGATTCCCGCCCAGCTAACCGAGCTCCACTAGAAGACCCTGGCGCAGACATCTAAACAACCAAAGGGCGAAAAGAAAGAAGCTAATCGGAACAAGCCAGCCCGAAAATGGAAAGCGAATTGAAAGAGAACTCATCCATAGCGAAATAGATAGAATCTAAAAAGATAGCATCGAATAGTAAAGCCTAACTCCTTACCTCGACGAGTAGGCGAAAGTGACGAGCGAATGCACAACCGAGATGCAGACCCGCGATAGCTCCGAATGTACGCAAGGGAGTCAGTGCGCAAATGAGACAAGCAGGCCCCCGCTCAATGGAGGGGGGAGGCTTATATAGCCGCGCCAACAGGCGGCAGCGCGCTCCCCGAGGAGGCCCGAACAAGCAGAAGCGCGCGCCCCGAGAGCACCCGAACAGGCGGGAACAACCGGACAAAAAAAAATCTTCCTCTCGCTGCATGCGTCGCCTGCGCGAATGTGGCGCCTTTTGGGGAGTGGCCCATCCTCCAGCGAGCGAAGCTCAGGAGGACGGCCCAAGGGGCTATTGTTGGGGGGAGCATGCCCGGTTGGCCCTCCCCTTCCTCACACGTCGTCGCTCGGCAACGACAAGGCACCACATTCCGCGGATGGCGTACGGATTATAGCGAATAGCGGGGTAGCGCGATTACGCAGCGAGCACCGCGGTAATCTCTTCGGGTTCCGGACCATGGGACCGAGCACCCTTTCGCGAATGACGTGTCGGGCGAAAGGCTGCTGCCGTCCCTGAGATCTGGCCGGCGCGGGATGGTAAGAGCAGCCGGCGAATAGAACGCCCGAAATCCGGGCCGACGATGCCGGGTGGCTAGCGGACGGCTCAGAGTGCGCGAATCTCGAGAGCGAGCCCGAGCCTCTGGATTTCGGGGATCGGGCGAGGAGAGAGCAACGGATCCGCTGGCGGCGAATTCGGTTTCGTCATTCGGCTGCTCGAGTACTTTCGGCCGGACCCGAGCGGCGAATGGGCGCTTAGCCCGGGGAAGGGAATTAGTCGATGACCGGGTTTGTTTTGTGATGACAGGATGGCGGGAGCTCGGCGATTCCGGCTCTCGCATCCGGGCTGCGAATGCATGCCTTGCCGGCAGGAGCTGCTGAAGACCCAGCCGTCAGGATGAAGGTCCCACTCTTGGATCGCCAAGCCGGCCACGGCATCGAGTGTGGGGCGGACGAGAATGACCCTAGGGTTTCAGGGGTGGCTGAGACCTTGGCGAGAGGGTAGAACCGTGGGGTTGGACGCTATAAATAGCCCGGGGATGACCCTTTGGAGCAGGAGGAGGGGCGCCAAGTGGTTTTCAGTGCGTTTCAGCCTGCCACTTCGGTGCTCCGACCATTGTAACACCTTCCCCGGACCGATAATACAAGTTTGTTTCCCCGAAACAACAACAATCACTTACCGTGTGTTTGGTTTGGGGATGATGAGGAATGGGTTGGCTCTAACCCATTTTTCTAGGTTGGGTCGGACCCATTTCTTGTTTGGTTAGGGGGTTCAATTCAGGGTTGGATCGATTCGTTTCTTGTTTAGTTTCATGGTTGGGTTGAGAACGTTTGAGCCACGACACATGGGGCCCACATGTCATTGGTTGGGTCATCTTCTTCCTCGCCTCGGCACCCAGCCCGCACGCGTCGGCACCCACTCCGCCACTCCGTCGTGACCAGCGTTAGCCGCTGCTCCTGGCCACACGCCTGCTCCACCGCTCTCGGCTGCACGCGCCGCTGCTCCAGGCCGCTCACGCCACCTCAGCTCTAGGTGCGCTCGCCGCTCGCTCCGTCGCTCCATGCCGCTTGTCGGTGGGAGGAAGAAGAGCAGGCCGGTGGGAGGAGGTCGCCGGGCCACACCGGGGTGACCACGCTCCCGCACCGCGCCGGTGAGAGGAGTTGCCCTCGCGCTCGCTGCGCCAAGTTGGGGGAGGGCGATGTGAAGCGATGCGAAGGTGGTGAGGGCGGCGAGCGTTGGAGCGGAAGGAGCCAATGAGTCCGTCAGTGTGCGCTTGAATCTAGGTCGGAGATATCCCCTCGTTTTGGTGGTACCAGGGGAACCCACATTTTACACATGTTGCTCATTCCGGGTTGGACCCCAGTTTTCCTAAACCCCCAAACCAAATATGAGCTCATCTAGGTACAAACAGGCAATCCTGTAGTACAAACTTCTCTTGTGCATTTTTGCTCATCACAAGAAACATAGCAGTGGCCATCATTTGAATTTAAACAGGCAATCCTGTCCAGTACTATCCGTGCCTTTGGTCACTTCAATTATTTTTAGCTGTTCTGTCGTGAGAACACACTGGATTCTGTTGCTTTTGGTCTATTCAGTCACATATTTGTGACAGAAGTTGAGCCCATAGCCCCAGTGCATGTGTACAACAATATCACGAGTGAAAATGAGCTGACTTGCAAATTAGCATGGACTGGACTGTGACCAACCACAGCCGTTGCTTACAAAACCAAGAAGCGGTGACAGGTTCAGAAAGAATATGCTTTTGAAAGCAAATTTCAGAAGCAGCTTATGAAGTCTTGTTATGCAATGTTCTAAAGAAACAATGACAATAGGTCATTGGGTCAGAGCACTACTGCTACTACATGATTTGTGTAGGTCGCTGTCCCTACTAGTGTTTTCTTCTCGTGAGAACAAATTCTCATCTGTCCAAGTTGCTACCTGAAAACAAGGGCAGAGGAAGACTTTCAGAAGGTTCCAAATGAGCTGTAATCGCTCTTTGAAATGAGTTTGCAGACATTATTGACATGCATGGCTGGAAATGTAGTGGAGACTTGCTGTTCGTGTCTCCACGTATCCATATTTATCATGTCCATGAATCTTTTGAACCTGCAACCCGATCTGAATACTTCCGAATTATGTCAGTTTCACAGGTTCCGATCCTCCTCCTGATAGGTACTGCAAAACATCATACTTAGATCATCTTGTAACGTCACCCAGTTTGGAAATTTATAAGGATGTCCAGGAAATAATGATGGAAACCCTTTTTCTAATCATGTCAGGACGCAATCCTCACTTATAAATCCTGAAACATGATTGATGTAGAAGTGGACATGATAACACTATCTGAAATTCCGGATTAACAAGCAACATATTTTTTTTAACGTAATAAGAAGCAACATACGCAGACACGTTTTCAGGCTTGATTAGGCTAGGGATGGAACAGAAGGTATAGACCAGGTTGTAAAGCAGCAAGAGGGAGAGCTCAGGACCCCAGCACCTTGTCCTCATCGCCTCACTGCAATGGGTACACTGATAAGTGACAGGATCCGTGACCATTCAAAAGAGACAGAGAAATGATTCCTCAGAAGGAAAAACTGAGAAACAGCCAAATTAAACATCTCAGATGGGTTCTCATTTATTGGAATGTCGAAGTATCTCAATGATGCCTGGTCACTGATCTAATCTCTGACTCAGGTCCCGGCAAGTTGCATTGGATGGTTCCCATGCTAAAGATCATTAAATTCATTAACACTATCCAGCTGTTATTTTGCTTACTTTCCATGCATATCCTTGTGAAAACACTAAAAACATTGTACCAGTACTCAAGCTGCTTATGCTGTCAAAAAATTGTACCTAAGGCCTTGTTTAGATGCACCTGCAACTTGCAAGTTTTTCCACTCTCTCTCCATCACATCAATTTATACCCGCATATAAAGAGCATTAAATATAAATAAAAAAATAACTAATTGCACAGTTTGGTTGTAAATCACGAGGCGAATCTTTTTTTGAGCCTAGTTGGGCCACGATTGGACAATATTTACCACATACAAACGAAATGCTACAGGGACTTTTCAATCTCTCTCCTCTCACAAATGATTTGCCGCATGTAAAGAGCATAAAATATAAATAAAAAATAACTAATTGCATAGTTTGGTTGTAAATCACGAGACGAATCTTTTGAGCCTAGTTGGGCCACGATTGGACAATATTTACCAAATAAAAAACGAAGTCTTCTGAGACTTTTCAATCTCTCTCCTCTGACCATCTAAACAAGGCCTAAGAACAGGTACTGCTGGAGGTGCCACGATCCAATTTAGTCCATTATTGTCAAAGTAATTTTCGTGTGACTTCTCCTTGGCAATTAGGACTAAATTGTATACTTTGTTCTTGTCCTCATTCAAGGAGCAATGGCCCTGTCAAAAAGGATTGTTATTGCAATGTACTCGCAAGAAACAATGGCCAAAATGCTCCAAAAATCAAGTGAACATGGGGGATTTGGTGAATACAAATACAGTACTATAGCCAACCGTCCAGCACCCAGACCTGCAATGATTAAGGTCTCTGTCTCTGGCACCGTTGGTCATGTCATCCAAAGAATTCTGGTCCATATTGATATCTGAAAACAAGGAAAAAAGCTGGAAAGTTTTCTGAACCATCCAAATGTATGTGTTGGAAATTGGAAGTGATCTTTGACAGGCACGCGCGCGCCCCAACTCCTATGTCATTTTGCATGTGTAGCATCAATGTCGACAGTTGCAAGTTGTTCCAACTAACGATTGCTGGATTCAGTCAATTTCATTTTCTCCTCTTTGTCTTCCCTTCTGGATCTTGTTTCCCTACTGCAAAACATCATGCACAGTCATCGTGCAACCCAGTTTGGAAGTATATGGGATACCCAAGAGATAAGGATGGAAACTCTGCAGGGCATAGCTTGGGGAAGTCAACAACAGTCCTGAACATGATTGATATGTAACAGCAGACATGGAACCACCAATTGAAACTCTGGATCAACAGGGCTCCAATTGGTGCAAGGTCTGAGAACTAATATACAGTCATAAAGACTAGGGCCTTGTTTAGATACACCCAACTTTCCCTCCAACTTCCAAGTTTTTCCACTCTCTCTCCATCACATCAATTGTTTCCCACATGTAAATAGTATTAAATATAAATAAAAAAATAACTAATTACATAGTTTTGTTGTAAATCACGAGACGAATCTTTTGAGCCTAGTTGGGCCACGATTGGACAATATTTACCACAAACAAACGAAGTTCTGAGGACTTTACAATCTCTCTCCTCTCATAAATTTGTTGCTGCATATAAAAAGAGTATTAAATATAAATAAAAAAATAAATAATTACACAGTTTTGTTGTAAATCACGAGACGAATCTTTTGAACCTAGTTGGGCCACGATTGGACAATATTTACCAAATAAAAACGAAGTGCTACAGGAAACGGCCAAAAAACTCACGTGTATCTAAACGAGGCCTAGGTTTGATAGCTAAAATCATAGAGCAAGTGGGAGCTCATAACTGAACTGTTGTCAACACCTTGCTCCCGTATGATCAGCTGAGCATGTTTCATTGATAGGAGACGTGTCAAAGAAGCTGAATCTGCAGGACAGTAGAAAAATCCCTAAAAGTTTCTTCAGCGTTTGGTGGAAATAACAGCAGGGACGACACAATGCTAGAATCACAATACTGAGATAGAAAAGTGTCTCTGACAGAGAGATCAGATGAACTGTGCAAACTGTTGTTCTGCTGTGTTCTCGTAGGAAAATGACGAAATCTCAGGTAAAACGGGCACCTTTTAGTCAGTAGGCCAAAGTAGTAGTACTACCCCAGACCGCCAGACGAGATGATATATCGGTCGTTGTCCCAGCTAGCATTTTCAGGGGGAGGATATATATCTGAAAACAAGTATGAAAACTGGAAAGTTTGCAGAATCTAAATGACGACTTGATGCTCTTCTGACATCCGCATACTGTTGGAACTGCAACTCGTTCCGAATGCGACGGATTCATTCATTTTCGTAATAAGGACCCACACCACAGCAGTTATCCAAACGAAATTTACACCCTTTGATAGGTCATCACGCAACATCACTCAGTGAAACTGACATAGCTGCTAATTACTGAATACAGGATAAATTCTGGAAAATTTTCAAAATCTTGAATCTACTTGGAACTGCTCTATGACCTATCAGATGGGCGGCGAGCTGTTCTTCTGGTGCCCACAGATCTGATGTTGGCACGCGCAGTGTCAAATTGCCAACATTTTACAAGCTGCTCTGATTTCTGAGTACGAAAAAAATGCCGGACACTACAAAAATTAATTACAAACTGTGCAGCCTTTATTTAAGCATAGGCTTGCATAATTAAATTCAGATTATTATTATGTGCATTCCGTAATTAATTATTTAATGTACGTATACGTTTCGGGATCCTTGTGCTTAATAAATCCAAAATAATAGATCACATTGAAATTGGCTTTTGAATCGTATGAATGAAACAGGGTAGAAAAAAGAATAAATAAAACAAAAAAAAAGGAAAAAAGGATACCAAACTGGCCAACGGGCATGAGCTGGATGGGCCTGTCCCCATCGCGCGACGCGCGTACATTTAGGCCCGCCAGCGGCCTGTTACCGCGCACCCGCTTCCCCTTCCTGTGCCTCACTCCACAGCTGACTGACATGCGGACCGCACGCCGCCGGTTCCACTTCCGCGTGGACGGACGTGCCAGTGCGCCACTCCACAGCTGACACGTGGACCCACAATCCGGGCCCACCTGTCAACCACGCACTGCCTGCCTGTGCCTTCCGTCGCGCTTGCCCTGTCTGTCATCCCAAAGCGGGGAACAGAGCGCCCCTGTGTTTGTGCAGGAAACAGAAACACTACTACTATCGCAGAAAGTGAAACTATGCAGCCAATGCTCAATCATTGTGAATCCGTTTCAATTTCAAATGGATGGATACACACGATGAAGAAGCGTCCTGATGATGTACAGCAGCCAAGCCAATTACTGCCAACATTTTGGATCTCTGTTTCGTAACCAAGGTACTACCAATGATCACATCTGTTGACAACAACTCGAAGAGCACGGCACGGAGCAGACAGCACAGAATGGCATCAAACTCCATTTCATGAAATACTAGAAAGGCACGCGGCATTGCAGCTTGGGGCCTGTTTTTCATAATCATAGTATTGTAGCTGCTGTAGCTTTTATTTCATACGTAATTGTGTACATGTAGGTGCATTTTTTTAGCGACATATATAAGACAAATTTCGTCATTTTGTTAGTTTTGCATAGGTGTCATGGTTTTCAATGTTGTTACACTTTGTATATACTAGGTAGCATGCCCGTGCGTTGCTATGGGACAGCTAAAGTTTTATATTAAAACACATATATCGCACGATAAGATAATAATATTTTGAAAATAAATATGTTAAAGAGATATTTACTCAAAAAACAAACTAATCAAAGACCTGAGGAGGAGGCGTTCAGTGTTTTTTGCAAATAAAAACTTTCAAACTTTTGTTCTATTTCAAAGTACAAACTTTACTTTGCAGTGGAGCAATTGGTTGGATCAGTTGATCACCAATTGATCATTAATTAATTGCTGAAATTCTGAATCAGCAAAATGGATATTTTTAAACCCTAATTCAAAACTGAAAATATCATTTTAAAAAATATTTGGATTTTGGGAGTGAGCCCAGAAGCAAAGTTGTAGAGTTCACTATTTTGACCAAGTTCTATTTTTGGAATTTTTTAAGTTTCTAAATGATTTTGGGAGTAATTTTGAAAAGAAAAAAGGTGAGTTGTCCTGCTACAGTAACCAAGGGGGGAGAATTCGCCTTTCTCCTTCGCCCATGCCGCTCGATCACCGGGCGCCGTGACTCTTCCCCGCCTTCGTCGGAGAAACCGCGCCCGACCACTGTCCATTGTCGTGAAGGTGCTTTGGCCACCTCCTCGACCCATCCATGCCCTATATAAGCCAAGCGTCATGCGCCACCGTCCTTTTTCCTCTCTCTGCTTCATCACCGGCCGTCGAGAATCAACGGCGAAATTCATCGTCGTTACACCATCTCTATTCAATTGCTCGCACAGCCAACTCTGCAACTTCGTTTTTCCTCCATTGAACCCAATCTCGGCGCTTGACATCCTCCCAAGTTGTCCGTTTGGCCGTCTTCTTCCTCGCCTGGCGGCGTAAACGCCACCGTGAGCATCTCACCCCTGGCCAAGACTCCCCGGAGCAACTCAAGCCTTTTACGTTTCTTGTTTTACCGTCACCTTGGATTCTTGATGGCCGTAGACCTTCTCTTTTTTTCGCGGGCGACGACCGGACACGCCGGAACATCGACGAGATCCTCGGTTCACGCCGCCGTCTCTGTAATCACCGCCACCAACCTTGTTGTGCCCCGTCACAAGCCAAACCAGCTAGCACATTGAAGTCGCGGTGAGCCACTGAGATGATTTCAACCATCACCAGGTCTCTAACGACGTAAATCGGTCTGAACGCTGCTCGCCGGCGAGCTTTAGCTCTGCCGGGCCGCCGCAGTCGCGGTTGAGCCCTTAGATAGGTTGTCGTGCTCGTTTGAACGCTTGGATGGTTTCGTGTGGCTGGGTTGTGGATTGCGGTGGCCTTCGTGTCGCCGGAGAGACCGCCGTCGGTCACCGTGGTGATGGCCGAGCACCACCGCCGCCGCCATGGTCGCCGCCGTTGGTGCTTTGGTGCTTTAGCCGGCCAAACATCGCCACCAGCGTGTGCGCGGGGAAGAGACGAGCACGTTGGTGCAAACGCCGGTGGCGGCGATCTCCTCTTTGGCGGCGGTGGCTGCGGTTTCGTTTTTTTAAATTTTTCTGATTCCTTAGCGAGGGGTTTCCCTCGGTGCTTTTTATTTACTTCTGAGACCGGCGAGATTACGCCTAGAATAGAGTTTCGCAACGCCCCGGCACAAGGATGGCGATCCCAACCAAAGACCGCATGAAGTAAAAACTTTTAACTTTAATCCGAATCGATCTCTTAGTTGGACGAAAAAATTTATCGCAAGAAATTTTGCCTTTTAAGTATTAGGTATAGATTTTGAAAACTTATATTGTTTAAGGAATATATTATCTTAGATACCAAAATGGAACTATCATATTTTTTGGCTATATCTATTATGGAGAAAGAAATGTTTAATATGCAGGGGTAATATTTATATGTATGCAAAGATTTTTTTGGATTGTAAAGCAAAGTAAGATCCATGCATTTTATTTTATGCATGGTATGGGTAAGGTATCATGAAAATTTCATAGCAATTTCAATAAGGAAAATGAATTTATTAATTATTTTAAAAACCCTTGAGGAATATAGATCTACATTTATAGCAATAAAATTACACTAAAAAACTATGATGTTATATGTTTATCGTGAAGTTCTAGTTGTGTAGAGTTTAACAAATCTAGTTTGGCATTTTTATGATTTTTATTTATTTTTATGATTTTTATAATATTTCGGTCGATTTAACTAAACAATAAATTCGCAGAAAATGGAAAACGTCTTTGGGCTAAATTACTGCCCACCAAAGCCCAAATCCAAATATAAACAAAGCTGCGAGAGAGGAGGATGGATCATGGGTTGTTTTTGGGAATTTTGAGGCTTTTTATGCAAAATTTACTGGGAGGGACTGTGGATTTGCGGGTTGATTTTGTATAAAGTGAAGGGTAATTTTGCAAAATAGCCCAGTAATGAGATGGCTCTGAACGGCGGGTTAATTTCAGTAAAATTCGAGGGCTTTTTTGCAAAAATACCAGGCCTCACCCGATCTGGACCGTCCGCGCGCCCGATCGGATGGCCGCAAACGGCCGGGGCGACGTGGTCACGCTGGCCGGCCTTCTTTTTGGTGCGACTTTCGTAGGAAGAGATTCGAAGATCAGCATTTGGTCCAAGCTAAATAGTACATAAACGGTTACGCTGCTCTAAAACACTGCTGCTGCAGCGGTAAAAAGTGGCACCAGCGTGGCGTGGCGGGAGGCGGCGGGGATCACGATGTCGCTGCGCCTGCGGGAGCGGCAATTGATCGCGGAAGAAGCGACCGACGAGCACGGGCCGTCTTGCCCGCATCCCCGGCCGGCCGCCGTGCGGGCGGCGTGGGCTATGGGCTATTTTGGCGGCCTATGGGCTGTGGCATGTGTGTTTTTTTTTTTACAAGGAGCAATAATTTTATTTCAACAAAGAAAAAGCTAAGATAATATTTACACAGTCCATACAAATAGATTGCATGATGGCCTGAACAGGGCAAAACAAGCTATGAGCTGCATTTGAGCAAGTGACATCTGGTATATGCGGCAAAGCTAGCGATAGATTGGGACCTTGTCTAGCTAAACTATCTGTCGTCTGATTCTGGTTCCTGTCAATTTTGAAGATCCTGCTTCCTGCATGCTTGGTACTGGTGAGGAAAGCCTGAGTAAGATGCTAAAATTCGCCCGCCTGGTGGGTTGGAGAAATCTGCAGAGTTTAAAAATCGAGTGCGTTGGTGTCTCTTCCGACCTAGCCTTTCTTTAGTAGAAATTTCATAAATAAATCATAATTTCCCTTTGCTTTTAGTGTTGTTTTCCTTTTTGGGTGGAGTAGCATAGTGCATTGACTTTGAAAAACGCCTCCTATTGCTATAGTATTTGAGGCGTATTTATTTTGGCCTTAAGAAATATAATTTTAGTGGCATTTTTCAAAGAGTGACTTTATGCAACAAGAAATTAAGGCATTTTGAGAAAAAGCCTTTGATAAAATACCTTCCTATGAAGGGACATGTTGTAGTGACACTCGCCAATCTGACCCAGAACCGAGTATTGGGCTTACGGCTCCTTTTGAGCTGGGCTTGCGGTTTCTCTTGGGCCGGTCGTGAGGTCCAGGAGCTTCTGGCCTATTGTTACTTGGTGCCGAGTCCTCGCTCCCGCAAACGCGTTTGGCGCCGACTTTGTGGCTCCCGCTAGAGGAAATAGGCACTGGGTCCCAAGGAACAATGATAAAAGGCAGACATCATACTGTACTTACACAGTTCAGCAGTTGAATCAGATAACCAGATCTGTCACGCCTCACGAGACACAATCAGTCTTTTTATATTGATATAAGAGATACTCCTTCCGTCCCAAAATAGATGACGTTTTAGGTGTTCGTGCCACACGTTTGACTCGATTTGTAGAAAATACGTATAATATTTATATCTTCAAATAAATTTTATTAAAAAACTAGATCTAAAGATCTTTCCGATAATACTAATTATGATACTAATCGATGATATTTAGTATTTATAAAAATTGCCGGCAGTCATTTCTCGAGAAGCGAGAACGACATCCTTTTTGGGACGGAGGGAGTAGTTCATTGGTGTACTTGAAGGACCGAAAACAAATGACCGGAGGAAGGTGAGTGGGAGCCGAAAATTTTCTCATGAAATTTTTTCGGCCGCTGTCCCAAAATCACCGCCAAATATTCAGAACACGGCGAGATAACCACGACCCAAACAAGTGGGTGAATGTTCCCTAGGAACACAGCAGGTCACCTCAAAATAGACGTAACACAATATGGAACTCAAGTGCGACCAAAATAGCTAGCCCAATAATATAGGACTGGAAATTCCAGAAGAGCTGAAACCAATTCACCGGGTACTACAAGCAATAAGCAATTCAGCACTTCTCATGTCACGAGTAGTACAGGGAGCAAGATGAATTAAAATGAAGCTTTACTGATTAGCTAGTAATTGCTTAAAGTACTTCACGGATGCAAAACCAACCTGACCAATCAAATGCCAATGGCTTAAGGCAAGCTACGAGCTGCTGCACTTGCCTGCTGCCTACCAGAGCTTGTTCTGAAAAATACGGAAGCACACGAACAGCTGAAGCTACCTGACAGACTAAGCTGCGCACAAGATTGAACTACTGGAGATCGAACCTAGCATCCATGAGCGCTGGACTGCTTCCTGGAGCCCGAGTATACAACAAAAGATTTACGAGAACTGCACCACAAGATCGAGCAGTGACTGCACCACTCCTCAGAAGAACAGAGACAAAAACACAGCTACTGCTATCTGACGCATCATGCAGCAAAGAAGATTAAGCAGCTTAGTATCGATTGCTCACCAAATCAGCAGCGGAACTGGCCGGCACAATCTGACGCGGCTACTGGGGAGATGCCGAGAGTGCTCAGCGCTGCCTCCCCATACACCGGTGGCCTCTGATTCTTGCGCCAGCTGCACACGCAGCAAAGAACGGGAAGACGGTGAGCAGCGAAAGAAAGCGACTAGAAAGGAGATGCCTCTACAGAATCAACCAGCACCCTACTCAAGACTCGACCTCGATAGGTGAGCTCACAGATAAGAATAGCAGGGTCGGCATATGAACCTCCACACAGTCACACAACTTCCTGGCGTTCACACAAGAAGAAGAGAGAAGGAACTGACCGACGCCAAGAACAGAAGAAAAGCAGCGGGCAAAAATGGAACGGAAATCCAACCAAATCACTACAAATCGATCCCAAAACTTGCATAGGCAATCACTACGGAGTAGGTAAGCTATTCCAAGAAATCATTGCGCCAATCAAACTCTACCTCCAGGATTTTCAGATCACGTGCACAAACGAAAATGGGGGAAAGAGGGAACACAGTGAGACAAACAAATCATAGATAAAAATGACGAATCCCCGAGGGCACGAAGAAGATTCGGGCCTCCTTTCCCACTCAAAATCACAGCAAAAACAACCACGAATTTTTCAGTTGTGACCTCTCTCACAAAAACAATAGGGGAGGGGAAAAACTAGAGAGAAAAGGAAAAATGAAAAAAAGGAGAGGTAAGGGAGATAGAGCTCCCTTCCCCTTACTTATCGCCGGTCTTATTTTATTTTCCAGTTTTACCCCTGATTACAACTCTGAGCAAACCGCCTAGCCCTAGGGACATTGCGGTCCAACTCGACCCGACTCGACGCAGTTTTTGATCCGACGGCCACCGCGCCTTCTCACCGGTAGCTTCGTCTCGACGCGAACTCCCCGATACCGCCACGTACCGTCCGTCCGCCTCGGGACCTCCGCCAGGGATTTGTGGCGAAACCCAGAAACCCGCCGGGTGGTTTTGAGGCCCAAACCACCGAAACCCTCCACCGTTGGTTTTGAGGCCCAAACCAAAAAACCAGCCCATATCCTTGCATTTGTCGGGCCAAGTGCCGAAACGCGATCCCGCCTTGGCGATTCCGGGTCCCTCGATCCAAGTCTCGATCGTCCCGCCCTTTCACCGCTCCCGGTCCATTCGGCGCGGCCCGCCATCACTTGACCTTCACCTCGCCGTCGGCCACCGCCTCTATGCTCGACACCTGCACAACACAAGCCAAGGCACATGTGGACCTCGTGGCTTTCACCACCGTCAGTAGCACCCCACTCGAGATGCTAGTAATTGAATCAATCACTCATCATCACAACTGAACCACAAGTATAAACCTTGTGTTCGCAATCTCCCCCTTGATAAGTGCATTGTTCAACACCGACACACCACGGCTGAGAAAAAGAAATAGAAGAAGAAGAAGAAGAAAAGAAGAAAGCTCACCAAACGACCAAAAGCCAAAGAGAAGCCAAATGTGGTCATTTGAAACAAGCAAGACTTGGTGACTAAAGACATGGGCAACGGCTTGACGCAACCAAGCAAAACATGGCTAGCCCTCAAGAAAAGGCAGAAAACAGGCTCAACACCTCTAGCCAAGCAAGAAGCACTCGAAAACGCTAGATCCTCTAGAAGGAGGCAAAGGCTCAACACATCTAGCAAGAATCAATGCAAAACAACTCCCCCTGAGCAAATGTATATATGAGTGCACACAATCTTCTCTCCTTCAACTCTTTTGAGAACTAGTCTCTCCCTCTGAGAAGATAACCTTTCAAGACATTCACATGACTCCCCCTTGACATAAGTATGTGAAGTGTAAGGTATGTGTGTGCGTATGTCAAATTTCTCCCTCTTATTGAATAATACACACAGCAAGCCTAAAATGCAATGACATGCACAAATGCAGGAGCTTCAGCTCATAAGTGCAAGTGAAAGCTATCTCGATACCTTGACGTGGGATGGTATAGACCCGTCTCGATCTTTTCATTCAACTTACTTAGATTTCAGATTTTAGCACAAGTAAAGTATCTAAGCAAGTGTGGGACTCAAAGTATAAGATATAGTAACCAAGCATGCACAATATAGCATAAAGGGATCTCAACATCCTACACATGCTAGTTACCATCTCAGGCGGTGAACATTTTCAATTTCAGCAAGTTCAAACAAGTTCACCTTAGAAAATCATGCTCAACTCATAACGTGTAGCAGATGATCAATGGGAGCCTAAGCTGACAAGCACCACAATGTACTCACATGGCATACTAACAAGAGCATAGTTTTATTCCAAGTGTTATATACATGAAGCTCAAAATGCAAGTATATCACAAAATATAATGCAAATGCACTATCATACAAAGACAAATCAAAACCTAGACTATAAAAGAAACTGAAACTAGTGTACAACAAACAAAGTGCTTCCCTCCTCTAAAAAGGGAAACATACACCCAGTTCACCTCGCAAGCGAGCAAAAGTCGCTTGATCGAGGGGCTTAGTGAGAAGATCTGCAAGCTGATCCTAGGTGGCTACGTAATGCAACTCAATGTCGCCTTTCTCTTGGTGATCGTGGAGAAAGTGAAAGCGGACATCTATGTGCTTGGTCTTGGAGTGAAGTACTGGGTTCTTAGCAACACTGATGGCACTAGTACTATCACACAATAAAGGCACTCTAGAGAACTCAAGACCAAAATCACGTAGGGTGGCTATCATCCAAAGCAGCTGGGAACAACAAGCGGCAGCAATGAATACTCAGCTTCTATGGTGGATTGTGCAACGCTAGACTGCTTGCGGGATGACCAAGACGTGGACTTCCTATCTAAGCAGCAGCCAGCAAAATCAGCATCCGAATAACTCAAAGAGAGAGCGAGGAAGAAGCAGAATACCAAAGTCCAAACTCGGGGGTAAACCGGAGATACCTCATGATGCGCTTCATCGCTTGACGGTGAGACGTGCGTGGGAAAGCCTGAAAACGTGTGCAGAGGCATACAGCAAACTGTATGTCGGGTCTTGTCGCCGTCAGGTACAGCAACGACCCGATTATACTCCGGTACTCCTTCTGATCGGCTGCTTCTCTATCCTCGTCGGCGTCGAGGGCCATCGTAGTCGACATGGGCGTCGAAAGAGGCTTGGCCTCGCCCATGTCAAACTTCTTCAGGACGTCCTTTGTGTACTTGCCTTGATGCATGAATGTCCCATCCCGCGTTTGCTTGATTTGAAGGCCGAGAAAGAAAGTCAATGTTGATGGTGGATAGCGTCAACATTTAATAGTGCAATAAACATGATAAATAATCAATACATTTACAAATAGAGAAGTCTAGGGTTTTATCTGACAAATTCCATGAGTTTTGGTGAATTATTATTTTCTAGGGATTATTCCAGAAAACTACAAAAAAAGGCCTAACTATCAAACGGAGTAACGAAACTTAACCGCGATGGAAACATACACTATTGGGCTTTACAAGGATCAAGTAAACACTACAACGAAGCGGAGGCCCAGAGGAATTGGTGGAGGGCCGGTCAGCCCCAAGGAAAATACCGGGTGGCCTCCCCCTAAAACGAAACCCTACGCCCTTCTGGAAGCTTCCTCCACCGCCTTTGAGGGTTAATATCCACTGTACCTTAAGTCGGTTTGATCAAACGGCTGTTGTGCATCCCACCAGGCTATATAAGCAGGGCCAGACCCCCCAGGGAAACCCTAATTCATTCTATCAATTCATTTGGAGAGCTAGAAGCCCTAGCTCATTTAAAGCTCTTGTAAATTAGAAAATAGGGAGAGAAAAGAGGGAGAAGTAGAAGAGGAGCCAGTTTGTCGGATCTTCCTCAACTTTGTACCTCCACGGAGACAGTTCATCTTCAAGTTCTTCAGTTGGTAATTCTAAGTCTTCTATTTGATTATGTTTTATTCTTACTTTACTTTGTTTACAGGATTTTAGCTTGTATTGAGTGCTCTAGTTAGCGTACGTGACTAGAGTAGTAATCGTTAGCGTAGACGTGGTGTCTAGGCTAGGGTTTACCTGATTTTGCGCCCAATTCTTACGGTTAGTTGTGGTAGCCTTTAGAGATGATAGCTTTGTTGGCCTTCGTATTCCATCACGTCGGAGTTGGTGTTTCGTAGAGCTTTTGGCAGCCTTCCCTAACTACCTTTTTCCCAGTCTTATTTGAGAGTTGGAAAGGTACTGTTGCTTCAAAGTAAACAAGTATCATAAGTCTGATTCTTAGTTATCTAGAACACCTTAGATAGCCTCTCTCTACCCACTAAAAATATTTATCTTTTCTATTCTTGGACGTTCTTGATTCGTTTCTAGTTCACTTCGCGTTCTTCGTGGAAAATCGATACCTTGGAATACTCTTAAGTGAAAGCTACAGCGGTATCCGTGCGCTTGCGGATTTATCTCTTGATTATTCTGTGTGCGTTAAATATACCAACAAGCTTTCTGGCGCCGTTACCGGAGGACGGTAGCTGTTCTGGCATCAAGCCAAGTTCATCCGTGTATCTTTTATTTTCGGTTTTACCACCTTTACCCCTACCATATGGATTCCACGCCTATTTTTCAATTTTCGGCTCTAAAGGGCGAGTTGTTGGAGCCTCCACCATCATCACATCCTATACTTACAGATGGCTATGAGCTTCGCCTTGCTTTCATAGTCATGGTTCGGGAGCAATCCTTCTCTGGAGTAGAAGACGAAAATCCCTACACCCATCTTAGAGAATTTAAGCAATTGTGTTCTTACTTAAATATTGCTGGCATGACACAAGAGACCATTAAATAGAAATTGTTTCCATTCTCCCTTTTGTGGAGAGCAAAACAGTGGTATGCTCATACTGTAGGAGGAGTAGAAGGAAATTGAGATGAACTTCGAGACAAATTTTGTCTTGCTTTCTTCCCTCTTTCTCGGATCGCCACTCTTCGAATAGAAGTTCTTACCTTTAAACAAAAGGAGAAGGAGACATTAGAAGCAGCTTGGGCTAGGTTTTTAAGTCTTATCAATACTGGTCCAACCCTTCACTTACCAGACCACGTGCTTCTTTACCACTTTCATTTTGGTCTTAGCAAGGAAGCTGCTCTACATCTTGACTTATCTTCTGGAGGTTCATTCTCGCACAATACCATGAGCGAGGGGAAAGCTATACTAGAGAAAATCCTTGAAAACACCCCTTACACTGGTGTTTTTGATGAATTTCCTGAGAAAGAAGAAGTCAAGCCAAGTCCTGACCAACAAGAGGAGGTAGACACAACCGAATCTGAAATTCTTTCAAATTCTTTAGATGATTTGGTTGTCAAAGAACCTCCAATTGAGGAAACACAATATAGTCTAGAAGATGATAAACCTCATCCTTCCACATTCCCTTTTGAAATTAAGGATGGTCTTTTTGAAGATTTTGGTAATGCCTCGAATTTACCAGTTCAAGTGAAGTCTCTCGTACATTCTATGTCATCCGAGAATGATGATGGCCTAAATAATGATTCTTTCCTTATAGAACATATTAAAGGACTATTGGCCATCATGAGTCATGAGTGGTTGGCAGAAACGGAGTTATCCACTGAGGTAGCCCGAATCAATGCCCCCCTCAGATGTTATCACTTGCATCCTTAAGGGAACCACCATAGAGGCTTACTACAATCTAACCGTTGGGATGAATATCATTTCAAAGGCTTTGGATGAACAACTCTACCTGAACGAGTTTGTGATCCCATCTCATAAGCTTTTACGAATTCCTTCCGGAGTTACTCTTGAAAGTTATGGGATCATAGTATCTATTCCATTGCGAATACAATGTTCTGAGTATCGTCTAGATTTTTATATATTTGACATCTCAGACACATCTATCTTGATTGGTGTGTCTTTTGAGACACTCTTTCAGGAAAGACCAAAACAGGGTCTCTTAGATGTAAAACTAGAAAGTTCTCCTATCACCATCTTGCTTGCATGCTCAAATAATGCAATAATAGAACCCAAGCCTAAACCAGACCCTATTGAGAAAGTCTTTATGACATCTATAGAAGACATGGCCCAACCAACTCTCGATGATGAACACTTTATTCAAGAAGAGGAAGAGTTGGTAGAGCCTGTCAAGTTAGAAGAAATAGAAATACCATCACAACCCTTAGTTGAGCTAAAACCCCTTTCTTCTGACTTAAAATATGTCTTTCTCAATAATAACCAAGAAACACCTGTCATCATAAGTGACAAGCTTTCCCAAGACAAAACCCATCAACTTGTCACAGTCTTAGAAAGACATAAATCAGCCATAGGCTACTCACTCCAAGATCTCAAGGGAATTAGTCCTGTTCTCTGCACTCATCGTATTCCCATCGATCCTGATTCTTCACCATCGAGGGAACCACAAAGGAGACTTAACAATGCAATGCGAGAAGTTGTTAAGAAAGAGGTCCTTAAGCTTTTACATGCCGGGATTATTTATCCCGCACCTTATAGTGAGTGGGTTAGCCCTGTCCAAGTTGTGCCAAAGAAAGGAGGAATGACGGTTGTTAGGAATGAGAAGAATGAGCTCATCCCTCAACGTACTATCACTAGGTGGCGTATGTGCATTGACTACCAAAAACTTAACAAGGCTACAAAGAAAGATCACTTCCCATTACCCTTCATTGATGAAATGTTGGAACGGCTTGCAAATCACTCTTTCTTCTGTTTTCTTGATGGGTATTCCGGATATCATCAAATCCCAATCCACCCAGATGACCAAAGTAAGACTACTTTCGCATGCCCATATGGAACTTATGCATATCGACGAATATCATTTTGGCTATGTAATGCTCCAGCTTCTTTTCAGCGGTGCATGATGTCTATTTTCTCCGAGGTGATCGAGAAAATCATAGAGGTGTTCATAGATGACTTTACCGTCTATGGCAAAACCTTTGATGAATGTTTAGAGAATTTAGACATGGTCTTACAACGGTGTGAAGAAAAGCACTTAGTCCTGAACTAGGAGAAATGCCATTTTATGGTTCGGGAAGGAATAGTGCTAGGACACAAGGTGTCCGAACGTGGGATAGAAGTGGATAGAGCAAAGATTGAAGTTATTGAACAACTTCTACCTCCCACGAGTGTGAACGGCATTCGTAGCTTTCTAGGCCACACGGGGGTTCTATAGGCATTTCATTAAAAACTTTTCTTAAATTGCTAGACCCCTGACTAGCCTTTTAGCCAAAGATGTACCTTTTATTTTTAACACTGAGTGTCTTGAAGCCTTTGAAATTCTTAAGAGGGCACTCATCTCAGCTCCAATTATTCAACCACCTGTTTGGAGTCTAACCTTTGAGATCATGTGTGATGCTAGTGACTTTGCAGTTGATGTTGTTTTAGGACAAACCAAAGACAAAAAATATTACGCTATATCCTATGCTAGCAAAACCTTGTCTGGGCTACAGCTTAATTATGCTACCACTAAAAAAGAGATGTTGGCAGTGGTCTTTGCAATAGAAAGTTTAGATCTTACTTAGTGGGGCGAAGGTAATAATATACGCAGACCATGCTACACTTAAATACCTCCTCACTAAGAAAGATGCTAAGCCTCGTTTAATCCGATGGATTCTTCTGCTCTAAGAATTTGACATAGAAATAAGGGATAAGAAAGGAGTAAAAAATTCGGTAGCTGACCACTTATCTAGACTTCAATATAAAGACACAGATAAGCTAGCTATTAATGACTATCTAAGGGATGACACGCTCCTCGCGGTAACGGGCTCCGATCCTTGGTACGCAAATATTGTCAACTATATGGTTGCAGGTTATGTTCCACCAGGGGAAGACAAGAGAAAGCTCAAGTATGAAAGTCATATCCACTTGTGGGACGATCCATATCTTTACAGGGTCTGTGTCGACGGGCTGCTACGGAGGTGTGTCCTAATAGTTGAAGGCATGAAAATCATTGAGAGATGTCATACATCACCTTATGGAGGACATTATGGAGCATTCCGTACACATGCTAAGATTTGGCAAAGTGGATTCTTCTGGCCAACGATGTATCAAGATACAAAGGAGTTTGTTAGAAGATGTCTCCGATGCCAGAAATATGGAAACATCAATACTCGGGATGCTAGGCCACTCACGAACAACCTCCAAGTAGAATTATTTGATATCTGGGGAGTTGATTTCATGGGACCACTCCTAAAGTCAGGAGATGCAGAATATATTTTAGTGGCGGTTGACTACGTGTCTAAATGGGTAGAAGCATTACCATGTCGAGCCACCGACTCCAAGCACTCTAAGAAGATGTTCAACGAAGTGATATTTCCACGTTTTAGAATACCTAGATTGGTCATAAGTGATGGAGGACCATATTTCATTGATAAAAGATTCTGATAGTTCTTGGCAAAAAATAGAGTCAAACACAATATTGCAACTCCGTACCATCCTTAAACAAGAGGTCAAGTTGAAACATCAAATAAGCAAATCAAGAACATTCTACAAAAGACCGTGGGTGAGATGGGCAAGAAATGGAAATACAAGCTTTCTGATGCACTATGGGCTTACCGAACTGCATACAAGACACCCATAGGTATGACACCTTATCAACTGGTATATGGTAAAACATGCCACTTGCCCGTTGAATTAGAATTCAAAGCACACCGGGCAATCAAGAAATGGATTATGGATATCCATCTTGCCGGGCAAGAATCGTCAAATGCAAATATCTGAACTTAAAGAACGGAGAGAAAAGGCCTATCATAACTCCAAGATTTACAAAGAAAGAAAAAAAAAATGGCATGATAAAAGAATCAAGAACAAAGAGTTTAAGCCTAGAGACAAAGTCCTGCTGTTTAATTCAAGAGTGAAGCTCTTTGGCCATGGAAAACTTCGAAGCAAATGGGAAGGACCATTCAAGGTAGTTGAAACCTCATCACATGGTGCCATTACAATTCAAGACAATTCGGGTAACATCTTCAAGGTAAATGGCCAACGTTTGAAAATATTTCTTAAAACTGAAAACTTAGAAGAAATAGACATGATTGAATTTCTGCAGTTTTAATGATCCTATCGAAAAAATTCATCACCAAGACTCGGACAACTAAAACTCATATGCCTAACATTTAATCTGTTCCACGAGTTTTATGTCTATTTGAGTTGTGCAGGATTTAGAAGTTTGAGAAGAGTAAGACTTAACATGTAGGCCACAAGAGTGAATAAGGACTAAGCAAACATCTAGCTTGGGGGAGGGCATCCCCAGTTATCAGGTAAGTATATCTATACGATTATTGAGTCTGTCTTATAGTCATAAAATACCAAAAATATATGGGCACATGAAGGTCCACATCTATAGAGTCTTTTGTGAGTCTATTAGCTAAAAAAATAATAAATAAAAAGATGAATAATTATTAAAACCAAATAAAGATAGTTTAGCTATTTATTAGGGTGTGATCATAGAGTGTATTTATAATTGTGTCTAGTTTAAGAGTCAACTGAAGAACAATAAAATTTTGTCCTGGAGATGATGAATAGTTGCTCTGCCGTAATTCCTCTCAAGTGCCTAGTTTTCAACCTTAAATTCTTCCGAGTTTTGGATATGGCTGCTTTGATATAAGAATTTACCCCGAACCTGAAACTTATGGAGGCATATGCTTGAGCTAAGTCTAGATGATTGAGGGATATGATATGTGAAAGTCCGAGCTGCTATTTATCTTGTTCCTAGCAATACTAAGTTCTAGAGATTTATCTTTTGAAAATTAAAAATATTACATGATGAGCTATTGTATGACAAAGTTTGAATTCCTACCAAAGCCATATATGATATACATTTAGAATAGGAAAACCTTTGTTCATTCATGCTGCTTGCTTTGCATTGAGTTCAATCAACCTTTGTTGTACTAGATGATACCCCGCGCGTTGCCGCAGGAACTCTATAACTTTATATATAAGAAGAAAACATGTTACTTCTAAAAACTATTAGACACCAACTTCATATAGAGAAAAAAATACAGTATACTATATTAAAATATTCCATGGCTCCTACGTGAATGTAGCTAAAAAATTTAATGGATAACAATGATCCAAGCCTGATAAAGCACCTAGTGACCAAACACTATATATCTCTTTAAATTTATAAATAAAACAGATGTATATATAAATAAATATGATAGAAAAAGGAGAACGACATATATACAACTACTCGCCGACGTGTGGAAGTGTCTTTGGAGCTTCTCAGGTTGTGGAAGTGTCTTTGGAGCTTCTCAGGTGCTCGCACAATAATGAAACTGTGCTGGCATACATGTGGGGCCCGCTACCAAATAAGAGATCCCACAAATACCGATCATCTAGCCATACTGCGGCGTACCTATGTCTCCGTTCGGAACGCCTCGTTTTGTTGATGTCGCCAACCTTTCTTCTGGATGGAGATGGATCAAGCTTCCTCCGTCGTGATCAGGCCCTTGCTTGCATCGACTTCTCGCCGACATGGCCGCGACGGTACAACAATGCAGCCGACGGGGCAACCGTGGCCTCGGCGGCCTCGACCAGCAGCCCGGCCAACTTGATCGACCTCCACTGCGCTACCAAAGCTGAGGCCGTGAGGCATGAGGGCTGCCGGCAAATCATGCTGTCCTAGGCCTTGGGCGGAGGCCGCGAGTCGGGCGAGGTCCTTGCCGGCCCTGGTTCAAGGGGCGAGCAGCCGCGAGGCAGCCCAAATGGATCGCTGAATGTTTGGCCTCCGCAAGGCTACAAGGATGGTTCAGCTTTAAAAGGGTGGCAACCTGTGGCTAGGGAATCAGAGCAGACAAAAGAAGATTAATCACCAACGGACAGAAATGACTCTTCAGTTCTGTAACTTCGCATACCACTACCAGGTTTGGGAATGGGAACGGAGTCACCTGAACACGTTGGGAGGGGACGACGCTTCATGCTAAATTGCTAACTCGTGGTGGTGGGGTCTGTAGATGACGTGGCTCACTGAGATCTCAGAAAATTCTTGTAGTGGATTTCTCCTATTTAGATATAGTAGATACCTTATGAGAGTCTTGTCATGCTTTTAAAATCAAGATCACTTACACACTGCATCTACATAGGCATTGCTCCTACTCTGGGAGTAAGCGCAATCATTTTCCACTTTCATCCAGATCCACCTTAAAAAGGTTTTTCTCCCACACTGGGAGTAAAGCACCCAAAAATATATCCTATAGGACAACGCCTGTTAAATGCTCTGAGTTCTTATTGTTATCTCTCCAATCATTTATTGTATTCAAAGGATGCATGTGGCTATACAAAAAGAAAAGTTATTAGAAAAAAGAAGAGAAAGTTAAAAAATGGACAAGGGTCCAAGCAATTAAAACAATGGGTACTTAGATGCTCGTCTCCCTAAAAAAAGAAGAAGAGAAAGAAAAGAGAAAGAAAGAATAAGGATAGCCCATATTTTCCCGCGAAAGTTCTAAAAAGTTCAAAAGAGAGATTTATTTTCAAAGAGCAAAAGTAGAATTAGGTTTAGCCACCATATATACACCTATCCATCATATTCCATACACATGCACATCTTGGTTTGATTGTATGACTTGACTCTCTATAGATCCATTGTTTGACTTTACAATATATGAATTGCAAGTATACTCACCCTTATTTAATGTCACTCCTATGAGCTCCACTATAATCTTTAGTTGTAGGAGGGCATGACATCATTAATGCCTCAGTGAGATCCATAAATACCACATATAATAAGAGACTTGAGGGTGTCATACAATTAAGCTCTGAGTTTTATTTTGAAAACTTACAAAACTCTAGAATATTGGTTGAGTAAAGAATTTGAGACATAGTGCTTAACTTGATTGTTCTATCTTTCAATTACTCAAGACCCACACAAAAGTTGAAAAGCTCTATAGTTAAAGGTAAAATGGGTAAGTTTAAAAGTTAGAGCAGTTTTGTCTAATCCGAAGGAGAATTTCTATTTGAAGGCATGTGTACTTTTGAGGAGTGAAAGCATTGTAGCAACTCCTGATCCAAGTTTAACAGTTAGGCTTTGCTAAGGGACTAGCAAAGAGTAAGCTTGGGGAGCTTATTGACGGTGGATAGCGTCAACATTTAATAGTGCAATAAACATGATAAATGATCAACACACTTGTAAATAGAGAAGTCTAGGGTTTTATCTGACAAATTCTACGAGTTTTGGTGAATTATTATTTTCTAGGGATTATTCTAGAAAACCACGAAAAAGGGCCTAACTATCAAACGGAGTAACGAAACTTAACCGCGATGAAAACATACACTATTGGGCTCTACAAGGATCAAGAAAACACCACAACGAAGCGGAGGCCCAGAGAAATTGGTGGAGGGCCGGCCGGCCCCAAGGAAAATACCGAGCGGCCTCCCCCTAAAACGAAACCCTACACCCTTCTGGAAGCTTCCTCCACCGCCTTTGAGGGTTAATATCCACCGTATCTTAAGTCGGTTTGATCAAACGGCTGTGTGCATCCCACCGGGCTATATAAGCAGGGCCAGACCCCCCAGGGAAACCCTAATTCATTCTATCAATTCATTTGGGGAGTTAGAAGCCCTAACTCATTTAGAGCTCATGTAAATTAGAAAATAGGGAGAGAAGAGAGGGAGAAGTAGAAGAGGAGCCGGCTTGTCGGATCTTCCTCAACTTTGTACCTCTAAGGAGACAGTTCATCTTCAAGTTCTTCAGTTGGTAACTCTAAGTCTTCTATTTGATTAACTTTTGTTCTTACTTTACTTTGTTTATAGGATCTTAGCTCGTATTGAGTGCTCTAGTTAGCGTACGTGACGAGTAGTAATCGTTAGCGTAGACGTGGTGTCTAGGCTAGGGTTTACCTGATTTTGCGCCCAATTCTTACAGTTAGTTGTGGTAGCCTTTAGAGGTGACAGCTTTGTTGGCCTTCGTATTCCATCATGTCGGAGTTGGTGTTTTATAGAGCTTTTGGCAGCGTTCCCCAACTACCTTCTTCCCAGTCTTATTCGAGAGTTGGAAAGGTACTGCTGCTTCAAAGTAGATAAGTATCGTAAGTCTAATTCTTAGTTATCTAGAACACCTTAGATAGCCCCTCTCTACCCACCAAAAATATTTATCTTTTCTATTCTTGGGCATTCTTGATTCGTTTCTAGATCACTTTGCGTTTCTCGTGGAAAATCGATACCTTGGAATACTCTTAGGTGAAAGCTACAGCGGTATCCGTGCGCTTGTAGATTTATCTCTTGATTATTCTATGTGCGTTAAATATACCAACAGTCAACTCACCATCAAGCTCATCTCAAACTCCCTGCTCATAAACTCTGCAAACTTGACATTCAAAGCGTGAGAAGAGCCACCAAAGATAATATCATCCACGTATATCTGAACCAAGAGAAGGTCACTGCCTTGCTTCAGGAGAAACAAAGTCTTATCTACCGATCCCATTCTAAACCCCTTCTTAAGCAAAAAGATTTTTAGCCTCTCATACCATGCTCTAGGGGCTTGTTTAAGACCATACAAAGCTTTGTGTAATTTGAAGACATGGTTAGGATACTTGGGATTTTTAAAGCATGGGGTTGCCTAACATAAACTTCCTCCTCTATGTACCCATTCAAAAAAGCGCTCTTGACATCCATCTGAAACAACTTAAAGCCCTTAGCAAAGAAATTAACGCTAAAAGAATGTGGATAGCCTCTAAGCGAGCTACAGGAGCGAAGGTTTCCTTAAAGTATATCCCCTCTTTCTGGCAATACCCCTGAGCAACAAGCCTAGCCTTATTCCTAACAACCACCCCATCTTCACTCTGCTTGTTCTTAAACACCCACTTTGTACCTATGGGATGACACTCTAGAGGTGGAGGAACTAAGACCCAGGCCTGATTCCTATCAAAGTTCTCTAACTCCTCATGCATGGCATTGACCCAATTGAGATCAGACAAAGCGTGTCCAACATCTCGGGGCTCAAAAGAAGCAACAAATGCAGAATGAGCGAAGTGAGAGATGTGATATGACCTAGACCGCGTGACTCGCTGGTCAATATCATCGATCATCGTCTGAGCGGAGTGGCGACACTGAATGTGTCGAGGTGCCTCTCTGGAAGAAGTCGCCTCCCCCTCAACAGCAGCTGGTGCCTCCTCAGGTGCAGTCGATGTAGGCTGAGGAAGCTGCTCCAATGGTCCCCAAGAAGTGGAAGTAGAGGGGTCTGGACCGTGAGCTGAAATAGTCGTCGTAGGCTCAATAGGGGCAGCCAGTGGAGTCGGCTCAGGATCACCCCAATCGACATCGTCCTGCTCCTCCTCCGCAAAAATGCTTTCTCCAAGCTCTTCATCACCTGCAAGCTCAAAGATAGGGGTTGTACAAGGCATAGTTTCATCGAATGTGACCTCACAGGTCTTCACAACACGGTTAGTTTCAAGGTTAAGTACTCGATAAGCTCTAGAATGCAAAGCATAACCAAGAAAGATACCATCAGAGGACCTGGACTCAAACTTGTCCAAATTACCTTGTTTTAAGATGAAGCACTTACACCCAAACACCCTGAAATGACTTACTTTGGGTAACCTTCCAAACCGCAACTCATAAGAGGTCTTCTTGGTAAAAGCACGGAGGAAAATGCGATTCGAGACATGGCAAAGCTATATTGATTGCTTCGGTCCAAAACCTTTTAGGAGTCCTATGCTCATCGAGCATCATCCTAGCCATCTCAACAAGGGTCTGATTTTTGCGCTCAACAATGCCAGTCTATTGCGGAACGTAAGGTGAGGAAAACTGGTGCTCGAGACCTAAGGACTTGCAAAAGGTTTCAAAATAAGTGTTCTTGAATTCTGTGCCATTGTCACAGCGGATAGCTCCCATGGCATTCTTAGGGAACTCATTTCTCAACCGAAGAATCAAATCATGAGCATGTGAAAATGCCTCATCCTTACTCTCCATGAAAAACACCCAAGAGTATCTCGAAAAGTCATCCACGATCACTAGAACATACCACTTCCCACCTTCTGACCAAACCCGAGCTGGACCAACTGTATCCATATAAAGTAGCTCGCCGGGTTCCTTGGTCATGATTTGATTCACAGGTGGGTGAGAAGCGGCTACCATCTTCCCGTGGCAATAAGGATGGCAAACAAGATCCTTCTCAAATTTTAACTTGAGCAATCCTTGGATTAAACCAAGTGAGCTCAACCTAGCAAAAAGGTCAAAGCTCAAATGACCAAGTCTCCTATGTCACTTCCAAAGCTCAGAAGAGGATCTAGCCATCAAACAAGGGGAAGAGCCAAATGAGTGAGAAAAATCAGCTCGAAAGATACGGCCAAAAGAGACAATCCGACAAATAAGATCTCCCTGAGTCAAGAACTCGAGAAAAGCAATGTTTAAAGCGCACTTCAAAGCCATCCTCAAAGAGTTGTGAAACAGAGAGCAAATTGAAATGCAAATTTGAGACCAAAGCAACATCCTTGAGAACAAAGCTCTTGTTAACCCGAATGGTTCCATGAGAGACCACTTTACCTTTGCTATTATCCCCGAATATGATGTACTCTTTGTGTTGCACGGGGTCAGGCTAGAGAACTATTTTGAACTTCTGGTCATGTGGCGCGAACATCCGGAATCAATGAGTCATGTGTTCTCCAAGCCTTCGTCCTACATCAATAGAAAGGTATGGGATGAGCAAATAACACACCACTGGGGTTAGTAAACTGAGAAAGATACCAGTGATGCATCATTTGCCCTAAAAAAGTGTTAAAAAAACACCAAACATGCCATGTCCCATTTGAGGAAAGCGATCACCACGAGAGAGAAAATGTGGTCCGCTAGAACTATAGGACACAAAGCACCATCACAAGGTTCATAGTCATATTGAGCATGACTTGAACCCCGCCGTGCACGACCACCATGTGGTCTCGCAGCCTGAGGCCTAGCACCTTGAGGCATTGCACCTCGAGGCCTAGTAGTGCGCCTCTGAACAGGCGGTACATGTACACCATGGGGAGGACGGTACATGTTCTGATTGTTCAACTCATACTCACACCTTTCATCTCTCTTCCTCCTAAAGCAAAACTCAACCAAGTGACCATCCCTATGGCAATACTCACAATGGTACACCTCTCTCTTGGGTGTTTGGCTCACTTTCTTGTGGGTATGGTTCACTCTTGGAGGTGGCTTGGCTTTAGGAAGGGGTTCCTCAGAGATGGAAGAGAGTGTGTCAAGTGGGTTCCTTAGATGGTTCGGTTTTGGAATCCACACTTGTTTCTAGGGTAGAGCTCTTGGAGGTTCTTCAAACACTCCATCTTTGGTGAGAGGCACAAGTGGCTTAGGTGGAGTGATTTTGAGAAGCTTAGGGGTAGTGGTAGGTTTTTCACTCAGAGGCACGCCACTACACTCACTAACTTTACCATAAAGATCATCACTCTTCCCACCTGAAGCAAAGCCTAATCCCGGTCCACCAATTCCCCTCCTGAATTGGTTGACCATCATGCCAAGTTGTGGCTCTCTACCAGACACCTAACTCAAGATGGTCTGAAGGTATGTGTTTTTCTCCTCGGTACGCACCTTGCCATACCGACAATTGGCAATCTCTAGCTCCAAACCCTCACAAAGAGCACACTTAGCCACACTAGTGCTATCTGAGTTGGCCTTCTCAAATAAGGCAAGCTTGGCATTCTTCTCTGCCAACTCAGATTGCAAGTCCGAGCACGACTTGCACGCACCCAACAAGACAGGTGAAGCACGCACACTATCAAACTCATCAACCAACTCAGCGTACTTGGACTGCAGACTAGCAAGTTCAGCCATGTAAACACTACAAAACTCACATTCTGGCTCGTCAGACACTATGGGAGTGTTCTTAACTAGCTCAAGCTCCTTAAGTGCAACTTCTAGCTTAGCTTTGTACTCTTTTCTATCACTAGCGGCACGCTTAAGCAACTTATCCTGACGAAGCAAAGTAATAGTCAAGTCATCAACTTCAGCGGCAAGCGCATCGACGGAGAGTGATACCTTAGATGTGTCATCGTCGTCTTCGGGAACATCGGCCTTGCCACCCTCCACCTCGTCACCAAGTGCCATGGTGCAGAAGCCTCCGTGGGTGGAGTCGGTGAAAAAGCAGAGTCCATTCAGCCTGTCCTTGACCTTCCTCTCGGACTCATCGTCGCTCGAAGAGGAGGAAGCATGCTCGTCGTCAGAGTCGAGGTCGCTGAGGGAGGCGAGGAAGGCGCGCTCTCTTGCCTTGAACTTCTTTACGATCTTGCGCTTCATCGCTTCCTTATCAAAGCCTCCCTTGGACTTGTGCTTGCCGGAGGTGTACTCGTGCTTCTCCTTGTGCTTGTCGGAGGTGGACTTGCCGAAGGAGTGCTTGTTCCGCTTGGGACAGTTGGCGACAAAGTGGTCTGGGTCATCGCATCCATAGCATCCACCCTTCGGTCCACCCCGCCAGCGTTTCAAGCGGTTGTTGTGGAACCGCGAGAACCGGCTGATGACGAGAGCCAGCTCATCGTCTCCGAGCACGTCCAACTTCTCCTCTGCCACTGTGATCAAGGAAGACAAGACAAACATCGCAGAGGAGGGGTTAGCAATAGAACTAGAGACACCGTTACCTGACACCAGTGCCATAGTCGGAGCAGAGGGGTTGTGAAGCTTGGCCTAAATCTGGTGGTCAATCTCACTGGACTTCAGTTTACTGAAGAGCTCATCCACGGTGAGAGTCTCGTAGTTCTGTGACTCAAGAAGAGCTTGCACCTTCTGTAACACCCCTGGTGTTACGTTAACCTAAACCTGCCATGTCATCATCATTATTGCATAAGCATTCATGATTAGAGAACTCTAATGTGTACAGTTAAAATGAGTTTATTTAATTCTAGGGTGGTTTGCGCTCTTTCATATCGTATGTGTATGGGTACACCATTTAAATTTCGATTGCATGTTTAATCTTGACTATAAAAGCAATCAACTAAAACTAATCTTGATGTTTGCAAGTGCTTGGCAAACCTTGACTCAAACCCTAACCATGTTTTATAAGTCAAATGATACAAAAGCAAGAATCAAAATTGAAATTGGAATCCGAATCCCAAACCCTAACCCTAGTTGGTTAAGTGTTGGATTTGAATTTCAAGTTCACTTTTGAGGAGCTAACCATAATTAATTTTGTAAATAAAAGTTGCTAACCAATGGCACTATTTCAAAGTATGAACTTTATACTTTGAAAGTGTACTATTGGTTGGGTTTAAAAAGTACCACAACACCATTAATTAATTACCCAAAGATTCAATTTGAAGTTCCTTTTCAAAATCCTAAAATTCAAAGTGTTTTTGTCCCCTTCTTAATTTTATCTCAAAATATTCAAAATTTGGGAAACTTCAAAAATATAGATTGTACATCTCTTTGAGCTCTACAAGTTTGGTATATAAAGTTTTTCAAGTTTTTAAATAAAATTTTAAATAATTTCAAAAGTTCTTTAAATTGGGAATTGTCCTTTTTGATTTTTAAACTCCAATTCAAAAATTATTTAGTTTCATGAAAAAAACTTTCTAAATAAAATCTTGAGAAATGGAACAACTTTTATTTTTGGAGAATTTCATCTTTTATTCAAAATTTAAAAGTAATTTTGAATTCCTTCAAGTTAGGGTTTTTGCCCCTTTTCAAATTTGAAATGCAAATTCAAAATCTATTTGGAATTTGACAAAACTTTCTAAATGAAAGTTGTAGAGCATGAATTTTTATGCAATCTGTATTTTGGGAGATTTTTAACTTGTATTCAAATTTTGGGACTAATTTGAAAAGGGAAACGCTGAGCCGGCATTGCTACAGTAATTTAGGGGGGAGTTGATCTTCTCCTCTGTCGTGCCCATGCCGCCGGCCGCCGTGGCATTCCGGCGCCTTCCCCAGTTTTTCGCGCTGCCAACCAGATGGACCTCATCGCGAAGGCCCTGGCTTCCTCCTCGACCGCTCCTTGTTCTATAAAAGCCACCAGAGTCGTCATGTTTCTTTCTTCTTCTTCCTCGGTCACCGCCAGCCACCGTGCCTTCGACGACGAAATTCATCGCTCTCACTCCATCCCGATCCAATTGCTCGCCAGAGAGCTTTGCAAGTTAGTTGCGCTGCATGCGAACCAAACAACGGCGTTTGAAATCGCCGGAGTCGCCCTAGCCGTCAGTTTCTTCCCCACGGCCGGCAGTCGACCGCCGCCGTGAGCTTCACCCCGGCCGGTGCATCACAAAGCCGATCATGTCCTCTTCCTTCCTCTTCCGATCATGTCCCCACGGCCAAAGATACATCGTGTGGCTAGGAAGCCCCAGCTGGGTATATTAAGCGATTCGAATCGTCGTTGTTCCACGATATGGGAGACTTGATCCTTGCACCAGCATCGTAGTAACGATGGAAGTTGATGATGAGAAGTTTTGAATCTGTTACATGGTTGACAAGTGATTGTTGTAGTAAAGTAAGGACTGGCTTAGTCTCTTTTTGCAAAGGTGTCATTTGATCTTGCTAAAGCCTTACCTTGATTCCTATTAGCCAGCATTCCTGAGTCTTCTCCCTAATTTTTGGTCGGGTAAGTCTTGCAGAGTACTTTTTGTACTCAGGGTTTGTTAAACCCCTGTTGCAGGTGAACCGTGCGAGCAAACGTGCTATGGCCCGTGTTGCATGACGGTCGTTGATGAAGTGTCTGATGAGGAATAGATTGTATGGCCCGTGGGCAGGGCACTTTCGTTGTGTGGATTGTAATAAAGTTAAGTAATGATACTTTCGCTGTTATGTAATATTGATACTCTGGTTTGTATAAGTTTTACAAGTGGTTTGTAAATTAAGTTATTGTAAGTCTTCCGCTACTCTGGTATTTTATGTGAAAACTGTTGTAATATTGTGATGTCTCTGTAAGTATCGATCCTGGAGAAAATTGTGGTTTATCGGGGGTTCACCCGACGGAACATTCTAGGTTATGTGGTGTACAAGCATAGCTGACAGAGGTCTTAGGGACAATGTTAGATGCTTGTGGGCCATATAATTTAGAAGGTTCTGCCACACCTTCGAATCCCAAACCCTCCGATCAAGAGCATGTAACAACTTCAAGGCTCTTTCGTGATCGTCATAGGGCAAGTTCGGCTTGTTCGCACGTATTTTGTCGATGATGGTCTGAAAGCGCGAGAACATGGAATCGATGGTCTCGCCATCAAGCTGCCGAAAACTCTCATACTCCTGCTTGTATGTATCAAAGAGTCTGGTCTTAATTTGGGGTGTCCCCTCGTGATAGCTCTGTAGCTTCACCCAGATCTCTCTAGCAGTAGTCAAGTGTCCGACACGCTCAAACTCAGACTCAGAAAGACTCAAGGAGGGAGCATTACATGCCTCGCTATTGGCATCGTGTTGTTCCATTTGCTCCTGACCAACACGAGCAGGGAGAACAACGTAATCCTTATTTTCACAAATTTCCCACACCTTCGCACCGAGACTCTAGAGAAAAGCAGACATCCGAATCTTCCAGTACGGGTAATTGGTTCCATTGAAAAACGGCGGCTTCCCTGAGCCAAGAGCCATGTCGCCTTCTAGCGGACCACAACTGATTAATGTGGGATGATCCTTAACCGGCACTGATACCAATTGAAGGACCGAAAACGGTGACCGGAGGGGGGTGAATGGGAGCCGAAAATTTTCTCACGAAACTTTTTCGGCCGCTATCTCAAAATCACAGCCAAACATTCAGAGCACGGCGAGATGACCATGACCCAAACAAGTGGGTGAATGTTCCCTAAGAACACAGCGGATCACCTCAAAATAGACGTAACGCAATACGGAACTCAAGTGCGACCAAAATAGCTAGCCCAATAATATAGCACCGGAAGTTCCCGAAGAGCTGAAACCAATTCACAGGGTACTACAAGCAATAAGCAATTCAGCACTTTTCATATCACGAGTAGTACAGGGAGTAAGATGAATTAAAAATGAAGCTTTACTGATTAGCTAGTAATTGCTTAAAGTACTTCACGGATGCAAAACCAACCTGACCAATAAAATGCCAATGGCTTAAGGCAAGCTACGAGCTGCTGCACTTGCCTGCTGCCACCAGAGCTTGTTCTGAAAAATACGGAAGCACACGAACAGCTGAAGCTACCTGACAGACTAAGCTGCGCACAAGATTGAACTACTGGAGATCGAACCTAGCATCCATGAGCGCTGGACTGCTTCCTGGAGCCCGAGTATACAACAAAAGATTTACGAGAACTGCACCACAAGATCGAGCAGTGACTGCACCACTCGTCAGAAGAACAGAGACAAAAACACAGCTACTGCTACCTGACACATCATGCAGCAAAGAAGATTAAGCAGCTTAGTATCGATTGCTCACCAAATCAGCAGCGGAACTGGCCGGCACATTCTGACGCGGCTGCAGGGGAGATGCCGAGAGTGCTCAGCGCTGCCTCCCCATACACCGGTGGCCTCTGATTCTTGCGCCAGCTGCACACGCAGCAAAGAACGGGAAGACGGTGAGCAGCGAAAGAAAGCGACTAGAAAGGAGATGCCTCTACAGAATCAACCAGCACCCTACTCAAGACTCGACCTCGATGGGTGAGCTCATAGATAAGAATAGCAGGGTCGGCGTATGAACCTCCACACAGTCACACAACTTCCTGGCGTTCACACAAGAAGAACAGAGAGAAGGAACTGACCGACGCCAAGAACAGAAGAAAAGCAGCGGGCAAAAATTGAACGGAAATCCAACCAAATCACTACAAATCGATCCCAAAACTTGCACAGGCAATCACCACGGAGTAGGTAAGCTATTCCCAAGAAATCATTGCGCCAATCGAACTCTACCTTCAGGATTTTTAGATCACGTGCACAAATGAAAATGGGGGAAAGAGGGAACACAGCGAGACAAACAAATCACAGATAAAAATGACGAATCCCCGAGGGCACGTGGAGGATTCGGGCCTCCATTCCCATTTAAAATCACAGCAAAAACAACCATGAATTTTTTAGTTGTGACCTCTCTCGCAAGAACACTAAGGGAGGGGAAAAACTTGAGGCCCAAACCACCAAAACCCTCCACCGTTGGTTTTGAGGCCCAAACCAACAAACCGACCCATGTCCTTGCACTTGTCGAAGCCAAGTGCCAGCAACGCGATCCCGTCCGGCGATTACGGGTCTCTCAGTCCAAGTCTCGATGCGTCCACCCTTTCACCGCTCCCGGTCCATTCGGCGTGGCCCGCCATCACTTGACCTTCACCTCGCCGTCGGCCACCGCCTCCATGCTCGACACTTGCACAACACAAGCCTAGGCACATGTGAAACTCGTGGCTTTCACCACCGTCAGTAGCACCCCACCCGAGATGCTAGTAGTTAAATCAATCACTCATCATCACAACTGAACCACAAGTATAAGCCTTGTGTTCGCATATACAGTAATGCAGTAGAAACACCGAGGACAAAGGCAATGCTGAGTGGTTGTTAATTGTCAAAGTATAATGAGCAGTCGCCCAAGGGCATTCTGATAACACCGAAAGGTCACAATTACAGACCAAATTAAAGGAGGACCAAAAATTAAAGGAAAAAAAGAACAAAAAAAACACTTTATGAAGTTCAAACGTGTCCAGGTGTTTCATTGAAGTCACAGGACCATAGCATTGATGCCTGCAAGTTAGGGCCCGGCCTTGGGCAGATTATCAGCAGCCCTGCCAATTTTTTTAACGAAAATGCGTCAGCTCATTTTTAGGTAGTCAGCGTTATACATACGTATTGTTTCTAGCATGTCAGAAATAGCATAGCAAGAACATATAAATATGCATGTACCGACTTTGACGTCTCATAGATATGTGACTGTCTAGACTTACACAATACCTAACATGCAAAAAAGTATTAGAGGGAGCAACTCCTGCTGATCCCTTAAAAAAAGGTAGTAGAGGGCTTATATAAAGGTCAAATAGAAGTACCTAAGGATGCAGAGAACATTGAAATCCGGTTAAGATTTGGTAGATCCGAGTGGCCTGAAAGCAAGGAACAATAGCACAAAACATCATAATTCTGATACATTAGCAGTTATCACACATAAGAAAAATGAAAATGCGCTCCAATTGACAAAGTACAACTCTCAGCAATTCAAAACAGTGAAAACGTCATCTATTTAAGTGGTGCTAAAAATTAAATGGCCGTAACCCTATTCCCTCCAACTGTTTGTGATAGGTAGAATGTGCAGCTCACCTCCCATCCACGGTTACAGTAACCAGAAGATTGTTACGGTGCAGTGTGGTGGCAGCCTTCCTCGCGGCATCTACCGTTGCGATGGTAACTGCATCATACTGTGAAAACTCAAGGAGCACATGCTTCAGGTACAACAGATGCTCAATGCCAGTCACAGCACTAGATTCATTAACGAGAAGTCCCTCAAAACTCAGTTCAATCACTTGGACCATTGGCAATGCGAAAGGCAGAAATGCCACTGGCGCTGAGTTACACCTGATGCACAGCTTCTGAAGACGACCAAACCCACCATGACTGAAAGTAACTTGCTTCTCACCCGGGGGCATTTGAGTAAAATCACAAAACAGCTCTAGTTCCCTCAAGTCCACTAGTTCACTGAGGTCCCTAATACTCGTAGAGCTTTCTATTGTGATGGCACACGACAGTGTTTGCAACTCTTTCATCTCTATGATTCCCTGAGGTAACTTGGTGCTCCCACAGAGCAAATGCATAAGCCTTTTTAGCATGACAATGCTGGGAGGCAGCTCTTTAATATTTGTGGATCTCACATCCAGTGTCTGCAGGAAACTTAACTGCCCTATAGTATCTGGGAGCTCACTGACATTAGTGCCTCTGAGGTTGAGATACTTCAAAAGCTGAAGCTTGTGCAAGTCATCAAGGAATACGGCCGTACCCTCACAGCCTTCAAGGTCCAGAACACGAAGCACCCTCGGATCAGTCAACTGAGGCGCGGTGCTTGCATGACCAATGACAATGATTGAGCGAAGATGGGATATGTCTGTAGAACTACTTTGTGCCAATTTTTGCTCTTGCCTGCTATTGCTGTGCACTGATAACCGGCGGATAGTGCCATAGTTGTTTGCTATATCTCGTTGCTGATCATTCACAATAGCAATAAATTTCGCTTCCCTGGATTTGTAAACAATAAAATCATGTATGACAGGGTGAACCATGCAACACCTTGGGATACCATCATGGTTCACATGCAACGGCAGCACCATGTTTCTGCTAATTAACCCGTCGAGGTAGCTTCTTGCTGTTTCCTCCATAGCTCTGTCACTTCCTTGAACGATGAATCCTTCAGCAATCCATAGCCTCATTAGGCGCTCTACGTCAACCTCGTAGTACTCAGGAAATATGCTTAGATACAGCATACATGTCTTGAGAATATTTGGTAGATCTTTGTAGCTGAGATTGATCCTCTGCCACATATAATTTTTGTCTGAACTTGATACCAATGACTTCAATCCGATCCTCTTCCATTCATGAAATGGTTGACATTGTGCTAACATGGCAGCTCTAACTATAGCAAGAGGCAGCCCTCCACATTTTTTCATGATTTCGGCAGAATTATCTTTAAAATGCTGATGAAAACGTTGCCCTTTACCAATGACTTCGTTCAGAAACAGTTGTTCAGAGTCCACATCATTAAGGAGGCCAACCTTGTAAATCCAGTCGCTATTACCTAAAGAGCAACGCAATGCCAATGCATCGTCCGTTGTTGTGATGATTATCCTACTACCATCCCTACCATACCCATACTCTGAAAAATAGTGCCTTATGATTTCCCAGTGCTCCCTGCTCCACAGATCATCAATTATAATGAGGTACCTGATATCAAAATAAGAAATGGTTACACATATGAAGGAAATTAGTATCAAATCACTGTGAGGTTGTGTACGTACCAAACCATATGGGGGTTTGTGAAAATTGAAATTAGGCATACCTCTTGTTCATCAGAAATGTTCTGAGTTTCCTTTCGAGCTCTTCAACGTCCCTGCTTTCTGATCTTTTAAAAATGGAAACGTCCTTGCTTCCTTGGTCCTTCGTTTCTGGCAGTGGAAATATGCCCCCAAGAGTCTTTACGGTATCACACTGCTGTCCCATATATACGAAGGCACAATATTCAAACTGTTTATTAAGCCGCTGGTACACAGCCCGGGCGAGTGTCGTCTTCCCAGAGCCAACCATCCCAACGATGGAAATGACCTTGAGCATACGCCCCGAGTGCATGACCATCTCGATCACCTCCTCCTCCATCAGTTTGCTGTGGCCGACTAGTCTCCTGCCGTCATTGTGGACCAATATATCCTGGGGTTCGTAGGGCAAGGGCCTCGGCACAACGTCGAACTCCCGATCGAGTTCACGAACACGCACATCGAGTTCACGAACACGCACCATGTGGTCCCTTAGCTCATTGGAGATGGCATTCCTGGCAGGGTGGGTCGTCATTAACCAGTCCGTGGCACGACAAAACCATGATCTCCTTCTTCTGCCGCTGGCAACACGGATGCTGAGGGTGAAGCTGTCAGCCCAGTCCACAATGTCATTGGCGAGGTCATAGTAGCAGTGCAACCATTCCCAGCTGGACCGCTCGTTCCGGAAGTGGCGATGATACATTAAGCTACAAAGTTGGTCATAGACTTGTCTGATGTTTTCAAGAACATGGTAGGACCGGTACGGTTCCTCTAAGAGCATCATGTGTGTCAGCATCAGCACTTCAAGGTTTTGCAGCGCGTGCTCCCCCACCTTGTGGTGCATGTCGATGTCCAGTTCTGTTCTTGTCCAGACCTTGTTCTGTAGTTGTCTCCGTGCAGCCGTTGACGGTTCAAGTGGAGTTGCAACCAAGTCTTTATTGCCTCGTGGTGTGTTGTGCTTACCGTCTTCTAGGAAGAGTTTTCCCCAGATGAAATCTTGTTTTGTGTCTTCGTTTTGTATCTCATTCAAGATTTCTTCGTCCCACTTATTCGAAGAATCTGGAGGATCATATTCTTCCTCAACTTTATCCATGCTTATTTGAACAATCTCATCGGTCTGTGACTGTCGCTGTGCCCGTGCTGATAATTGTAGTAGAATTGCAGCCAAGCCTTTATTGCTTGGTGGCGTGGTGTTCGTACTATCTTCTGCAGGCAGTTTTTCCAGATTGCCAGCTTGCTTCTTTGAAGAATCTGGGGGGTCATATACGTCCTCAACTTTATCCACCCATTTTACATTGGGGCTTAGGCATTTTACATTGGGGCTTAGGCCATTAGGATGCTTTCTAATGGCTTTGGTGTATGCTGACTCTGCAGCTATCATGTCAGATTCTTCAGCATCAGTGTCGACTCCAATTCTTGCAACAACCTCTTTGAGCTTTGGCAGGTGCTGAATGCCATGTAGCATATTGCTATACTTCTCCCCTCGCCGGGCATTGAAGCATATCTTGAGCAACTGAAGTTTGGGCATTGCTTTTTCTGGAAAGCTTAGTGACACCCCTATCAAGTTAAACCACTGAAGAGCTGGGAACAACGCCTCGGTGTGGAAGGTTACGACGCCCCTATCAGGTTTCTCAACATACAGGGAGAGTACTGTAAGCAACGGTAACTTCCCAAGGTGATCCAGGTCATAGTTCCCCAATTTGTTGACACCTACTTTCAAAATACGGAGACTGGAAAGTTTCCAAATCCATCCGGGAAGCCTTGAAAAGCTACAAATGGGAGGCAGCAGCTCCAACACTTGGATGGCAGCACACAAGGGTTTGGTGCTTAAATATGTTGGGAAGATAGGATCGGTGCAAATAGCAGGACCTTGAGCCAGATTGTTGTGCTTTATCTTCCTACCAATTCGGAAATGCTGCAGGCTTGAATGATGTACAATATCCGTTGGAACATTTGCTACTCCCGCATTTATTTCCAGTGTTTCCAAGTGCTTCAGACATTGCACCTGAACTGGTAATTCAACAGTGACATTGCATCTAACCTTCAAGTATCTTAGTAGAAGCAGCTTATCAATTTCTTCAAGGGAAAACCTTCGGTCTGGTTCGTCACTCTGTACATGAAGGATCATGACTCGAACAACCTTGAACTCAACAAGTGAAGGCATGCAGTTCAAGAGTCCCATGAAAGCTAGTGATCGAACTTTTGACAGACTGATACTTGTAGGTGTAGTTGCGTATGTTGCACTGCCAAAGTGGAGGGACAGCCGATGGGTCCTTTCAGTGAGCACTAAGGTTGACTGAGAATAATCAACGATGGTGATAAAATTATCTTC
The DNA here is from genome assembly GCA_015844335.1 of Chrysopogon serrulatus. Classification (NCBI taxonomy): domain Eukaryota; kingdom Viridiplantae; phylum Streptophyta; class Magnoliopsida; order Poales; family Poaceae; genus Chrysopogon; species Chrysopogon serrulatus. The sequence goes on along the minus strand of JADLZL010004831.1, from coordinate 143,265 downwards.
CATGGACTTGCATGTAATAAATTCATATACCGCTGGGTGCACTACGTAGGACACTCTCTTGGAATGCAGGAGAGCATCTTCCTCTTCCTCTTCCACCTCTAGAACCTGTTCCTGTTTTTCTTTTTGGTCATCATCATCTTTTCCTTCTTCCTTCTCTTTGTGTTGTAGATGCTTGCTACAGTCAATATCCATCCGTTGGATGAGACCTAAACTGACAAGAACATCAAAATAGCTGCCGGCAATTTTTGCAATGTTTTTCCCTTCTGCTATGAAACCTTCAATGATCCATTGATTCACCAAATCTTCCTTTAGAATCAAGTAGTTCTCTGGATACATACTCAGATACAGAAGACATGTCTTCAAATAATGAGGAAGACTACTGTAACACAGTTTCAGTACTTGGTTCAGAATCTCCACAGAAGTTGGGCTGCTTCTCAAATTGTTATCTAGGAACTTCTTTACACAATCGAATTGCTGTTTCATTTTTCCAATATCCAATTTCTGTTTTGTCTCTTGATGGCATGCCACAAGACTAGCTATGCAAGTAATAGCTAGAGGTAAGCCACCACATTTAATTGTGGTCTCTTCTGAATGAACATCCCATTCTTGTTGAGGACATTTTTTTCCAGGACCAAAAACTCTACTGAAAAATAGTTCATTAGATTGTTCCTCACTGAGAGGTCCGATATTATAAGTGTCACCACTGGAGCATACGCGGGCAACGTCCACAACTGTAGTAGTTATTATTATTCTGCTACAATCCATACCATCTGGGAAAGCCCGTCTAACAACATCCCATACTGATACAGCCCATAAGTCATCAATCACAATAAAATACCTGGCAAATAATTCAGATATGCACTGTCAGACTAGTGTCAACAAGAATAGTAAACCGGAAATAAGATACTCGGAAGTTTAAGGGTGATTTGGATGTCAAACGCATGTATGTATGTATGTTCTTTTTTATTTTTTCCTTTTTTTCACATTTGCCAGAGGTTAGCATTTAGTATACTGAAAAGTTATACACTTGTATACTAGAATTTTTATTTTTACAACAACAACAACAGAGCCTTTTATCCCAAGCAAGTTGGGGTAGGCTAGAGATGAAACCCAAGAGAGACGGGAAACTGGAAGACACAAAAGGGCACACGACAGAAAGAGGTCACGGTTCAGGCACGTTGATTGCCAGTCTCCAAGCGCTCCTGTCCAAAACTAAATCCTTGGAGATATTCCACTCCTTAAGGTCTCTCTTAACTGCCTCGTCCCAAGTCAGTTTAGGTCGACCTCTACCGCTCTTTACGTTATCGGCCCGCTTCAGAACCCCACTACGCACTGGCGCCTCGGGAGGCCTCCGCTGGACATGTCCAAACCACCTCAATCGGTGTTGAATCAATTTCTCCTCCATTGGTGCCACCCCAACCCTATCCCGAATATCGCCGTTCGAATTCTATCCCTCCCGGTGTGCCCGCAAAAACCAACGCAACATACGCATCTCTGCCACACTCAATTCTTGGACATGTCGCCTTTTTTGTGGGCCAACACTCAAAGACCGTATAACATCGCCGGGCGAATTGCCGTCCCTATAGAATTTACCCTTCAACTTCGAGGCACCCTTTTTATCACAAAGGACGCCAGGAAGCTTGGCGCCATTTCAACCAACCCGCTGCAATTCTGTGCCTGACGTCTTCATCTATGTCGCCATCCTTTTGTAGCATCGATCCTAAATACCGAAAAGTATCCTTCTTGGCCACCACTTGCCCATCTAGGCTAACGTCTCCCTCCTCGTGCCTAGTCGCGCTGAAATCGCACCTCATATACTCGGTCTTGGTCCTACTAAGTCTGAACCCCTTCGACTCTAACGTGTGTCTCCATAGTTCTAACTTCCTATTAACCCCGGCCCTACTGTCATCCACTAGCACCACATCGTCAGCAAAGAGCATACACCAAGGGATATCACCTTGTATGTCCCTTGTGACCTCATCTAACACCAAGGCAAATAAATAAGGGCTCAATGCTGACCCCCTGATGTAGTCCTATCTTAATTTTTATTTTTATGCACGCATAACTTCTTTCTAACACAACCTCATGACAATTTCATGGCATAACCTTTTCAGCTCAATATTTTTTAAAACATAGTCACTAGAATCTTTTTTAACAGACGTCTATTTATGAAAACCTTTACGCATAAATGCATAATATGAACACACTTTTCACAATTCAATTTATTCAGGAAAACTTTGAAAAGACTTTGTTTTTAAAAAAACTACATATAAACATAATACCCCCTCTATGTTGAAAATAGAAGTCGTTTAGGACAACAACATAGTCTCTAAAGTATAACTTTGACTTTATATTTTTGTAAAAATACTCATCACAAAATAATATATTTATACTTTTATGAAAGTATTTTTCAAGATAAATCTATTCATATGGTTTTCACATTTCTAAATTTAATAACTTAAAAGTTATATTCATGATTTATGTTCTCAATATTTAACTCAAACTTTATCCAAAACGACTTCTATTTTTTATATGGAGAGAGTATAAGTTTTCACTGCTCAACATTTCAACAATTTGGTTAACTATGTTGCAAAAAAAAGAATTGCAAGCCAACTTGAAGGACAAACTTTTCTAGAAATCACCAGAAAATTCCTTAATGACTTTGAATTCTCACAATTAAGTTATTCTTATAGAAATTTAGAAAAGATAATTGAAAAAATTGTCAATGTTATGTAAGAACAAACTGGTAGAATAATATGTGTGTAAAAAGAGAAAAATAAAAAGAAAAGAAGAAAAATAAAAATGATAAAGGGAAGGAAAAAAAATTGCCATGTGGACTTGATCACGTGGGCAAATGCACGCAGACATCATGTCACACGTCAGCACCAGATTCTCAACTCCACATTGCAAAATGGAAGTCCAAGAACTGAACATCCACAATTACATTGTAATCTTAAGTACTAAATTATAGTCCACAAATCTCATCCAACACATCTTAATATTACTAGCTAGTTATAGTTATTCAATGGAGTCTAATATAATAACTTAGACTATTTGGCCTGGATTAATCATGAACTGCAATTATCTATAAATAACTAGTAGCCCCCGCCGCGGGATGGCTACTGTTGCTATATGTCTAAAGTGAGAATGTAAGTAGTAGTTTAGAAGGGGAACTAAGGAGCCTTGTTTGAGGGGACATTTACTGTTGTGTCGTTGTGTGGTTGCGTTAACTAATCGATAGGTACATAAATGAAAATGCATAGAAAAATATAAGGTCTAATTGCTGAACTATGTAAGAGATCTCTTCGCACTATTCTCTAATGTAGGTAAGGAAGAGGGAGGAAACCCAAAAAAAAGAGGGGACAATTAGAAAGGAAAGGGCAAAATTTAAATTAGGGGAAAATAAACAATTAGTTTGGTATAGGGAGTGCTGAAATGTTTTTCTAGGAAGCAAAAAAAAAAGGAAAAAAAGGAAAAGCAAAAGGAAACCAAAAAAGGAAATGAAAATAAGGGAAAAATGGTTGAGAAATAACTGAACTATGTAAGAGATCTCTTCGCACTATTCTATAATCTAGGTAAGGAAGAGGAAGGAAACCCAAAAAAAGAGGGAACAATTAAAAAGGGAAGGGCTTAAATTAGGGAAAAATAAACAAATTAGTTTGGTATAGGAAGTGCTGAAATGTTTTTTTGGGAAGAAAAAGAAGCAAAAAAGGAAAAGGCAAAAGGAAAGAAAAAAAGGAAATGAAATAAGGGAAAAATGGGTGGGAAATAAAATTTGAATAAGGAAATAAGAAATTTGGGAAGCTAAAGTTTGAGAATGGAAAATAAAATAAAACAAAAAAAAAGTAAAAATTCTGAATTAAAAATAGAAATAAAAAATAAAAAATAAAAAAAATTAAAAAATAGAGAAGACAAAACTACTACAGTGTACCAGTAACTTGAGGTGCCGTGCTCCACTTGAGCTCTATAGCTGTATATATTTGGTATAGGAAGTGCTGAAATGTTTTTCTGGGAAGAAAAAGAAGCAAAAAAGGAAAAGGCAAAAGGAAAGAAAAAAGGAAATGAAATAAGGGAAAAATGGGTGGGAAATAAAATTTGAATAAGGAAATAAGAAATTTGGGAAGCTAAAGTTTGAGAATGGAAAATAAAATAAAACAAAAAAGTAAAAATTCTGAATTAAAAATAGAAATAAAAAATAAAAAATAAAAAAATTAAAAAATAGAGAAGACAAAACTACTACAGTGTACCAGTAACTTGAGGTGCCGTGCTCCACTTGAGCTCTATAGCTGTATATATTTGTATTGATTTAGTCAAATATAATAAGATTTGGCTTAGTCCTAATCTAGAAGTAGTGCACTCTTTTTTGGATATAGGAAGTATACATTAAGCACTATAGATTGAAATTAATAGGTGGAATACAACGACTAATAAGATCAAAACATGGAAACCAAAATATAGACAAAATATAGATTGATGCTGGCAATGAAAGATGCAACGAAAGCTCATTTAACTTAAACTATGATTTCAATAAGCGTGGATGTGCAATGTAAGGGATAGAAGCAAAAAGTAATCTTTAAATTTGTCATAGTTGAATAGAGATTATAGAGTGTCTAAAAATGGACATCAGATTTGGAAATGAATAGAGAAATATATAGTGATTAGTAAAGGTAATCAATATTATTAGTTATGGCCATTTATTTCAAGAATTGAGTTATGTAGATTTGTTTTGTAAACTTGGTTTGGCTGTTTCGGTGGTTAATTTGTAATAATTTGCTTTGGTTCCTCTCTTTATTAGAGGATGAAGTCAGATACATTTCTTCCATTATCTAAATAAAATTATACATACTAAATGTATCCACTAAGTATTTTATACTTTAAAACATAAGACTTCTTGGAGCACAATTGATGGGCTAGATATAGAAATGGAGATTAGGCAGTGTAGAAACCTCTTATTTTGTAGATGTGTTCTGATATCATGAATGAGGTTTGGCACCTTGTAGTCTCCTGGCGGCTCGTGTGGGCGGATTTGTGACAATATGCTTCCAAGAATCATCCTTACATCAGGCTTTTTGGCCATCAGCACGAATGCCCGGCATGTTTCAGACTCTGTTTCCATTTCACGCCACAGTTTTTGGGCAAGCGTAGTCTTACCGACCCCTTGATCAACACCAAGAATGGATACAACCTTCAGTTGCTTGTCTTTGTCATTGCTCTTGGGCTCCACCAGCAAGCGAAGCTCCTTTATTCGATCCTTTATGCCAACTGGCTCAGTTTCCGGATACACGAATCCAAGACAAAGCTCAGGTTCAAGATACACTGATCCAAGATGAAGCCTTACTGCAGTGTTTGAATCACGACTCTGATAATTTCCAAGATCGTAGCAGTCATGCCGTTTAATCGCATCCAGCAAAAGAACCTCAAACTCTGAGATCTCAGCTTTTGTATCACGGGCATGCACTAGCCCGTCGAAGAAGTCCCCCATGTCATAGGAGATCTCACGCACATCCTTCATCCAGTAATTCACTGTGAGGGGTGGGTCGTGTACCTCTGATAGCTTCTCCAGCCTTGCGCATATGCTGTCAACGACATCGTCTCTGAGCTTCCGAATAACAATGGATTCCCCTTCTGTTTTCGATTGCAAGAGCATTCCGAGCTTTCGGAAGATGTATCCCATGGTACCCAGGGATGCACTGTCATCAGGGATTTCATGTTTCAACCTGTAATCAGAGGCCAGAGAACAGATCATGATGAGAATACTTGGCAATACATGCACGCATGTACGCTGATGGAAATAATTTGCGGATGGAATAAATTGAGATTAAGATTCACCTCGAGCATGAGGCGGGCATGATGATAGTAGCGCGATGACTCGATCTGGAAGGCAAAGCAACCAGAGTCCAAGGTGCGCTGGAGAACTTCCAGTTTTCTCTCTTTTCTGTTGCATATATGCTAGTTGCTTAATTAAAACTTCTGAGAAGACAAGCCGAACTGGGGCAATTAATGGATCAACCAGGGACGACTAGTAGACTATATAAAATAAAGATGCCATAAAGACAGTGTGGATCGGACTGGCCAACAATATTTTGGCCCTAACCCCTAAATAAGGGTAGATCCATACATCCTATAAATATGAGCCCATCTATATTTGTCTGAAGTTGTTTTAAAAAGAAATTTATATTGATATTTCTAAAAATATATCATTTTAAATGAAAAGAACATATTATGAAACTTATTTTAACAATAAAACTAATAGCATCGATGTCGTGTAAAGTTTTAGGTGTGTATCGTGTAAAGTTTTAGGTGTGTATCAATGGTGAATCTTGCCATGCACTTTTCTACAAATTTTGCCACAGTGAATATTGGAAACTTCCATCAAGATCTACTTTAGATTCCCCGTTAAAGTAGGTCTACTGTGTTCTAATCTATCACATGTACAACAGTTGGCACCTACAGAAAAAAATATAGCAGTAGTCTTTCTTCACTATAAGTAGAGGGCATTATTTTGTTTCAAACGAATCAGGCAGGAGAGCTGCCGATTATATTATTAAAAGAAAGAAAGTCCAAAGTGGGCACAATGGTACAACGACCAACAACAACGCCATAAAATAAACTCAACAAAAGGAAAATGAACAACTCTAGTCGGCTAGATTGGGACATCAACAAGAAGCCCACAAAGCCGAAGCTCAGCTCTGAAAAAAGAAGAAAAAGAGAACCACCACCAAAGCTCCAAAACCGCCATACTGCCTCATATGACTAGGACAACAAGGCAAAAACACCGTTGTTACCGCCGAAACCGTCATGGCTTATCGAACAGATAAAAGGGGACATAAGGAGTAGAGATAGTTTAGTGCCCTTTGTTTCTTAATACTATTGTTGATTGCATGTATTATAGGTACTATGGAAATCCATTGATTGGACAGGCGTGACTGACTTAGTCATGGTGTTGTACAGTTGGTCTACAGGCTAGCTGGTCATCTCGATTGAACGAAACCTACTTCTGTCCTCCGGTCTTAACTAGGGCCTAGCCAACTGCTCCTGAATCCACTTGGCCATTAACATATAATCTCTCACATCTAAAAAGACTAAAGAGGAGTATAGAATCAACTTGTGCAAGAGTCTTTTGATTTTGATCTGTATGAACCAATAGATGAAGGGCTGAGTTCAACTTGGCATGTCCTTGCCGTTATATATCCCGGGAAACTATTCATAGTAGGTTTGTTTAGTATTCATAATTGGCAGTGTCGTAGCAGTTTACTTGGAAAAAAACAAAATAGCATTTGCATTGAGCGGGACTCCAAGACAAAAATTATTTTTAGGCATCTTTCAAAAATAAAGAAGGCACTGTGTCAGACACTCGAGCTATCCTCAACGACTCTAGCTCCGCAAAATTTTCGAGTTATGAACACCCAAGTCAATTAGTCAAATAAGCTTTAGGTTGATAGAGTTACAGATAACTAAGGCCCGAGTGCAAAAAGTAACATCCAGCACCAGCCTGGTCAGGCTTTGCTCCACGAAATAATGGTCTGGCCTTTGGCGTCCCATTTTGTTGCTATATATATATATATATATATATATATATATATATATATATATATATATATATATATATATATATATATATATATCCGTCGGAGCACCCCTCTCCTTGGAGCTGTCCCAAGTTCTGGAAATAATTAAGGGGGTGCTGATGGTCGTCTTCCATGTCTAACAAATTAAGGTGGGATTGAGGGAGGGCTTCATGTGTTCGGCGGCCATATAGGGGCTGGGGGCTTCAGCCCGGGTTCCCCCTCCCCGGCGCTGGCTGCGTCCCTGATAGCTATTAGCATGACAAGGATCTGAGGAGAGTTACTCAGCCGGTCATAATCTATGGAGAGAGATGGTTGCTGCCATAGTATCCACTGTTGTTGGAGCTTTGGTGGGTGCAGCACTGAGCCCCGTGACAAACAACGTGATGGCGCAGGTCTTCAAGCTTGTAGAGAAGGATCATGAGCTGTGGGAGGGCTTCAAGAAAGACATGGTTTCCATCAAAAAAGATCTTCGAGGACCAGCGCTTTTCGAGAATGAGGGATCCAAGCACCACGAGGAGGATATACGTGTATAAATATGAGCTCATCTATAATTTGTCTAAAGTTGTTTTAAAAAGAAAGTTATATTGATATTTTTCAAATATATTATTTTAAATGAAAAGAATACATTATGAAACTTATTTTAACAATAAATCCAATAGCATCGATGTTGGGTAAAGTTTTGGGTGTGTATTGTCGATCGTGAGTCTTGCCATGCACTTTCTACATTTTTGCTACAGTGAATATTGGAAACTTCCATCAAGATCCACTTTAGATTCCCTGTCAGAGTAGGTCTACCATGTTCTAACCTATCACAGGTACACCAGTTGGCACCTACAAAAAAATATATATCAATGGTCCTTGACTAAGCAGGGGTTTTTAATTTTTTTTCAAATGAATCAGGCAGGAGAGTTGCCGATTATATTATTAAAAAGAACAAAGTCCAAATGGGCACAACGGTACAACAACCAACAACAAGACTGTAAAATAAAGTCAACAAAAGAAAAATAAACAACTCTAGTCGGCCAGATTGGGACATCGACACAAAGCGCACAAAACAAGGCAAAAACACTGTCGTTACTGCTGAAGCCGCCATGGCTTCTCGGAAATTAAGTGAGAGACAGATAAAAGGGGACAGAAGGAGCAGGTAGTTTAGTGCCCTTTGTTTCTTAATATTATTGTTGATTGCATGTAGGTACTATGGAAATCCATTGTTTGGACGGGTGTGACTGACTTAGTCATGGTGTTGTACAGTTTGTCTAGAAGCTACAGCTCAGGTCATCTCGATTGAACGAAACCTACCTCTGTCCTCCGGTCTTAACAAGAGAGCCTAGCCAACTGCTTCTGAATCCACTTGGGTATTAACATACATATAATATAGAATCAACTTGTGCAAGAGCATACATATAATATAGAATCAACTTGTGCAAGAGTGTTTTGATTCTGATCTGTATGAAGCAATAGATGAAGGGTGAGTTCAACTTGGCATGTTCTTGACGTTAAATCCCAGGAAACTATTTATAGGTTGTTTAGTATTCATAATTTGTCATTTCGTAGCAGTTTACTTGGCAAAAAACAAAATCGCATTTACATTGAGCGCGACTCCAAGACAAATTTATTTTTAGGCATCTTTCAAAAATAATTATTTAGGATAAAATGAAACAAGAAGGCACTATCAGACACTCTTGAGCTATCCTCAACGACTCTAGCTCCACAAATTTTTCGAGTTATGAATACCCAAGCCAAATGAGCTTTAGGTTGATAGACTTACACAGTTACAGATAACTAAGGCCCAACTGCAAATAGAGCAGTCTGGTCAGGCTTTCTTCCACGAATAATGTCCCTTTGGCGTCCCCTTTTGTTGCTATGTCTCCATAAATCTCCGTTGGAGCACCCCTCTCCTCGGAGCTGTCCCAAGATCAAAATCACTCTAGCAATTAGCATGACAAGGATCTGAGGAGAGTTACTCGGCCATTGAAAATCTCCAGAAAGATGGTTGCTGCCTTAGTATCCGCTGTGGTGGGAGCTTTGGTGGGTGCAGCGCTGAACCCCGTGACAAACAACGTGATGGCACAGGTCTTCAAGCTTGTAGAGAAGGAACATGAGCTGTGGGAGGGCTTCAAGAATGACATGGTTTCCCTCAGAAAAGATCTTCGCATGCTCTTAGCTGAAGGGGAGGATCAGCTTTCGGGAAAGAGGGATCCAAGCACCACGAGTAGGATATACATGGAAGATATGCAAGAGTTGTCATATGACATCCAAGATTGCATGGACAGGATCCTGTGCTACTCTGAATGTGACCGCAGCCATGCTGGCAGGGACTTCGCCAAAGAAGTCAAGAACCTCAAGGAGCGGCTGAAGGATGCCCGTAAGAAGCGGCAACAGAGCAGTTACATCCATAACAGCCAACCCTCGATTCCCAAGGAGAAAAGGGGCAACACAGAGGTCAAGCAACCAGTGGGCATCGAAAAGCCCAAGGAGGAGCTTTGCAAGGTGCTGGAGGGCCACCCGGAAGAGCTGAGCGTGATCTCCATCGTGGGGTTGAACGGCTTGGGTAAAACCACTCTCGCGAGGGCGGTGTATCACTGTTACGAGGGTGCTGACCATTTCCAGTGCCGGGCCTGGGTAGTGGCATCGGAGCACGAAGACAATGCAACGCTTCTGATGGCTTTACAAAAGGAGCTGTCTGAGGAAGAGCTGCAAAGCGACCATGTCCAGAACAATATCACAAGTTTCCTGAAAAATAAGAGGTAATGATTTCTCTCTTAATTAAACCCAAAATCAGAAATGCATGTTTTCAGAAATATCTTGGGCCTAGTTGTGCTCCACGCGAAAAAAAAGATATTTTCCCCTAATTGGTTCATGGCTAGAGCAGTTTGTGTAATCGAGCTTATTTTCTTTTTCTTCTTTTTTGTTTCTTAAGCTCTCTGTTTGTTTGCCCTCTTCTGGTTTCTAGTTTCAGATTTCTTTGTATTACTTCTTTGTACTTTATTTTTCCCTGTTTTGGGTTTAATAAATTCAGTAGGGGCGCAAGCCCCTCCTGTTCGTTCAAAAAAACTATCATTGATAACTAATTTTAAATCATACTGGCTATTATAACGAATGGTTTGTGTTATAGCCCACTCCTAGAAATAGAATCACAAGTGCTCTGATAGATTGCAAAGGATAAACAAGAAAACCCGCTTCTGGTAGCAATAAATCTGCAAGAACAGCATAAACTAAGATCCAAATAATACCAAAAAGGGCACCAGTAGATGATAGACTACATTCTTGGAAGATAATTGCATTAACAATGAATCAAATCACTATTTTCTAGGTACCTCATCGTACTTGATGACATCGAGGAGCGACAATGGCACCGTATAAAGTCTACCTTCCCTGTAGATAAAAGAAGCAGAATAATAGTGACAACGACAAGTCTGGGGTTAGGTAAACTCTGCTGCAAGCATGGTAAAAATGGTTATGTGTACAACATGAGACCTCTTGAGATGTGGCATTCCAAGGAGTTGTTAGACTACATCTTGAAGAATAGTTTACCTGGGTTTGATCAGAATTCAGCACTAGTTGTGCAGAAACTTGATGGCCACCCACTTTCTCTTGTAAGTGTTGCCAATTACTTGCTGAAGAAAGATGAGTTTCCAGAAAAATTTTGGAATGATCTAGGTGATCGTATGATGGATGAATATGCTTTCAGTGAGCTGCGACAAGTTCTTATACAATACTTCAGCAGTCTGCAAGGTGACTGTGCCAATCTCAAGATCTTATTATTGTACATATGTGTATTCCCAAATAAACATCACATCAGGAGGAGCAGACTGATAAGGCGGTGGTTAGCAGAAGGATATGTCGAAGTTCCTAAGACGATTACCCAGCAAGACATTGCAAACAAAAACTTGGAGAAACTGATTGACCTAAATATTATTAGGCCAATTGACCCAAGCAAGAATGCAAAACCGAAGACGTGCAGAGCTCATGGCATTATGCACGAGTTTCTACTTCATATCGCCAGGTCTGTTAATTTCATTACAGATCTAGGTAATCCACTGAGGAACAATTACCGTCACCTCTTTCTTGAGGGGCGGCCATCAATTGGCAGGAAATCTGTTGCGCTATCGAACGCCGGGCGGAGGCTCACTCTCAGGATGAGAGCCTCCGCCAGAAATGGGACCCTCAGTCAGTGAGAATAAACCAGTTCCAGGTAGGTACAGTATGGTGAGTGGGGAAATGAATGACTTTATTAAATTTTCACCAACCCTTTCAACAGTGCTGAGATCCTCCTTTTATAAGTGGCTCAGGTACAGGGTCTCCCTCTACATTACATCTTTGCCCTTCTAACCCTAGGGGCATTTTGGTCCCGGCCCTAACCGCTATCTTTGGCTGCAGGGGCTGCACCGGCATTTCCTCCTCCATGCCGTGGGCTGGGCCGCATTCAGCTTCAGTATGATCCGCTGTTGTTGGGCCAGGACCCTGATCGGAGGTCGGGGCCTTCGCCTTCATGCCGTCGTTGAGCGCTGGTGATGCAGGATGAGGGCGACCTCCGCCCCGGGGCTGCGCCCAGGCGGAGGTCCGCTTCTTTAGAAATTCCCTGGCGTACGCACCAACCTTCGTTGATCCTCCGCCTCATGTAGGCTACCTCCGCCGAACCTCCGCCGTTCGTAGGTTACCTCCGCCTCATGTAAGCCATTCCCTGAAAACACAGCCAAAGTGACAAAAATAGAGAGGAAAAGTGGAAGCTAGCTTCTTCTTGCTGGGCCTTCGCCTGGGAGCGGAGGTTGGGTAGGTACTCTCCCCCAACATTTCCCCCCTAGAGCACTTGGGCTGGCGCAGGTAGGCCAAAGTTCTCTGGTGACTATCCGCTGCTGAGGCGGAGGCCCTTTGTCCTCCCCCCCTTTGGTCTCCCGTGCACTGCCCACGTGTCGCCTCCTGGTTGGTGCGTCGTGCGACGTGACATGATTTGACGGTTTGTCTTCCACCCCCCGGAGGCCCCCCCCCTGGTGCCTATATAAGGGGTCTCAATGCTTAGCTTACCGTACACCAATTGTTCTGCCTTCGCTCCCGTCAAAGTTGTGGCTTCCGAGTCTTCTCTGCCTCCGCTTAGGGTCTCCTTCTCGGGTCCCTACTCTCACCAGGGCGCGTTAGAGCCAGCGGTTGGGCCCGTCGCTTTGAGGCTTGCATGGTTGATAGCGCGAAGGCCAAGGAAATTGAAGAAAGCCTCTCAGGCGTGGAAGCTTCGCTGTCTGATCTGGTACCTCCGAGTCCCCTTTAGAAATGTCGGGCAAGAACGAGAGGATTACCTACGAGCTTGGTCGCAGTATTGTTAACCAAATGATGATAGATCACATGGTCGGCGAGGGTTGGTTTGAGAAGGATAAGGTAATTCTTCCTGTTTGGAGACTGTTCTGAACCTCCCCGGCAAGGACTATGCGGTGGTCTTTCGTGATTTCTTCAACTGCGGCCTTCGCTTCATTCCTCGCCCGGTTCTTTAGGGAGGTACTTGGATGAGTTCAATGTCTTGATTCATCACCGACACCCAACGGCATTGCTTTGCTCTCAAAAAGTTTGCTTGGGCGTCTGCGAAGTCTTATGGTCTTGCGCCCGACATTGACGACTTTTTGCCAAGCATTATGAGTTGCAAAAGCGGTACAAAGAAGTTTGACGGAGCTGTCTGTCAATATGGTATGGTAGTCGCCGTTCTTCCCAAAGCGCAAACAGGTTGAACCCAGTGTCCGAGCTTTCTTACGCCAAAAGAACAAGTGGGATAAGGACCGGACTTTGAACTGGTTCTATGTGAGGACTCTGGATATTTTGTTGAGGAGGATGACGGCAAAAAGGTTACTCGATATCCTCTTGCCTCAGTGATGACGCCGTTGGAGCCGCGCTACTCCATTCCTGCTCCCTCTAAGGCCACCGCTTCTCATGTTGCGTGCAACCGGGCCTTCGCACTTGCCTGCCGATATTCCGGAGGCCGTGATTTGGTTGAGGAGATGGTAGCAGCCAACTGCTGGCCATTGGCTAAGGTCAAACCTTCGTTCCGCTTGGATAGAGTCCAACTTCCTGTGTTTGGTGACGCTGGTGGCGTCCCATTCCCTCGTTTTGGTTTGAAGCATCCAGAGAACAAGACTGACGCCACCTTCGTTCGTGAAATTGAGGCGAAGGCTCGAGAGATTGTTGGAGAGATTTCAGACAAGGAATACCTTGCCCGCCGGGCGGAGGCTGGCAATATGCCCCGACTGAATCGTGTCTTTGAAGAGATGGGAGTTACATATGGTGACCACCCTGTTCCTGCGAAGCTTATCGCAGCGATCCGTGACAAGGAGGCTGCTGCTGCTGCTGCGGAGGCACGTCCGGGCGATGCTCCAAAGCCCGCGGCTCGGAAACGCCGTGGGGCTTCTTCTGGTGCCGGTGCAGGTCGTGGGAAAAGGGCCCGTTCTTCTGCTCGCAGCCTTGAAGCTTCGGAGCTGCGGAGGCGTCGGAGCACGGGATCGTCTGGCTGGTCGCCTGCATCTAGCAGCTCTTACGGGTCATTGCTACTTCTCTGGCCCATCATGATCGTGGTGATGAGGCGAAGGCCATGTTGCAAGCTCCCCCCCTCTCGGATGAGCGCCCCCCAAAGAAAGCGCCCGGTTGCAACTGCAAGGGCGTCGGCTTCTGTCGCTCCTTTTGCCGGTGTTCTAGGAGCTTTTTCCGATGATACGGAGGACTCAGTTCATGCTAGTGTCAGTGCTGGTGGTGATGCGGAGGTTGTTCCTCAAAGTTCGGTGCCCAAGCCTGCGAGGGCTTCACCTTTGCCTGACGGTGGTCCCGCTCCGGAGGTTTCTCCGGTTCCTCCGCAGTTGCACCCGGTGCCTCCGCCGTGTATCGGGCGCACTTGCTCATCCTGCTGCCGGAGGCCTCCGGCGCCGCTTTGCCGGTCTGCGGCGCTTTATGTAAGCTTCATATCTCTACTTGTTGTTCTGTTTGTTTTTCTTGGCCATGTTATGACGTTGCTCAGTGGGCCTTGCCCAAGTGCTTGCGAGGGATAGCGAGGCTGCTCCTCATATTGATATGGGTCGAATAGGCCTGGATCAGACTCCTCCGGTGCCTCCCACCTTTGCTGGTACTCCATTTGGTGGCTTCGGCGGCTCTGGCGAAGGTTGGTGCGTTATTCTTGTGTTGTCGGGTTGTTTCTGCTATTTTTTATATTGCGTACCTATGGTTCACTCGATGCCTTCTTTGCGCAAACCGATTCTATGCAAACCCTAAGTGGGTGGAGTTACGCCCTCCATAGCACGCACCAGCCAGCTTGGAGGTTTGATTTGTCTTTTGATCTTTGTTTGTGTCAAATAATTTTTCTTATTGCCTGAGTCTTTGTTTGGCATCAGGGGGCACTCGCAGGTACCTGGAGCGGTTGGACTATTTCAGCCTTCTGAGGCTGAACCTCGAGCAGCAGAGCGTGGTTTGTGTTCTGCTTTCCTTGTAGTTTGACATATTTGTTACCTACTTTTTGGTCTTGGCTAGTTTATCTGAGTTTTCGTTTCTCCTGCAGAGTCATCACATTGCGGAGGCTATGGAATCTCGATGCTCGCACGAGGTGTTGAAGCGTGACGAGGCGCTGGGCGCTCTCAAGGAGGAGGTTGAGACTTTGAGTGCCGAGAAGAAATCTTTGACTTCTAATCTTGCGGCGCTTCGTCCATTTAAGAAATCTTCTGAAGAGCTTGACGCGAAGCTCAAGGCGACCGAGAGAGAGCTTGCTAGTGCCCGGTCGGCCTCTTCCTTCTTTGGAGGAGAAAACAAGAAATCAAACGATGTTAACGCGAGCCTACGCGCGGAGGTTGAGAGTGAGCGGCGGTCCTCTGAGGCCTTGAGGAAACAAGTGGAGCCGCCGAGAGAGAGCTTGACAATACAAGGGGGCTGCTTCCGCCGTGGCGGGTGCCTATTCCTCGATGCGATACATCGCTACGGTGGTGTTGCTCCCCCCCTTGGCTGACGACGATGCCTCCACCTCCGATATTATGGATTGGATGCGCTCTCGGATTTCCCAATTTCCTAAGTTTGCGGATGGGTTGGCTGACTTTGCTGCCCTTTCTTGTGCTAAGAATTTTATGAATGCTTTGACGGAGGTCGGGTGCGACCATCTTCATCTTTTGAAGGGCAAAGCCACTTACACCGATCCAAAGGATGTTGTGTGGGCTAACCTTCGCTCGCCTATGCGCGCGTTGTTCGCGATTTCATGATGTATTGCTTTGAGTCGCTTTGGCGCGGCTATGCTCATGACATTGCCGGGGAGCGCAATGCGGAGGTGAGCGTGGTTTTCCTTGTTCCCATTGTTTGGTTTGCTCCTTTAGACTCTCATCATTCCTTGCTATTTTTTTTTGTTTGTTTAGGCCGAGAGGCTCAGGCGAGGCGGCGAAAAAAGACAAGGAGCTGAAGGCGTCCCCCCGGGGCCCTCTCGTCGTCTTTGAGGAGGAGACCGCCGATGATGCGGAGGTGGAGCATTAGGCGTAGCCGACCCTTAGACTTTTGGTTGTGCGGTTTTAGTTAGTCCGGCTTATGGGTATAGGTTGACGGGTGAGCTTTATCTTTCATTTGATACTCTTTTTAATTTTAAATTGCCTTGCGCAGTGACCTTGTCGGGGCTGCGCAAGTGCTTGATGTACCTCCGCTAACTATGATGAAGGACGGAATTTATGTCGTGGGCGGATGCTTGATTTGTTGGCCCGATAACAATGTTAACGATATGTTCGATTTTGTTATTGAGGAGCTTGAAGCTCAGCGTAGTGATTTTATACGCTTTTGGCCTGGCGAGGTCCTAGTACTCCTCCTTAACTTGCTTTGACCTTTGGCATGTTTTTTATGCTATGTGGTTTGTACCTCCGCGTGTTTTGTTGTTGTAAAAATAATTTGTGGGATACGATATCCTTATCATATATGTTTGGAGTGTTGTATTGATGTCAAACCGAGAGGGTGCTAAGTTGTACTTTGATATCTTTATTATTAATAATTCTGCCTCCGGCGTTTACATTTGCATATGCCATGTATGTTTTACGGTCATACATATCCTGCCGGTTCGGCGGTTTGCTTTTGTGATCAAGTTGCGGTTGTTGAACTCATGCTTGGCCCTTTTGTTCCGCTGAGGCGGAGGGCTGGAGCTGCGCTTGAAGGTGCTTTGCTGTGCTTGCACTTTCACGTGTTTCCTCTCGCAACGGAACCTTCGCACAGCAACGCGTGCTTGGTTCCCGGTATGTTTAGTTGGCGCAGGCTCTTGGTTTGTCTTTGCTTCTTCCCCTTCAATCTTTACAAATTTTTGCGTGGTATCGTACGGCCGGCGGAGGTGGCGTTTAGCTGGGAGTTTTTGAAGTAGGACCTTCGGTTGCGGGGGGATGTTACAAGCTTTTGCGTGGTATCTCCCCCCGCTTCTAGGCTCTGGTTCTGCATATGAGTGCCACCCTGCTTTGGTTACAAGCTTTTGCGTGGTACCAGCTATTTTTTGTGTTGTGGGGAAACGCCTGCTTCCATCTTTCTCTCTCTTTCCTTCTCCTTTTCTCTGAATGACCCTAGGAGGCTGGGGGGATGTGGCTTTTTATATGGCCTCAACTCATAATTGCCATTGATCTTTTGGTGGTTGAGGTTGTTGAGATCTTGCTCTACTGCGATTAGGTGGCATTTAATTTTGGTAGATGGTGTGCAGTCTGGCATATAGTTCATTTATTTTTCCGTTTTGTCGTCCTTCGGCTTTCGGCGGAGGTTATACTTGGTATTGACTTAGTGTCTGGAAGTTTGGCGTTTTGCGGAGGTTTTTTCTGATTGCGGCCTGGTGCCCGTACCTTTGGCAGGGTCTTTTTCCAGGTTGAGTGGTTTTGCGGAGGTTTTCACCTGCGCTATCCTGGTGCCCGTACCTTTGGCAGGGTCTTTTTCCAGGTTAAGTGGTTTTGCGGAGGTTTTCACCTGCGCTATCCTGGTGCCCATACCTTTGGCAGGGTCTTTTTCCAGGTTAAGTGGTTTTGCGGAGGTTTTCACCGGTTTAGTCAGGCGATTGTTTTTTTTTGCGCGAGGTCCAATTGGGCGTGCACAGGCGTGCGGCATCGTCCAGTAGGTCCTCTGTTTTCACCTTATCGGTTTGTCGAATGTCTGCTGCCCCGGTGCTGGCAGCTTTTCGACTCTTTGCTTGCGTAGTGCTGTTATCTAGGGGGAAGCCTCTTTATATTTTTAGAGGTTGTTTACAAAGGTCCTGCCTCGTCAAAAACCTCACCTCCGCTTAGGAGTCCCCTTGTGAGGAAAAGAGTGTGTGCCTTTTCGCCAACCGGCGAAGAAAAAGGAGAAGAAGAAAGCTAAAGAAAGAAAATAAGAAACCTTCGCTTATATCATGCGGAGGTCCTCTTACATCATATGTAGTATTTTCTGAGGTTCGCGGTGTTCCAAGTGTGCGCGGAGGTATTGCCTTCGCTATCTTCCAGTCTGAATGCTTCTTTGTTTGCGGTTTGCTTTGCTATGAATGGTCCTTCCCATTTCGGCTGCAGCTTACCCACGGTGCTGGCGTTCGGTTTCCTTCGCAGCACCAGGTCTCCATCCTCAATGAGCCTTTTAGTTATATTTTTATCTCTCCATGCCTTAGTTTGGTCCTGGTATCTTATGATGTTGTTGAGGGCCTGCAGCCTTTCCTGTTCTATTCTTTCTTTGGAGCATGCCTCTTCTTCTGTGGTGCTGCTAGTTGCGCGGAGGCTTTGGTGTTTCACCTCTTCCGGGGTCATTGCTTCTTCTCCATACATAAGTTTGAAAGGAGTGTATCCTGTTGTTCTGGTTGTTGTGGTATTATGTGACCAGACCACTCTTGGTAGCTCTTCCGCCCATTTTCCCTTGCGCAGATTGAACAGTACCTTAGAGATTGCTGAGAATATTTCTCTGTTTGCCCTTTCCACTGCACCATTTGACTCTGGGTAGTACACTGACGCGAAGGCTAGTGTTGTGCCTATGGTCTTGCAATATTCTTTGAATTTGTCTGAGTCGAACTGCTTGCCATTGTCTACGGTTAGCACTTTTGGGACTCCGAATCTGCATATTATGTTTTGCCAAAAGAATTTCTTGACTGCCTCTGAGGTTATTGATGCTAGCGGCTTTGCTTCTATCCACCTTGTGAAGTATTCCACAGCTACTACTGCGAACTTAAGCCCTCCTTGAGCTGGCGGCAGCGGTCCTACCAAATCCATTCCCCATCTGTGCAATGGCCAGACTGGTGGTATGGGCTGGAGCTCGGCTGACGGCGAAGGTTGCTTTACGGAATACATTTGGCAGGCTTCACATGTTTTGACTAGCTCTTCAGCGTCCTTTGCATGGGTTGGCCAGTAGAACCCTTGCCTCAAAGCCTTTGCTGATAAGGCCCTTGGCCCTATGTGAGACCCGCAGGTTCCTGCATGTATCTCTTTTATCAACTCTTTACCTTCGCTTCTGGAGACACATTTGAGCAATGGCTGAACCACCCCTTTTTTGTATAATTTTTTATCTAGTAGCACATATGATCTTGCTCTGTACTTCATTCTTTCTTTGTCTGCCTTTGACTGCGGGTTGAATGTCCCCTCAAGCATTTGCGCTATTTCTGTCCGCCAGTCTTGCTCTGATGTTGCTAGTATGTGCTTTTCAACTGTTTCTCTAGCGGAGGTTGCAGGTTTGCTGATTTGCTCGTAGAAGGTTCCCTCGGGCATTTCCCAGTTATTTGCTGCTGCCTTCGCTATCTCGTCCGCCTCTGTGTTCTCCCCCCTTGGGATGTGCTTCAGGGTGAACCCCTGGAACTTTCTTTCTAACTTTCGTACTTGCTCAAGGTATCTTGTTAACTGTGGTTCTCTGGCCTGGTATTCTTTCTCGACTTGTCCTGCCACAACCATTGAGTCTGTTTTTACTAGTAGCCTTTGGATCCCCAAGGCCTTTGCCTTGTTGAGGCCTAGGATGAGTGCTTCGTACTCGGCGACGTTGTTTGTTGCTTTGAAGTTCAAACGGGCTGCGTATTTCATCTTTGCTCCGGTTGGGGATATTAGCACCACCGCTGCCCCGGTGCCATTTACTCCCCAAGCTCCATCTGTGAATAGTGTCCAAGTTTGTTCAGATAGGTTATGTAACCTTCGCGGCGAAGGTGTCCAATCTGCCATGAAGTCCGCGATGCCTGAGATTTGATTCTTTGTTCTTGGGACATAGGCTATGCAAGTATTGCGATAATTCGTGGCCCATTTTCCACTTCTCGCCGGAGGCTTCCTTTGTTGTTGAGTATCTCTCCTGGGGTTGTGTCGAAGGTACTATTATTTCATGGGCTTGGAAGTAATGCTTGAGTTTTCTTGAGGCGGTTAAGATGGCGTAGGCCGCTTTTTTACGCTTGAGTATAATTCAGCTTGGCTCTGCCAGGCTTCGAAAACATAGTACACCGGGCTTTGGTTCCTTTGACCTTTGAATTCTTTTTCCTGTGCCAAGACCGCGCTGACCGCGTGATCTGATGCTGCCACATATAAGAGTAATGTGGCGTCTTGCTCTGCTACTGTGACTTTCAGAGTGTTGGCTAAGTATTTTTTGAGGTCGTCAAAGGCTTCAGACTGATCTTGGCCCCACTGGACTTTGTCGGAGGTTCTGAGTGCTTTGAAAAATGGTAGGCTTTTTCTCTCGCCGACTTTGAGATGAACCTGTTGAGCGCTGCTATTCTTCCTGTGAGCTTCTGCACTTCCCTTTTGGTAGTTGGTTCTGTCATTGCTAGTATTGCTGCGTTTTTTTCTGGATTTGCTGTGATTCCTTCCGGCCCTACCATACATCCCAGTATCTTGGCTTGGCTTACTGCGAAGACACACTTCTCCGGATTTAGTTTTAGGCTGCTGCGCGCGGGTTAGGTTAGCGAAGGTCTCTGCCAGGTCACTGATGTGCTCTTTCTTTTCTTTGCTCATGACTATGATGTCGTCGACATATGCGATGACGTTTCTTTGAAATTGGTTGCCTAGCACTTTGCTTGTCATTCTTGCGAAGGTTGAGCCTGCGTTCTTTAAGCCTTCTGGCATTCTGAGGAAGCAGTATGTGCCAAAGGGGGTTGTGAAACTTGTCTTTTCTTCATCCTCTTTATTGAGCCAAATTTGATGGTACCCTGAGAAACAATCGAGGAGGGAAAATCTTCTGCAAATTGCGGCCCTGTCCAGGGAAGTATCTATTCTTGGTAACTGGAACGCATCTTTTCTGCATGCTTTGTTTAGGTCTGTGAAGTCTATGCACATCCTCATCTTGCCATTGCTCTTGGGTACTAGCACAACGTTTGCTAGCCAGTCAGAGTACTTGACTTCCCTTATTACCTTCGCGTCTAGGAGTCTCTACGCACCTCCGCTTTAGCTGCCATTATCCCGTCTTCGGACATTTTCCTTTGTTTCGCTTTTTTTGGTCGGGTGCCCTGGTTAACATCTAAATGGTGTCTGTATGATATCTCTCGGATACTCCCCGAAGGTCTTCCGCACCATGCAAAGGCGTCTTTGTTCTCCCTCAAGGCTTGCATCGCTCTTTTTCTTCTTGATCCGTCAAATTTGAGGCTATTGTGACTTTTTCTCTCGTCAGGGCTTGGATTGTTCCAACCAGGCCGATTTTGTTGTTTTTTTTTCGTCTTTTCTTCCGGCTTTGAAGCTTGTCTTTCCTTTGGGCATGTCCGGAGGTTCTCCCCTGCCTGAAATGCCTGATTCGACAGAGTTGACATTTCTACTTGAGCTGTGTATCATTTTTTCAATGTTTCTTGCCTCTTTCTGGCTTCCATGGATTGTTATTATTCCATGCAATGCTTTGGTAGCTTCATGCAGAGGTAGCCCATGTGGACTGCCACCCCAAATTTGTTAGAGAAACCTCTGCCCGCAATAGCGTTGTAAGGGTAGTTGAGGTCGACGACATCAAAGGTTATGTATTCTGTTCGGGCGTTATTTTGATCTCCGGCGGATACTGGGAGTGCTATTTTTCCTAGTGCTTCCACTCTTCTTCCTCCGAATCCGACCAAGTGGGATTCCGAAGGTTGTAATTGGTTTCTGCCAAGCTGCATCTTGTCAAAGGTGTTTGCGAACGCATATGTCCGCGGAGCTTCCCGAGTCCACCAAGATTCTTTTTATTTCCCATGCCGCTCGCTTTCTTTATCATCACCATTGCGTCAGTGTGAGGGTAGCTTTCAAGTTTTAGGTCTTGCTCTGTGAAGGTTATTGGCACCCTGGACCATTCTGTCGCTCTTATGGGACCTTGAACTGCCACATTGTTTACCAGGCGGAGGTGATCCTTTTTTGTTTTTTTTGGTCGGAATTCCATTGCCGAGCCTCCGCTAATTGGTAGTATATGGCCAATGGTTGGCAGTGGGTTATGGGGGTTGTGTTGGTTTTCTGGGTTTGGCTCTTGTTTTGCTTGAGGCGAAGGCTGTATTTGCAGCTGTGGTTGAAGCGCCGGAGGTGGCGGTAGAGCTTCGTATGTTCTGTTCTGGGGTTGGGTATCTAGATAGGTTATGCTGGGCGGCCTTGGGTGGGTATAGGCTGGTGTTTGCTCTAGTCTGTATTGGCTGGTGTTTGGCGTTGTGGCCGCATGCGGAGGTATCTGGCGCCATGCAGGTAGGTGGCTTGGGAAGTAAGCTGCTGCTAATGTTGAGGGATGTATCTGGGTGCTGTTTAGGGCTGGGTATACTGGGCAGTATTGGTTTTGCCAGCTTGGTGCGGAGGTATGGTTGACTTCCCTTACTTGCTGGGGCGCCGGTGCCTCCGCTTCTTTCCTTCTCTTCATCCTCTCTTGGGTTTCTTTTGCCTCCGGACATTCCTTTGTGACATGCCCTTTGTCTTCCCCATGGAAAAAACAATACGGCTTCTTTCTGTTGTTACTGGAATTGCTATTCCAGCTTTCTTCCCCGTGTTTTGTCTCGATTGATTTCTAGCGGGCTGCGGAGGCGCCGGTGAACCTGGCTGTTGGCTTTGCTGAGATTGTTGGTCAATACCCATTACTTGTTTGTTTTGAGGCTGCTGCTGTCTGTAGCCTTTGGTTGGATCGGCCGCTTGCCTGTTGGTGTTTTGAAACTGCTTGTATTGGTTTTGTTCCTCCACCCTCTTTCGGAGGTCGTTGTCTGATTTGCAGTACTTTTCGAACTCTGAGTATAATGCTTCCATGGTTTCAGGGCTTCTCTCGGCCGGATGTGCTTTGAACGGGCCAATCTTCAGTCCTTTGACTGCTGCTTCTATTGCTACCTCTTCTGGTACATTTGGAGCCTTCGCTTTTAGTTGGACGAAGCGCTGGTAGTATTGTCTCAGTGATTCATCTTTTTGCTGCTTGCAATGAAACAGGTCTGAAGCTGTCAGTGACTCACTAGAGAATCCTTTGAAGTTGGTCATGATTTTGTCGCGGAGGTTCTCCCACGAGTAGATTGAGTTTGGCTTGAGCATGGAGTACCAAGCAAGTGCATCCCCCTCGCCGCAATGACAAAGGATTTGGCAAGGACGTATCATTCCCCCTCGGGAGGCTACCGCTGCCTCGAAGCTCATGATGAACTGTCTGGGTCCGTCTTTCCGTTGAACTTTGGTAATGTGATTGGCTTGTAGCCCATTGGCCATGCTTGATGTCTGCAGTCCTTCCGACCGGTGGAGATCTTGGGTCCACCGCTCGTGTTTGAGCCGCCCCAAAGGACACGGCGGATGGCCCCTGGGTGGGTGCGCCTTGCTGTGGCTGAGTAGCGGCGAAGGTTGCGAAAGGTGGCCCTTGGCTTGGTATTCCTTCGTGCGCCTGTGCTGCTAGCATACTTTGTATTTCCGCTTGCAAGATCGCCATCTGCTGCCTTGCTTCAGTGACGGCCTGGGTGGTTTGAACTGCCCTCTGTCTCGCCGCGAAGGCTGCAGCGACTCTCTCCCTCTCTGCTTGCAAGGCTTGTAGCTGAACTTGAACTCTTTGCAGCTCTTCCTCTTGCGCTGCGTTTGCGTGTTCTCGCACTTGATCGTTAGCTTGTTCTTCATTGCCCAGCGGAGGCACGGCGGTATTGTCCTCTTCTCGTGACTTGCTCGTTTCGTGAGTCGGAGGATCTGCGTGGTGTCTTTGCGCACCGCTCTCCTTGGTCTTCCTCGTGAGGTACCTCCGCCTGCAGCGCCTCGTTGTCTTCTTTTTCCTTGGTGGCATGTTTGGGTCTTTGTTGGCTAACCACTTTGGGCGCGCCAATGTTGCGCTATCGAACGCCGGGCGGAGGCTCACTCTCGGGATGAGAGCCTCCGCCGAAAAATGGGACCCTCGGTCGGTGAGAATAAACCAGCCTCAGTAGGTACAAGATGGTGAGTGGGGAAATGAATGACTTTATTAAATTTTCACCAACCCTTTCAACAAAGGCTGAGATCCTCCTTTTATAAGTGGCTCGTACGTGGTCTCCCTCTACATTACATCTTTGCCCTTCTAACCCTAGGGGCATTTTGGTCCCGGCCCTAACCGCTATCTTTGGCTGCAGGGGCTGCACCGGCATTTCCTCCTCCATGCCGTGGGCTGGGCCGCATTCAGCTTCAGTATGATCCGCTGTTGTTGGGCCAGACCCTCGATCGGAGGTCGGGGCCTTCGCCTTCATGCCGTCGTTGAGCGCTGGTGATGCAGGATGAGGGCGACCTCCGCCCCGGGGCTGCGCCCAGGCGGAGGTCCGCTTCTTTAGAAATTCCCTGGCGTACGCACCAACCTTCGTTGATCCTCCGCCTCATGTAGGCTACCTCCGCCGAACCTCCGCCGTTCGTAGGTTACCTCCGCCTCATGTAAGCCATTCCCTGAAAACACAGCCAAAGTGACAAAAATAGAGAGGAAAAGTGGAAGCTAGCTTCTTCTTGCTGGGCCTTCGCCTGGGAGCGGAGGTTGGGTAGGTACTCTCCCCCAACAAAATCAAATTTCAGTGATGAGAAAGAGGAGCCCCGCGCCCATTCTCTTACCATCTGTGGGAATGCAGAAGAAGCTGTTCGGTATTTGCCCAAGTGTGAACTACTGCGAGTCTTGGATCTGGAAGAATGTAATGGGCTGCAGGACGAACATACAGTTGGCATACACAAGCTGTGGCATCTCAAATATCTAAGCCTTGGACCAAAAATTAAAGAAGTGCCAAGGAATATTCAGAAATTGCATTGCTTAGTGACACTTGACATGAGGAAGACAATGATAGAGATCCTGCCCGTGGAAGTTATCAAGCTTCCACACCTTGCTTACCTGTTGGGAAAGTTCAAGCTTGAAAAGATGGACTGGGAGAATAATAAACCAGACAAATTTCTGCCACCGAAGAGCCATTTGAGGACACTAACAGGATTTCTCACAGATGACGCCCCTGGATTTCCTAAGCTAATGGTTCATATGAAAGAGTTGAACAAAGTTAAGATATGGTGCAATTCTATTGGAGTTAATGCTTGCACACTGGATTCCACACCTAGCGTTTGCTTCACCTTCCTTTTGACAGCGATCAAGTTGTTCATTCAGAGCCGATTGGACACACCTGAAGGTGACCATTGTCTATCACTAGATCTCGGTAATTCCTCAGAAGACATCCTAACTTCTCTACAAAACTCTGTACAGCTCTCTAGAGAACATTCTCCTGAGAGCTCACTAGAGATCCCATGTGCCTACCTCAGCTCCCTAAAACTACACGGAGAGCTACATGGACTGACCCAGATTATAACATTGGTGGGTGGCCTCAAAGAGTTGTGCCTTTCATCGACCAATGGCCTGGCACTTCATGAGGTATCAAACCTTAGCAAGCTGATAGACTTGGTGTACCTCAAACTTGTCGGAGTCAATCTTGAAGGCTTCGTCATCAATACCGGTGATTTCAGGGCACTGCGACGCCTATGCCTTGTCAAATGTACAGGCTTTCCCAAAATCAGAGATGGAGCATTGGCTGATCTTCTCTCACTTCGAATTCTCAATAAAGATCCAGATAGTCTGTCTGGCATCCAAATAAAAAATCTCATAAAACTCCAAGAAGTTGGTCTTGATTCAGAGCTCAATCAGAAAACTAAAATAGAATGGGAAGATGCAGCTAAGGAGCATCCAAAACGACCAAGGGTTTTATTCTTTGAAAGAGTTCATGCTGATGGAACAGGGTCGATGGTGAAGTATGCTGCCGCCAAAAATGATAGAGAATCATCTGTGGTGCGGGAGGAGATACATATCCCTACTGTCCAACCAATGGTAGAGGTGGAAGCCAAGCCTGCAACAGCTCAGGAGAACAGGGATGAGATCTCTTCAGATTCTCAAAATTCTAATTCTGGTGGTTCGGATATTGGACTAAAATATGGGAAGTGCTCACACAATTGTTGTCCAGGGGATGATGATCATAGAAAGATGAAACAATCTAATCACGACACTTGTGATGAAGATGAAGAGGAAGGTAAAAGTGATAAGAGTCATAACAGCTTTCCAGATGA
Organism: Chrysopogon serrulatus; assembly: GCA_015844335.1. Lineage (NCBI taxonomy): Eukaryota > Viridiplantae > Streptophyta > Magnoliopsida > Poales > Poaceae > Chrysopogon > Chrysopogon serrulatus. The sequence goes on along the minus strand of JADLZL010004831.1, from coordinate 117,329 downwards.
GAAAGCAAAACAAGAGTTGCTGATCAAGGAAGCGCTGCTAGAAGGACCTAGTAGTGCAGGAAGATCCACTGTGATTACAGCTGTACATAACTCCAATGGGAAGGGTAAGGAGGATGTTGCCATGCAAGGGAGAAGAGACAAAGAATTGACTACAGAGGAAGCAGGCCAATCAGCCAAGATGGTGACAGATGATAGATTGAATCAACATTATGATGATCATGTAATGGTAAAGGCTAACTAGCTAGGGTGGCAGGATCAGCATGTAAAAGGTATATATGTCCTACCTCCAATTCTCTTTTTAGTTCTTGCTATAATAGTAATACCACTATTGCTTCAATGTAACTTTCTCTGAATCAAAATAAACCTGAACTGTGTGGAACGATAATCAACTTGTTCTATAGCTTTCTTAACATTACATGTTCTGTGTGCGCTGATTGTTGGTGCAACATCCAGGTCAGTTCTGCATATGTACACAATCTTTGTCCTAATACTCGCTTCAGTCAACCTATACTGGTACAACTACCTTAAGTCAAACTTTCTCCTATGTTTTTAGAATTTATATAAAAGAACATCAGTATTTATGACACTAAATTATTACTATTAGATACACTATAAAATACATTTTGTGTAGTGTGTGCTTATTTAGTATCATAGTTGTAAGTGCCCCCTTAGCAAGGCATCGATCCTGTCAATAGTAGGCTAAAGTGTTTAGCAGTATATCTATAAACAACTAATAGCAGAGCTATATTGGACTATAGCGGGATTTAGCAGCTAAATTGTATATGAACACAAATAGCGGCACCTTGCCTCAAAATGCTGTAGCGGCAGCTATAGCGGGAGATTTAGCTAGGCTAAAATTAACTCAGATTAGATAGGGTTAGCTACAAACGAGTTGGAGGCTTGGTTAAAAAAATTGTGCACCTGTTTGGTCCCTGTTTGGATGGGTTAAGACTAAAAATATTCTAGCTAACAATTAAGCCTACGCATCCAAACAGCCCATAGAAATGTGCAGTATGCTAATAACATTAGGCAATGTAGAGGAAACGTAACACACAGTAACCTAAAATTAAAGATTCAAGGCTGAAAATTATTGCAACTAATTACAAACTGTGGAGCTGAGGAAGAAATAGTATACCTTGGTTCTTGGAGATTTAGAACTTGGAGACAGGATCGACGCCTTGCTGGACTGTAGGAAGATGTAGGGGACAGCTTGCCGGCGCAGTTGCAGTCTCGCGGATAGGATGCGTGCCTTGGATGGGAAGCAGAAGCGGGGCCCGACCTGGAGGTCCTTTGACGTTGTGGACGGTGGACCTCATCCAATCCACTCAGCGGAGTAGCTGCACACCAGCCTCTAACTGCATAGGTCTTCTGCAGTGCCAATGGATCTGGCTGTTGTCAGGCATCAGGCATGGGAATAGCGATCCAGTTTGCGGATACATTTTTGAGAAGAAGCTAGGCGTGGAGGTCAGGAGGTGGAGGGAGTCGGGGTGATGAGGGAACTGGTGGATGACCTTTCTTCCATCCTGGCCTTACGTGTACAACTACATTCCAATTTATTAGACGTTTGATTTTTTATTTACATTTAACTACTTATCTTATTAAAATAATTATATAAACATAGTCAAAATTAAACTATTTTTAAAGAACTTTTATTAATAAACCAAGCCACAACAAAAAGAAGTAATATTTTACATAAATTTTTAAATAAGATAAATGTTCAAACTTAGGATAAAAAAATTAAATATCTTATAATTTGGAACTGATTAAGTAGTTTGTATGCTAAATTTTGGGATAGTTCTAAATATTTATGATATAAAAAAACGTGAATGTCATTAGATTTATCATAAAATATATTTTTCTAGTGTACTTATTTGGAACAACAATTATTGATACTATTTTTCATAAATTTAATTAAAAATAAAATGATTTGACTTTGACCAGATCTAAAAGTATACTCGTGTTGGATGAACGGAGTTAACATGTTACAATTTGCTGATGTACTTCTATCCGGCAGCTGAGGCCTGATATACATTTTACTCTCTGCAGCATATACTGGCATCAAAAACCCTCTGCAGCATACAGTGAAGCTTTCGGTATTCGGAGAGTATCCAGTGAAGCAAAATTTCGGGTTCTGCTGCAATTCGTTGTTGCGTCACCTCGTTTCAGAACAACAGAGTATACTGTATGCCATACAGGTGTGCGAAGACTATTTTACTCTGTTTGCAATTCGTTGCCACTGCGATGTTTGTTGTGCTGTGCCTTCTAATAAAAATAGGTCCCATTTCGTTGTTTGTACAAGGCAAAATGTCCTTTCAGACTGGAATCTGGACTTTGCTTGCTGTTGCTGTTATGAGTACTCCTTCCGTCCCTAAATAAGTGTTGCCATGAGATACATATCATAACTTTAATTTGATTTATAAAAAATCCGTATAATATTTATATCTCCAAATAATTTTGTTAAAAAACTAGATCCAAAGATAATAATTGATGATATTTATTATTTATTAAAATTACCGGCAGTTATTTCTCAAGAAGCAAAGCGATATTTATTTAGGGACGAAGGGAGTACCTTCTAAAGGCTACCCTAACGCAAGCTAATACAATCATTAGCCCCATGAAAGCAACATTTCACCTGTGTATAGGCGAATTGAAACCACCGCCGAGAAATGAATATATTATATCCGAATCCTCACATGCTGTCTCGTTGCATTCTCACAAGTAAAAGCTAGAAGTCATGTAGACTTTTCCCATCTATCTTAGGCCTTGTTCAGTTCGTAAATATTAGAAAAAGTTATAACTGTAGCATTTCGTTTGTATTTAGCAAATATTGTCCAATCGAGGCTCGGCTCAAAAAATTCGTCTCGTGATTTACAACAAAACTGTGTAATTAGTTATTTTTTTCACTAACATTTAATGCTCCATATATACGGGTAGAAATTGATGTGATGAAGAGAGAGTAGAAAAACTTGCAACTTTCATTGAAAGTTGCAAGGAACTAAACAAGGGCTTACTCTTTTACAGAGTGCCTCGCATTTGTGTCAGACGAGGTCTTCGACTCCTCTGCAAGGCTATTAATCCTGATGATTTGAACACTCAATGCACATGTGTAGGCTGGGGCAGTAACTCACGGTGGTGAAGGCACTACATATAGGCCTCGTCTGGATGCCGTAGGGATAGTGAGAAGCAGATACAAAAAATCCTCGAAGGGTCCAGACAGGTGAGTTTCTGGAGCATGTGCGAAATATCCCGAGAAGAGATTTTAAGAATCTCACAATCCCACGGACCCCTGATACTTGGGGATAGTTCCCATCCACCAGCACGAGAAGACCAATCTGCCCCTCCCTCGGCACGGTCATAACCTGCTCCTCTTCTATCGCGCCGTCGCCACGCTCGCCCCACCCACTCCACCTCGCCCCGCTCCTCTTCCCTCGCGCCGTCCCCATGCCCTCCCATCCTTCTTCTCGCACCGCCCCTCCCACATTCGGCTCGCTCCACCTTGCCCCCACCGTCGCTCCCTTTCTCGCACCGCCGCTCCACATCGATGGACTCTTTTCGTAGCCCAACAGACGACCCTCTGCGATCTACAATACTGGGAAATTACTCTTGCCCAAGTCCAAGAGCCGATGACCCTCCACCGATCTATACTACTAGGAGAAATCTCTTCTGCGAGGAGGCCCCTTTGCGTTGCAGGTTAAGCCCTCCTCCCCAGGGAGGTGGTGGCGGCTTCGACGGCATCGACCTCAACTTGCAGGCTTCCAGCTTCCCCAACTTGGAGACCTACACCTACATTCTCCAGTCTGCATCCGTCCCCACGATCCGTGATGCACAGGGTCGTCCTCCTCGGCGCGATGCACTGGTTCCTCCTCGCCGTGGAGGATGCAATCGACCTACCAGGGATGGTCGTTGTCGTGCTGGCCAATCTACTCATACCAGGTCCAGGGTCCAACCTGCCACCTCAGCAGGAACATCGATTCGCCCACCACGAACCAGTGGAGCATCTGCACGAGGTGGTCGTGCAGCTCGTCAAGAAGATGCCAATGCACCTGGGATAGCAGGTGCTGGGTCTTTTATGTTGCCCAGCGTCGCAGCCGTTGCTCCACTGGATGACGGACCACAAGATGAAGATGAAGATTTTATGGATGATGCTTCGGTAAGCAATTATTTCTTAACTATTCTATTTTGTTGAATGGCAAATTAAGTGAGCTATAAATTAATTTTCTATTTTCCTAAATTACTAATCAAGTATTTGACATAAATAAGTACTCATATATTAACCACTAATGAAATTTATTGATATCTACAAATCAGTGTTTCATGTCAATCTTGCATTGGTTGATTTTTGTTAGTATTGGTTGATATTTGATTAGCTCTAATTTTGGTGTCCCAAACTAGCAATATACCATAATGTATTTCTGTCATATTTTCCCCACTTCAAGGGGACATTCCAGCAGAAAGATGCTATATGAACAGGAAGAATGAGGTTATAGGAACCAACACTAGTCTGTTTTTATACTTAACTCCTTTGTACGCTTGTATGTAACAATAATATCTCTCAGTGTCTTCAAACCTGTTATACTAATATACTTATTTTTTTACTGACACGAAGGTTCTAGACCAAACTAAATGCGTATGGTTGCTTCCATATTATTTGTATTCTCGGATTAGTTAAATTTCTATGGTTGATCTGAGGGATCATCACTGGTACTCTTTGAGTTATGTATATTTATTTTGTACTAGCGATCAGCAACGCTTAGGTTAGTTTCGAATTTTGTATATGACAAACATATCATAGAAGCAGGACCTATATGACAAGGCTAACTGGAGCTCGGCCAATACGGAGATCTTGTGTGACATATGTGTCGAGGAAATAAATGCTGGAAATAAGAACAATGGACATTTTACATCTACAGCCTATAAAAACATGGCTGAGAAGTAATACAACAGAACAGGTTTAAAACACTCTCAACAACAGATCAAAAACAGATTGCAAGGACTTAGAAGGATCTATACATTCTGGCGTTATCTGAATGCACATACAGGTCTTGGCCGGCGAAATGGTACAGTGGTTGCTGACGATGACTGGTGGGAAGACCATACTAAGGTACTTGGACTCGTGTTTGAAATATATAGTTAGACACCACACTTTCTCTTATATACGCAGTGGTTAATGTGAATTGATATTTTGTTGAACAGGGCAACTCTGAGTTGAAGAAACTAAGGTATGGGCCCCCAGAGTGGTTAGATCAACTTGAAGTGATGTTTCATGAAGTGGCAGTGGATGGATCGACCTCTTATCCTTGGTGAACAAATGGACGATGGAAATGAAGAGGGTGGTGAACATGATCGAAATGAAGGGCTCAATTCTGAGGATGGGTCACCAAAGGATAATTGTCATGTCAAGATAGGCAATAGTACTTGTACAACCGCGACTAGTCCTAAGAAGAAATCAAAGAGCCCTATAGTTAGGATTCTGAAGGGGATGTTGGAAACCGTTCAAACAAATTATGCCATTGCCCAAAAGGTGATGCAAGGGGAACTTAGGACCGAGTCCATCAACAAGGCAATGCGTTTGGCTGTTGAGTGCGGAGCTATGGAAGGAAGTTTTGAACATTATGTGGCTAGCCAACTCGTTGTGAAAGCTGAGCATCGAGATATCTTTTTCACCATACAAACCAAAAAGGGAAGACTGTCTTGGTTAAAGTGCGTGGTGGTGCCAGAAAAAGAAGATGTAACTATAAAGCAAGCCTCCTTATTACTTTTGTGTAGCTGCTGCAGCCGCTGCCCTTGTTTTTGCCCTGCTCCTGCCTGGTGGTGTTGTGCAGCACTGCTGTTTGGCAGCAGCACTTGCCCCCAAACTTGGATATAGTCCTTTAGTTATGCACTTGTGTGTGCTGCTACATAAATATTAGAGCTGTTAGTGTCCTATAGATACAGACTTGTATATGGGCTGCATGCTAGGTCCGCAGACTAGCTTTAGTGTGTGTCCTGTATGTACAAACTTGTGTACGGGATGCTTGTGTACTGGCTGGTTATCTTTTGGGTCAAGTGATGCTAGCACTTTGTTGCACTTGTGACTCTCTTTTAGGTTAAGTAATGGCAATTAGCTTGTTGGACTTGTTTAATTTTTATGAGCATGCAGTACATGAACTTGGTGAACATCTTTGATTTATGATGAACATGTGTCTATTTTTGTAGATGAGCTCATCGTCAAGTGATGCTGAAGATGAAACCCTTCAAGTTGCACGGAATCAACTGGATGTGATGCAAGAATTTGTGACTATGGCAAGCATATTTGGTATGTGCTTTGATGCTACTTTTATGAACAAATCTAAGAGGAGGGTACCTCAAGTTACTGGTATTGAATGGGTCATGACAACTTTAAAAAATCCAGCAGCCTGTTTCGAATATGTTTAGGATAAGGCCTGAAGTTTTTGATAGACTGCATAACATTCTAGTGTCATCATATGGCTTGAAATCAACGACACATATGACCTCTATAGAGGCGCTAGCCATGTTTCTATGGATTGTTGGTCCACCACAACCTATTAGACAAGTTGTTGATCGTTTTCAGCGGTCAAAGGAGACAATTACTCGAAAGTTTGCACATGTGCTGGATTGTGTTTATAAGATGGCTGCGGATATTATCAAACCCAAAGATCCAGAATTCAAGATAGTGCATCCTAAACTACGGAGTCCTCGGTTTTCACCATATTTTGATAATTGCATTGGGGCAATAGATGGGACACATATACCCATTGTCGTCCCAGCATCAAAACAAGCCCAGCACATTGGACGGCATCGACATCCAACTCAGAATGTGTTGGCTATATGTGACCTTGACATGAGGTTCATATTTGCCGTCGTGGGATGGCCAGGATCCGTGCATGATAATAGAGTATTGCGCGATGCCATGCGCAAATATGGTGACGGGTTCCACACCCACCAGCAAGTACTACAGCTTGCCTGTACTATGTGCATGTTTAAGGTTATCATGTTTTGTCAAGATTATTCCTTATATATGTACTCAAGATTATTCCTTATATATGTACTGATGTTGTGTGCAGGAAAATTTTATCTTGTGGACGCGGGCTACCCAAATCGAGTTGGATATCTTGCACCGTATAGAGGAACAAGGTACCATTTACCAGAGTTTCGACAAGGGCCAAGACCAAGGGGGAAAAGGAGGTATTTAATTTTGTACACTCATCGCTGCGCAACGTCATCGAAAGATCATTTGGTGTTTTAAAAATGAAGTGGCGGATATTGTTAGGGATACCTGGGTATCTGATGAGAACACATTCCAAAATAATACTTGCATGTATGGCGCTACACAACTTCATTCGAGAAAGTGCAATGGCAGATGCAGAATTTGACTCGTGTGATCGTGATGAAAACAATGTGGCAGCTACAGTGGCATGCTCATCTGGACGAAGCAGTGGTGTTGGTCAAGTAGAAGACGAAGACGAAAACATGAATGTATTCCGAGATAATCTTGCTAATGCTTTGTATGCTATGCGTAGTTGAATAAAAGCGGATATATGTATATGCACTAGAAATGTTGGGGTTGGTTTTTGTGGGCTTGAATGTGCATGTAATCTGGACGGACACCGGATGGTTAGCATGCAAGTGTATGGCTGTTTGGTGTACAAGAGCAGGGTATGAGAACGGTTTAGCATGCATGTGTATGGCTGTGTGATGTAAAGTACATCAACATAGAAAATGACAATATTCAGGGGCATTTTGGAAAATAAGAGTTGGCATTCCTAAAAATCTACCATCAGAATCCAAGAATCCAGACAGTGAGGAATTTTTATTATCCAGAATCGAGATTCTGAAAATCTGGATTTTGTGATCTGGATTCTAAAATCCCAGGAGATCCAGACGGGGCCATAGTTCGATCGGTGCTTTCCGCAAAAAAAGAAAGAAAGAAAGAAAGAAAGAAAGAAAGAAAAAAAAAGCTTAGTGCTTACTCAAGCTATGCAAGTATAGCTTGAATCAAACGCTGCTCTGGTCATCTAGGCATATTGCATGAACTGGAGTCCGTTGCCAATCTCTGATCCGTGTGTGACATGGATTTTTGTCAATATCCATCCGTTCCTGCTGAGGGAGAGTAGTGGCAGCTGCAAGTCTGACTGCAACGCCGTCGTCGACCAGTACTACTCTTACTCTGGCTCCGGCTCTGTCGCTGTCCCGTGTCCCCGGGATCCCGTGGTCTGCAAAACTGCAATGCTGGCATGAACGAGAGCAAGCAGAAACGACTTCGCCACCGCTGCGTGAGCTCGACCAGGCTGCAGCCTGTGGGCCTTGAAAGAACCTGGGAGAGTCGGAGCAGCGCATATACTTGGGCCGAATGGAAAACCCAAAAAAAGGCCTTTTTCGTGTGGAGGAAAAAAACAGAATTCCTAAATATCTTCCAGGAGGTAAAGCAGCAGGCCCTGCGTCCACCGGCGTTGCTCGGCCCAGCTCCGTCGCAAGTCCACCAGGGGCCTCTCCCTTCTCACGTGCAGCGCACGGGCGTGGAGACGCCGCCGCCTGCTACCTTCGCTTTGAAGGAAGCGATGCCCCCAGCTTGCCTCTGTGCACGGGACCCACCGGGCAGCCGCACCGGTCACCACTCGCGTGCGCTTGACGCGCAGGATGAGGACGCCGTCCGCCTGGTTCCAGCTGGAAGCCGCGAACGCCGTTTCCTCCGTTCGCTCCTCCGTTTCCTTCGTCTCTCGAACGAACCGTTGCCATCCCCTTCTCCGTCTTGACACCGTCATCTTCTTTCTCCGTACGAACCCGCTTCGCGATTTTCCGTCTGAGAGAAGCCGCGTCGCTGTTTTTCCTCGGATGCCGTAGCGACGCGCCGTGCCCACGTCAGCACGGGCCCAGCTGAGCCGCACCCCGCGCCCTAGACCGCGCGGACGCGCCCAGGCCTCGCCTTCTCGAATCTTCCAAGCACAGCCACCTGCCCACCCGGATGAACGCCACGTCGCAGCAGCCGTCCCATCAAACGGCACGGACGCCGGAGCCCTCGCCTGAAGCCCCAGCCTGCGGCATATAAAGCCCGCAGCCGTCGCTCTCCTCGCCAGCTTCCGCTGTCCAGCCGCCGCCACCAGTTTCCTTCTACCTCCTCTCGCCTCGCCATAGCGCACCAGAACGCGGCTACGGTGCTCGCTGGCCGGGTGCCGCTGCGCCGCGCACGACCCCGTCGCCACCCTCGCTGAAGCCCGCATCGGTGAACGCGTCATCGAGCCGCGCGGCCGCGGCAACTCCGCAGCCTCGCCACGCCGTGACGCCGACTGTGCCGCTGCGGGACGAAGCTGGGAACGCTCGACCTGCAACCCTGCGGTCACGGCGCCATCGCCGCAGCGCCGACGTGTCCTCTTTGCGGCCTCGCCAGTCACACACCCGGCGACGCCGCGACGGCGGAGCATCATGCAGAACAGCCGCCTCTGTCCAAAGCCATCTCTGTTGACAGCTAGTTGAAGCCGAGGGCTCTGTCCCGAGACCTCCACGGCACACGAAGCCACCACGCCGGCGATCCCTCTGTCGTCGCGGCCTTACCTCGTCACCGAGCACGCTGCGACGGGAGACCGCCGCGCGACGTCGTTGCTCTACACCGCCACGACACGCCCCGAAGTCCCGACGGCCATCACCTCGCCAACCACGTCGCAAGCCCCGGCACCGCACGAACTACTTCCCAAAGCCCTCCGGTGAGCCTTCCCAGAACCCAAGCTCCCGCCTTTGTTCTCCGCTGCTCCCTGTTCGGCCTTCACGCCGCTGAACCGTTCACGCCGACGCAGGTCGCGGCCACCAGCCAGCCCCAGTGCCCTCGTGACGACGCCTGCGACCTCGGCGAGTGACGCGCACGGCTCCCTCGCCACGGACGCGACGTCGACCCGGCCGCGCCGCGCCGTCGTGCACAGACGCTGCACTCCGACGACGCCCCAGTCTCACAGCCGCCACTGCGGCGCGTCCGTCTGCACCGGCAGCGACGCCGCCTGGACAGTGTGACGACCAGCGCCAGACGCACTGCCCGCCGGTGAGCACATCCAAAACCCCACCTTTTCCCTCTCAACTGCGCTGTGCACTTGCCTGTTCCGGCCTTCGAGCCGCACACCACGGATGAACGAACCGGTGCGCACGGCACGCCCGTGCTCGCCGCGTTCCAGCACAGCACAGCACACGCACGGCCATCGCCACGGCCTCGCCACCATTCGTGCGGGCTCGCCACGTGCTGGCTCACGGCCATGGCGAGCTCCCCTGCCAGCAACCTCGTCCTGCACCTTGCACACACCAGAGAGCACCCTCAAGGTCTTCTCTTTTCCTTGCCTTACTTGTTTGCCGATCCTTGTGCCGTTGTTTCCCCACTTGTGCGCAGAGCCGCGGGGCACCGTGAGCAGCGTCACAAGCTGCCGCGCCTCCGGCAGCTCACCGAGCCATGCTCGCCGCGTCACAGCACGCGCGGCACGGCACACCTGTGCTCGCCGCATTCCACAATGCCCAAGGCAACAGCGAGTGCCCAGACCGACAGTCTGGCCTTCCTTGCTTCTCCCTGCCTGTCTTCTTGCACGCCTCTGTCACGTACACACCCATGGCCTGCTTGCCATGACCTCCACTCTACCTTGCCATCACCAGCCATGGCCACGCTAGCCCAGTGACCTCGCCTGCGTTGCCGCGGCACGCACGGCACACGAACACAGCCCCGCACAGGATACCCTGGACGAGCTTGAGCTGCAGCTGCAACTGCATGCCCGGCCTTGACCAGTTTCCCTGTTCGACAACCGAACTCGCGAACTGAGCACCTCGGCGAGCCTTCGGGCATTTCGTCGACCACTTGGGGCACGAAGAGCTGAGCCTGTTCTCTTCCACAAACCAGCCCAGTGGCCCATCCGGCTTGGGTCGGAACTGCCCGGATGGCCCAGATCGACTTCCCTCTCCGCTTGCTGATGGACCCGCAGCAAGCAAATCAGTCCAGCTGAATCCCCGTTCTTTTTCTTTCATCCAATTTCAGAAATTCTTGCCATCTTTCAAAATTCACCAAAAATTTATCCTACCTCCAAAAATTATGAAACCAGTTTCATAATTTTTCTAAAATCCTCCTATACCTCCTAGTGCAATTGGTTTGCTTATTTGAGTATGTTTTTAATGCAGTTTTTATTGCTTCTTATTTGCTCGTCGTTCTCGACTTTTTTTTTTTTTTTTTTCGTAGCGACGATTCAATCGTATGGACCTGACGACGCACCCGGAGGTGATGGACCCTGATGGTGGACGACCTCGACTTCCAGAGACGCGTACCACTACTACCTCGACATCGCAGGTGTCATGGCAAAGACCTTTACTTAGAGAATCCTATTAGACATTGCAAAGTAGAGTCTGCTAGCGCTTTATATTTATTCATTTGCTAGAATAGGAGTTGCATGATATTGCCTGAGCCTTGATTGCCTTGATTGAAACCACTTCACCCTCGATTACCTAGCTTCGGCCGCCACTTATATTTATACCTGTCTGCTTGCTTGCATTTACACCATCATAATTACATACATGCCTTTGATATGTGATGTGTGATGGTTTGGTGGTATGTGGATGGTGGTTGGGGTTTTGGCCGTGAGGCACCCCCATGAGGTATATGATGGCTGATACGCGACGGGAGGGGGGAATCCCGAGTGGGTGATGGTGATATGAGGAGTTCTGGAGATATTCCTTGCCCTCGACCTGTTTCTTTGGAGATACTGGCTAGAGTGAGAGGTTGCCGTGGTGTACGGAGTGCACCAAGGGTAGTTCCAGTGGTGGGAACATAGAGTCCTGGACGACGGTCCATGAGGGACATTGGAGATGAGGAGTTTGTGGATAGATCACCTCTGAGGGGTGAGTCTAGTGCTGTGAGGTACATATTTGGTGGAAGGTGCTCGCTCTAGCCAACTTAAGGACTGAGTAGGTTGCAACCATAAATCATGGGTTCTTTTCGTACACACCACATGCCTAGGTGGGTATGGCCTATTGCCCAAATTAGTGCAGGCGACCACCAGTCTCTGTGGGAGATAGTAGGCACGCGGTCTGTGGCCCTGTGCAATTAGTGTCAGGAGGGTGGAGGTTACTTCGCATAACCTCGATGACACGACCCCAGCTTATGTAGTGGCGTCTATATATCTTCACTCCGGCTGGTGGATAGGTCTGGTGTTCGTCGGCCTAGTTTGTGGTGGTGGTGTTCACCGTTGATGGTGACTCATTGGCGGTGTTCATGTGGGGTAACAGTGTACTCTCTGCAGAGGTTAAAATCTATACGTATAGCCGCGGTCTCGGTTATGATCACTTACCTGTATGCAGGGTTCAGCTCACTAGCTTCTCTTGTGCTTTGCTTTCTCTCCCCCGAAGATAGGTCCGGCTTGAGGCCGTTGAGATGAGGGCGCGCGGAGGCCGCCTCGCCGCTAGGACCGAGAGATTGAGGGTGTTGTGAGGGATGATGAGTGGTGAGATATGAGATGAGATATGTGTTGAGACATGTTGGTGTGAGATGTGAGAATGAGATTTAGGATGAGAATTGCAGAAGATTTATACTATACTATTGATGCTTTTCTGCATGCGCTAGGATGCAAACTACAGCCAAACTAATAGGATCACCAGATCCCCTTTTCTATTTCCACCAAAGCTCATTCGGTGCTGACCATGGCCTGCACACTTCTAGTGGTGTGCAGATTTATTTACTTGCAGTGGAGTTGAGATTAGTAGTTGGTTTGCGGTCTACTCTCAAGGATGCCTGTGGATTGGAAGATCATCATGCTTCGCTGCTATGAGTAGATTATCGGTGTTTTATTTGTTTTAGCCCAGTGGGCTTGTAACTAGATTATGTATTAGGCTTATTTTTGTACTCTGTGTTGTATGACTTTGTAATCAGTTGAAAAGTGGATGCCCGTGATAGCCGAGATATCCCGGGACTATCACAGAGGGGCAAAAGAGTCGGTATTTCAAGTTTTGAAATCCCGGTTCGCTTCATATACTCTCCCCAAAAAAAATTTGAAATGAGGGAGTCATGCACAAGGAGTACAAAAATACAACAAATTCCACACACTTGCACTTCTTGATCAAAGTGTATGGCTTGCATCTCCTTGGATCCGGTCTTTGACTTAGCAATATTATGTGATGCAAGTACGGCTCTCTTTTCATCCCTACCCAAAATTCCACATAGGCCATTTAGAAATAGGGTGAAAAGAAGGCAAATTCAAAAGCCTTTGGTCAGGGATACATATGCCATTGAGCAACTTGAGAGAACCATTTGAGGGGAAGTATAAGCTATGCTTTTAATTTCAAAAATACAAAAACTCCAAGTATACTTCATAGATAGAAAGTGATGACTTGGAGTCATAGTTGTTCCACTTTTCAACCACTCAAGATGATATGGTAGACACTTCAACATCCACAGGTATGAGGAATGATATGGAATATCTTTTATGCTAGCATCACATCTTTTGAAAGTCATGTTACATAGTTATATATGCCTTTGCTCGAGGACGAGCAAAGAAACAAGTGTGGGGGAGCTTGTTGGTGGTCCTTAACGCATAAATATAACCACCAATACTCACATAAAATCAATGAATATGAACACCAAACATAGAAAATAGGACTTACAACTAACCTAGTTCCACAGGTTTTGGTGATTCATCATTTACAGGAGGATAACTATGGAAAGCACCATATACGGGCTTAAAAATAGTACAAGACAGGGTGTTTACACTAGCCCAAGAAGAGAAAGCCCAATGCCAGACAAATCAGGGCCCAAATAGGGGGTTAAACAGGCCGAAACACAAATCAAATGGACTCCAAATGATCTTTACCTTATGGGCATGGATTCTAGGCACCCCTAGAAGCCCACAGAACAAGGAACAGGCCGAACGAAGCCCACCAAGGTGCGGCCGCACCCTTTCTGAGGCGGTTCGGGCCCAACTTTCGCGTGGAGATCCACACCGACGTACCCAAGGTGGTTCTGGTGGTTATTGCCTCAATCAATGCACCTACAGGTCGGTTTAGAGGTCAGTTTGGGCTATTCAAGAGGGGGAAATCTTCCATTCAACCCCCTCGTCTCCACCTATAAAAGGAGGTCTCCACCCTCCTCATTTCACACACCACCAAGGAGCTCTTCCATTCCAATTACCAAGATGTAGTAGTAGTACTAGCTAGTTGAGAGTTAGGGAGAGGTGCTCAAGTTCCAGAGGAGTCCTCGAAGCTTCAGTACAATCTTGTACCGTTCCATCCTCGGAGGTCTGGTATGATCTTGTATCGCTTCTCTGTAAGACTCAAGTATTTCATATATTCATCTCCTCTTATTACCGTATTATCTTTCATGGTTATCTAGTTCTTTCTTTAGTAGCTAGCTAAGCATGGTTAGTATGGTGGTTTACACCTTGGCATGGGATCTTCGCTCGACCGAGTACTTTAGTCTAATTAAGATATCGGACTAGAGTAGTAGCCGTTCGCGTAGACGTGATGTCTGGGCTAGCGAGTTACCTGAGTTTGCGCCCAACCCCACGGATAGTTGTGGTAGCCCCGGGGGTGACAGCTCTGACCAGGCCTTTATATTTCACCACGTTCGGGTTGGTGATTTCGTAGAGCTTTTGGCAGCCTGACCCCGGTTACCCCTTTCCAGTCTTTTTGAGAACCGAAAAGGAACTGCTGCTCCGAAGTGTCATGGTGTGACTGCTATGTTTAACCTTTGCTTAGTTATCTTCTATAGTATGAGCTAGAATAGAATCACGGTAATAGAGAAGTCACTAGGAACCTTGAACTCTCCCGTTGTCCTCCCAGCTTAGGGCCTGTTTGGGACTGCTCTGCTCTGATTTTTTCAGCTCTGCTCCACTAACTCTACCATAGAGCAGCTCTAATCCAGAGTTCGTGGAGCGGGTAGGCCTGTTTGGCACGTGGTATGACTCCAGCTCCAGAAAATGAGATGTTTGAATAGGAATGGCCATTTATACCCTTAGAATGTTTTATGTTACCTATTTTGTTATATTTAGCATTTCTGGGCTGATGTTTTATTTCTTTAAATTTTTAAAAAATGTGAGCGCTTGGTAAAAACATATGAAATAAATATGCATATATATAAATAAAGATGATAGTTCATTCATTTGACAATAATCGATTACATCTCCGCAAATAGGAGCTGAACCTGTACACTGCGATTATTCAGAAAAAAATATGAACCTGTACACTGCGATTACGCAGAGAAAAAAATATTCAGTACCCAAATTCCAGCAGTGCTCATAAACACAGAAACAAAAACAATGAAATTAGATGTATATCTTCGGACAGGATAATCGAAATCTCATGGCCTGAAATCAAGAAATCGCAGTGGCTGTACAAAGAGAAATCAAAATCTTCACAGGAAACGAAATCAAGAAATCTCATGGCTTGCCGGGCGAGCTTCCTAGAGTCATCGGCCAGAGCTGCACCGGAAAGGGCGGACGCCGCGCAGTGCGGGAGGCCGCCGCCCCCAAAGCCGCCAAGTGGGAAGCCGCCGCGCCCCCAGCCGTGCCGGGCGGTGGCCGCCGTGCCCCCATCCGCTCCAGGCAGGGGGCGGCCGCCGGGCTGGGAAGCCACGCCGCCACTCCCGGCCAAAGGACAATCCGCATTGGGATGGAGCAAGAAAGTGGTGGAGGAGCTTGAGGAGGGCCGGATCTACCTCCTCCGACCATCACCGGCGGTGGAAGATGGTCATCGGCGGACTGATTGTGGGTGGCGCGGTGCCCTCTCCATGCATAGCACGGCAGAGAAAGAGCGTCGAGAGGAGGGAGATAGGGAATAGAACCGCGAACCGGTACGTTGAGCTGTGTAATGGATGGCAGTGGTGGGTAATTAGCTCTCAACTCCAGGAGAACATACAAAGCGTTGTTTTGTGGAGTACCCTGTGAGGAGCTCCACAAAAAACGTGGAGTTGGCTTAAAACTCCATATTTTTCTTGGAGTAGAGTTTTTGGAGCTATACATGTTTGGCTAGGTGGTTTAGGAGCAGAGTTGTAAAAGTTGGAGCAGAGCAGTCCCAAATAGGCCCTTAGTCGGTCTACTCTACTATCTTATCATGGAGTTCTCCTGTGTGTCACTTATCCAAAACTCATATCTTTTACCCTTTACCCCACATTAGTCTAGCTGGTACACTAGTTAGCAGTTACATGATGGTTAATTATCAGTTTCTTTAACCATTGCTTACCTGAGGATAAATACGATACCCTGGAATACTCCTGGGTGAAAGCTACAACGATATCCGTGCGCTTGCGGATTTCTCTGTTTGCGTAAGTTATACCAATAGGCTTTCTAGCGACATTGCTAGGGACACAAACTTAGCGATAACACTAAGAAATGCCGACACACCTCCAGAGGACGACTACTACCAGCCTCTAGAGCAGCACGGACGACCTCCAACGACCTATGGTGGAGCGCCTCCTTTCGAGCAGTCTGGACAGCAGCTGACTAGCTTAGGGGAAGGACAGGAGAGGATTCAGACCACGCTGGACCACACAGTGGCGTGGCAATACTAGATAGACAACAGGGTGAACACACTGCAGCAGTCTCAGGATCAGGGGCAGGAGACCCTTGCACTTTGCTTCAGAGTCTAGGACTCGAGTATCCACCACCGCCACCAGAGCAGTGAGATAGCGTGGGGGAGGACCCCCCGCGAGGTGAGCACTCTTCACCTCAGTATATATTTTTATTTTCAGTATTTACTTTCATGTTTCTAGTTGCTACTAAAAAAATGTGTAAAACCAGAAAACAAAATAAAAATGCTTTTATTGCTTTCTTTAAATTTCTGCAATTTAATTCATGCATGATAAAAATAAAAATTCAAAAACAGAGTGTGTAAAAAGGTTTGCTTTAATTTTCAGTTGTTAGTATAACTTAAAGGCTAGACTCCTTTGAGCTATTAAAATACCAAATATGATTTCCTTCACATGCTTAGTATTTAAATTACGATTCTGCTATAGATTGAATGAAGTTGACCTTATCTAAAAATTTATTTTGAAGCTTGATATCTGTGGGTAGTATATTCTTGATCCTAAGTCTAGATAATCGTTGGACATGATTAGAGAAGGTCTAAGCTGCTATTTATCTTACTCTAAAAAGATGCTAAAATTCTGGAGATTTACTTTTTGAAAAATGCAAAATGTTAGATGATGAGATCTTGTATGACAATGCTAAATTCATACCAGAGCCATATTGAATATTTAGGCTAGGAAGCTTTCTACATACTAATGCTTGTCATTACATTGAGTTTGATCAACCTTTGTGACCCTAATGAGAGACTTGTCATGCTTTTTAAAATCAAGATTCACTTGCACTCTGTTTATATATGCACTACTCTACACCGGAGTAGGCGCAACAACATGCCATTCCACTCTTGTCGAAAAAATGTTTTACTCCTACACCGAGAAAACACCAAAAATATTCCATTAGGATAGCCACCAAATAAATGCTCAAAATATCTCCGTTGTGATCTCTCAATCTTATGTGCTAAAAAGGAAGTTTTGTGAGCTATGCAAGAATAAATAATATAAATGGACAAGTGTCCAAGAAAAAAAAAGAGAAGAGAAGAAGAAAGAAAGAGAAAGCTCACAATTCCTGACAGTGTTTTTTAAATTCCAAAAGAGAGATAAGGATGAGTATAGTAAAATTAGGATTATTAGTTTCCACTAAATATCCACCATATTCCACACACATGCACATCTTGATTTGATTGTATGACTTCTTTCTCTCTTGATCCTTTGTTTGATTTTACAATATATGTTTTACAAGTAAGTCATTAATGATTATTTTCATACCTATGAGCTCCATATAAACCTTTACATATAGGTTGTAATAAAGGCATAAGCTTCATTGTCTTGGTAAGGAACCAAAAATACCACATATATGAGAGATTTGAGAGTGTCATATAAAGTATCTCTGAGTTTTATTTCTGAAAATCCATAAAAAACTCTAGAAGATTGGTTGAATAGAAGAGTTTGAGACATAGTGCTTGATTTGATCTGTCTGTTTTTTCCAATTGCTCATGACCTAAGGTGAAAGATGTTAAGCTCCATGGTTAAAAAAGAATAAGAGTAAGTTTGAAATTGAGGCCCATAAATTTCAACTTAGAGAAGAATTTTAGTTTAAATCTTTGAGTATTTATTGGAAGTTATTGAATAAATATGAGAAACCCCGAGTATTAATTTTTCCTATCATTTTTTCAGAGTGAGCTTTGCTAGGGACTAGCAAAGGTTTAGCTTGGGGGAGCTTGTTGACGGTAGATAACGATCATTTTTAACCGTCAACTAAATGCATAAAAGAGATCACCACTAGAAAACATAGGGTTTTAACCGACAATTTCCATGAGTTTTGAAGATTTCACATTTTCTGCAGGATTATTCCAGAAAAGAGAAATTGGAGGATTTCATTGCAAGATTTACATGAAACTTAACCGCGACGGAAAATATCATTGGACTCGGGAAGAGTCTAGAAGACACCAGAACAAAGCGGAGACGCGGGACCCACATGGTGGGGCCGGCCGGCATGGGGCCAGGTGCCGGGCGGCACCCCCCTTCCACAGTCTTCCACGAGCTTCTGGAGTATTCCTCCACCGCCTTTGAGGATCAATCTTGGCCCTACGTGAAGTCGGTTTGATCCAACGGCCATCGTTTCCTCCACCGGGCTATAAATATGTGCCTACACTCCCTAGGAGCAATTAGGGTTTTACCTCAATTCATTTGCCAAGATTAGACTAGAAGCTAGGGTTTCCCGAGATTAGAATTAGAGCTCCAGTTCTTCAAGTTCTAGATTAGGTTTAGCTAGCAAGGTTCAAGTAGAGTTGGGCGTTTTGCTCGGAGCTTCCGATCTGCAGTCAAGAGATTGGTAATTTGTATCTTGTTTATGACTTTGCCCTTAATTATTATATTGCTACTTATTAAGTTATTAGTTTGTTCTAGTTGCATTCTTGATATAGTTATGATTGGTGATGATTATAGTCATATATTCGTAAAGTGTCTAATTCAATACTTGAGTAGGTTAGGTGGTATGTATTATGTAAGCATGGTGCTTAGATATCACATATACCTACGATTGCATCCTGATGTACCGGGTAGTGTGGTAGATCATAGGTGTACAGGCCTATTGAGTCCTCTGTATTCCACCCCTCGCATGTAGGCTAGTAGAGCGCGGTCGCGAAGGAGGTGACTTATGTCTCAATATCCTCCCTAGTTGATGCTCCTTATGTTGTTTTCTGAGTTGGTTATGCTATAGATAAAAGTGTGTATATTGGTGTGATCTATAGACTTATTATTTAGAGATAATCTAGAAGTTCTTTACTTTAGCCGAATCTCCTGTATGACCAAATTATATTAGTTGAGTCTTTAATCTCTGTCTCTGGAAAGTCCTTTTATTTCATGTTTATCTTTATCTTTATTGTTTATCTTGACTCACCCCTGCTAAAAGCACTAGAGTGATTGATTACTATAAGTTTGCACATTTAAAGTCATAGCCATAATTCTTTTCTATCCCCTTCTAGGTAGATCCAACGCAATAAATGAGTTTTCCTTTTGGCTTAAAACAAATCAACGATACTTGAGAATCTTACCAGTGAAATGCTTCAACAGAGAATTATCTCGTAAACTTGCGGATATATTCTATAGCATTATTTTTTTAGGGCGCACAAGTGTAGATTCTTTTCCAAAGTATTTTTGGCATCATATTAGGGATGACAACTTAACGCGATGTGATGTTAAAAGTGTCAACAGGCACCAAGCAAGAAAACAATTTCTTCTGGACATATGCTCCTGCCAACGCTGGGCATTAGCAAGCAAGCATTTGTGGGTGGCCGAAACTGGGCAAGCAAGCAGCCGGCGGCCGGACCTACACCTGGTCACCTGGATGGCCAGATCGGCCACGCCAGTTGGTCGGACCTAGGCGGCCAGCGGCGCACAGGGCAGCCGGCAGCCACGACCCTGGCTGCACGGTGGCAGCAGTGGCCCCGCCTGAGGAGGCTGCGGCAGCCTGACCGTCTATGCCGGCGAGCTTCCTTGAGTCACGACGAGGGCACTGGTTGTTGAGGAAGACAACGAGGAGATTTGGGGGGCAGAAAAGAGTTCATCCGGTAGAGGATGATCGGATCTATCACCTCCATCCATCACCTCGTCGGAGAATTTGCCGTGCCGGCCAGAGTCAGTGGCGGTGTGGGTGACAACGAACAGGAGGTGGGAGGAAGAAAGGCTCGGTTTAGCGAACAGAAGGATCGGGTGGAAGAACAGAAGAATAGAACGAAATGTTATCTTGTGTAACTCGTGGCAGTGGTGGGTAATTATCCTCCAACTCCACGAGAAGATACGAAACGCTGGTTTCTGGAGTACCCTTAGGAGTGGAGCTGTAAAAGTTAGAGCAGAGCAGTCCCAAACAGGCCCTAAATATTGATGTGGAACCCACATTTTATTTTTTTGGAAGCCACAAATGGGGGATGAGCTTCTTATTTTCCTCCTAATATCTTTTGGGGAATTACAAAACTACATGTTTTGGGGAGAAAAAATATCCCTTTTTGTTCCAAATTATAAGTCGCTTTGATTTTTTTGATACATCTATTTTACTATGCATCTAGTTATAATAATATTTCTAGATACATAACAACATAGATGAACCAAAAAAAATTAAAGCGACTCATAATTTGGAAC
The DNA here is from genome assembly GCA_015844335.1 of Chrysopogon serrulatus. Classification (NCBI taxonomy): domain Eukaryota; kingdom Viridiplantae; phylum Streptophyta; class Magnoliopsida; order Poales; family Poaceae; genus Chrysopogon; species Chrysopogon serrulatus. Next base: position 96,670 of record JADLZL010004831.1, on the reverse strand, counting down.
AGAGAGAGTAGGATACTCTTGTAGATGCTCACAAGAGGAAGAAATGCTGGGTCCTAAAGGTTCTTCAGACGTGCATTTAGTTGATTATGAAATGCATAGTCTGAACTTGAATGTTTTCCAGTGGGAGTACAGAACTGAAGGACATACATGAAATTCATCGGAATCTATGTCACATATCATTATTGATGTCCCCTGAAATGCATGTAATGTGGAATTATCCATGTCATACACCAACTTGCCAGTATTGTACAGTGAGCATCAAAAGTCTGCGTGTAAATATACCCTGTGCTTGAAATAAAACAAATAAAATCAGCCATGGCAGAATAACTTTTTTTTTTCAAAACCTAGTTACAGACATAAACACTCACACACACGAGCACACACTCACCCTATGAACGCACGCACATACACTGTACCCTAAGAACTGAGTTGGACCAGCAAATCTCTAAATTGATGAAGTCACCACAGACACGTCTCACTGTCGAGGGACACGTCACCTACCACTGAAAGAATAACGCCGCTAAATCCTGAAATAAATCCAGAAAAATACGAGCACCTGTATGAAGTCGGAGACTTGAACGCAGATGGATAGGTTCCACGATAAAGAATCACATAATAGAGTAACTGTACAACAACATAACAACTTTTATGGAAGTGCAGTGCACATTCCTTTTATTGAAACAAGAGAATAAACCAAGTACAACCACTTACATAACCAAGGTTTCAGAATTTGGAATGGAAAAAAATTCGGTGGACACCGAAATGGACGAATTTCAGAATTTGCATAAAATTCGGACCGGTTTTCAGTTAAGTTGACCAGTCAAACATTTCGTATTTGCCCAAATTTTGACCGAATTTTGGCCGAATTTTGACAAATTTAGTCCGAAATTTTGTAAAAAACAAAACAGCGGAGAAATCAAGTAAAAACGATCAAACAATGTACCATACTTCGATCAAGACTTAAAAAAAATACATCAGTAGTTTTCAAACACATGCTTCAGCCATCACAAATTTAGTACACAACATAGGCCAAATGCAGCACCACGCCAAGACCAACGCTTGCACTACACCTGGCCGGCTGGCTCTCATCTGGCTCATGCCGCTACTAGTGCTACCTACCTCGCACCGTAGGAAGGCTGCTCTCCATGAGTAGGACCTGCACACAAAACTGACGAAGCTTAGTGATTTGGTTTCCACGGTGCCATCAAATGAACGACTGCAGATTGGGGATTGGGGATTGGGGAGGATTCGATATGGCTGTAGGAGAGGAGTGGAAGGGGAGACGATGGGGGTGGAGTGGACTGGAATAGGAGATCTGCGCTGCCTTCACGTCCTGGTCGAGCTGGGGAGCAGCCGCCGGCCAGAGGGGAAGAGGAAGAGGAAAAATGAAACGCTAGGGTTTCCAGGGCAATGTTTGTGCTTTTATAGCTATGGGGATATTTGTAGACCGCTATGGATCTTGGGCCGGGCCATAAATTCAAATTAAGCCAAATTAATTTATTCGGTTCAATTATTTCTCGGGCCTGTCTGAACTAGCTAGACGAATCCCACCGAATTTTGGGCCTTTCGGGCCGAATCCCAAATTCTTGTACGTGACCACATATGCCTCTGGGAACGATAAAGAATGAATGAGTTTTTTCTTAGAATTACACTCTCTGGTCTATTTTATCTGGCGCAGATTTGAATGGCATGATCGTTTAGATTACACTCTCTAGTCCATATTATATTATTTATGTTTATAAATTTATAATCATTGGATAGTATACTTTCTTACCAATCTAATCATATAAAATTTATATTATAGTAGTTAAAAATTATTGGTCTAATTGTTGGTCAAATTTTAACAGTATTTTAAGGTTATTTGTTCGGCAACCACCAACAATCATCAAATAGTCCTTGCAGTTCTCCTAGTTGTGTGTTGGTAGTGTCCTGCATATAAACTGTTTGTTAATATATGAAGCTTGAGTACTGTTGACTATATTGAGGAAACATATGTACGTATTGCCGAAACATGGCGGCGGCGGCGACCAGCGTGAGCCGCGTGAAAGGGCTGGTCCGTGCCGAACATCACGACGCAGGGCCGGAGCCAGCCGGAGCCGATGGACGTGCACAGGGCATAGCATTTTTTTTTTTTTTGCGAATATGCACAGGGCATAGCAGGGACGGAGAGGTACAGCACAGTGAGCTGCAACCTGGAGGCGCGCACGCTGGCATGCGGCGGTGCCGGGACCGGCCGGGAGCGGTGGCAAGGGGCGGCGTAGCAAAGGGAGGAGCGCCGACACGAAGAGTCCGAGCATGCTGGCCGAGCTTGTAGAAGACGGAGCCAGCGATCATGGCCTAGAAGCAGCCCGCAAAGGAGTCGGCAGCGAGCGCGCTGAGGATCGCCGTGATGCTGGACGTGCTGCTGGCCACCGAAGTTGGTCAGGAGGTTGGACGACTGTGTCGTCGCTGCATTTCTGGTGTCCACGGATCTCCGCAGCATGCATGTCGTCGCAGATCAACTTGAGCCTCTGGAGGTCGTACCGGTCCGACGCCACAAGAAGATGCTGAGCCATCGTGGCCTTGTCACCCACATCGATCTATTTCCGGCAATGAGTTGCTCGGTGTAGGTGAAATGGAGCAAGCACCTGAACACCCTGGCCTCCATGTCTCGGACGGACCACGCGTACGTGGCTCTTCGCCTTGGGTTCCATTGGACCGAACAGCTTAGTACGGTGTGCATCAAATAAAACTCAGCTTGTAAATGTAATAATCGTGGTTATAAAACAAAAAAAAAATCATCCATCGCGGAGTAACTTTACAACATAATAACACCTTATATGAACGTGCAGCGCACATTAATTCCTTTTATTGAAACAAGGGGATAAAGCAAGTACAACACTTACATGATCGATCACACATGCCTGGGAATGATAAAGAATGAACAAGTTAACAATGAACAAGCCATATTGCATATTTTAGGAAACGACAACACATACTTAGGAGGACGAACAACTTGTGCTGATGCACCAAATAAACTACATATATAAGCAAATAATGATGACGAGCTCACTTGAGATGATTGAAATGTGTCTCTTTCTCTTATAGCTCCTTGTACTCGTCGACGACCACGCTGGGATGGTTCGGATGCATGCTCGCCAATGTCTTGATTTGAGAAACCTTAACCTTGGCATCTTGAGGCGCCTGGCTGCTGACTGTCAGGAGCACCTGTCGGAGATTCACAAGGTTTTCCAGGCCATAAACGCTCTCCGCCATTATAAACTTCAGCTCAAGACTCTCAAGCTTTGCCATTGCTCCTTCCAGAAAGCTCAGTGGTGGCAGCACTGGTGTCACGAAGCGCAGCAACTGAAGCTTTTCAAATCCTCCTGCTACCACAAAGATCTCTCCTCCAGACTCCACTACATTCTGACGCATAATCTGGAGAGCACTTGTTTTCTTCTTTGTAGAGCTCAGGGTAAAAATGAGGGAAAACAGCTCGGGCAGCTGACTGAGAAGCTGCAAGGCACTTGCCGTGAGTGAAGTTAAGGACAGCGTTAGCTTCTCAAGGTTGTGCAGATGGATGATCCAGCGAGGCACTTGGGACAACTTGCCGGAGAGCCCGAGGCTGTGCAGGTGCTCTGGAGGGGCATGTGAAGCATTGAGCGAGCTGTCGAGGAAGCCGGTGAAATCATCATCAATATCAAGGAACTTGAGGGAGCAGCTGCTAAGGTGCTCAATGGCAGACAACAGTCGAAGGTTATCCTCATTAGTGAAGGTTCGAAGCCTGTAAACAGTAAGTTTCTTCAGGTTGATGAGGTTCTCCAAGGCACGCAGTCCGGCCAAGCCTGTGCTAGCAGCCTTCCATCTGAAATATTTCTTGCATTGCCTGTGGCCACAAGAACCATCTGTGTGCTTGCTGCTGACAATCGTAGTCGATGCCTCCACCGTTTCTGCTTCACCATTAATAGATCCACCCCTGGCAGCATTAGGGGAGCTTCCACAGATTTCAACTCCAGATAGTGTTTGTAGAGCCATCATCTTTGTGATCCCTTCAGTTAATGTCAACCCAAACCGCTTGCTCTTGTTGCCAGCAAGTAGATGTGTCATATGTTGTAGCTTCCCAACTGATGGAGGCAACTGCAAGATGTTTGTATCCCTTATGTCAAGTACCTGAAGATATTCCAGACTACCTATCTCCTTTGGGATCTTGTCGATCTCTGTCCTTCGCAGGCTTAGGTACTTCAGCTGATGCATATCACATATTTTCTCAAGCTGATTCACCGAGGATAAATCCTTGCAACTTTCAAGATCCAGCACCTGCAATATCTGAAACTTGGACAGAGTTGAATGAAGAGTTTTAAAACTCCCCAATGCTGTCAGAGATCGGACATGTGATAGCTTCATCCTCTCCACTGTTTCTTTCTCTTGCAAATCACTCTTTTGGACAGAAAGTCGACGCACCTTATACGCTGGAAATGGTGTATGCCAGTGGCCACCAACCACGGTGATGAAATTCTCATCACTTGACTTGACCACAATATACTCAAGAACCATATCATGAACATGGCAGCTTTTCACATTGCCATTATTGCTGCTGTTGACTGCTCGGATTAGATTCCTGCCGATGAGTTCATTGAAGCAGTCCTCAGCAACTTCCTCAGCTGTCTTCCCATGCTTTTCAGTGATGAAGCCTTCAGCAATCCATCTTCTGATTAGACTCTTTCTACTGATCAAACAACCTTTGGGAAACATGCTTAGGTACAATAGGCATGTCTTAAGGTCAGCCGGCAATTGGTTATAGCAGTGGTTCACTATGTGTGTCACTCCTTCTGTGGAGAGATTTTTCTCCAAGTCTTTGCCTAAATCCTTTCCCACTTGTTCCAAAATTTTCTCCAACCGTTTACTCATATCATTGCCCGCTTGGGCCTTATCTTTCTCCAACTCTTCACCTACAGCCAAATGGTTGTCTTCTATTTGGGTGATTTCTAACCCTGACCTCAATTTACTAGCCACGAGCCCAGCTACTAAAATTATGGCCAAAGGCAAACCTCCACATTTCTTCAGAAGAGCTCCTGCATCTTCAGTGGGAACTTCAGGAGCACTCGAGATGATCTGACAGAACAGTTTGTAGGAGTTTTTGTGGTCAAGAGGCTTGAGCTCATAGACAAGGCCCCGTTGACGGCGGCACGCTTCCGCTACAGATTTGAACCTAGTTGTGACTACTATGCTATTGCCCTTCTTGCTTTTTGGTAAAGTATCCCTAATGCTTTCCCATGCTGATAGGGACCATATGTCATCTACCAATATAAGATACCTGTTACAAGCATTATGTAGAACTAAATTAGTATTCCGAGTGCTAATAATGCTATTTTTAGAGGCGGTTTGGCTTGCCAACAACCTCTGGAAATGGAGGTATTCCTAGGGACGGTTGGAAATTGATTTTTAGAGGTTGTTTGACAATTTGGCTCGTCTCTAAAAATAAGTTTGGCACCAAATTAATCCGGTCGTGAAGCACCAAATGAAGCCGGTGATCGCCAGCATTCTAGAGAGGAAAATAGGGCACCAAATTGACCTAGTGACGGACTCTGGACTATACGCCAGCGGCCAGTCATGTGCCCAACGGTCCGCAATGGCTAGTTTCTAGACATGCACTGGATTAGTCTAGTTTCTTTGGTGATGACCACGCAGCAAGCTGCTGCCTTGCTCCAACGGCTAGTTTCTTTGGCGGGCCTATTTAACCTATACCCGCATGTCCCGCCCTTTGGAGTGTGTTGAAGATACTGGAGTGTTGAGGCACTCTCCCAAGTGCTCTAGCCACCATGCAAGTGATTAATAGAAGATAGGTGATTAGTATGGGTGCTTTGCAAAGTGCTTAGGCTAGTTAGACACTACATCAGCGCTGGCTCTAGGTTTAGGTCTAATGTTAGTGAGTTGCATACCTCATGCTAATTCGGTGCTTGCATGCACTATTGTCATACTCAAAGGGGATTGTAGAAACCGTGTTTGTGGTGTGGCTGCCACCATGTACCTTAATTAGCAAATGAGGCCCACGGTTTGTTGGCGCGAAGCTCTATGGTGAAGATGACAGGAGCAGTTTAGGCGAGGCCATCTCAAATATCTACTTGCGTGGGAAAGGCCCGAGGACTATCCATGTAGTTACCTGTGACTTGGAGCTTGGCCCTTGCAAGGTCTACCTTTCAAGGAGCTCCAACAAAGACCAGGAGAAAGCAAAGAGCTTCTCAATAGCTCCGTAAAAATACTAGAGTCGTCAACAAGAGTTTATATCTCTACCATTCTTTAGCCTTAGGTTTTATATTATGTATTTAGGTTGTGTGCTTTATATTCCTATCTTAGCTTGATAGGCTAGTGATAGAATTAGAACCTAGGTAGGTTGCATAACTATTATGCAGTAGAGATATGAACACAACTGAATCTTAGATGCATATCTAGATAGCTTGTTTTATTATATAGGTTTTGACTTCGTGAAAATTAGAGGCCATAGATTCACAAATAAATTTTAAGACAACAGTTATATACTTAGGTTGTATTACTTCTATGTATTGAGTTTTGAAATTTTAAAATAATATGATTCCAATTGTCACAAGGTTTCATAAAAGTTTACAGTTGCTATTAGCTAGACACTAGATAGTGTCAATATATCCAAAATTTCACCTATTTTTCTTCTGGTGGGAGTAATAGCTAACCAAAGTTACACAACTAGAATAATCTTAACGGTGGCGGTCAAAAAGCATTAACCATGGTGGTTTTTTCAGCCCGCCTCCAATCAAAGGTCATGGTTAATCGTGGCTAACCATGGCAGTCGGTCTAAACCAACCGTCTCAGTCAATCCAAATGAAAAATATGGAAGTTAACCACATTATTTTCTAATTCTACTAACTATCTGGATCATCTCTCGCTAATAGTCATGTCATCCCACTAACTTCTAACCTCTTAAAGCAACTAATTTTGATAAAACAGATGCAATAACATTTTGATGAATTTAACTCATATATACAACAGTCTGGACCATACCTAAGATATTACTATAAAAGATAATAATCGAGGGCAACCCTACATCCATATAAATGAGCCACTTAAATGACTATGCAAGATAACATTATTTTATATTTACATCTAAACTACCCATTCTGCCATTTTAACTCAAGTTTGCATGTCATAAATCACTCATCTCATTCCATTCCTTAATAAAAATATAAACTTCTGAATATATTACTACCAAATATTAAATAATCATAAATATTTCTAAATACTAATAGCACTATTAATATATAAACAACTAAGTAAACATGCAAGTTGTGTGCCACCTTGTAGACGAACTATATACATATATGTACGAGCAAAATATATACCGTATATTTTTTGAGTTATGAAATTCAACATCTAGACCACCAAAACAATTATATGGCATTGTAGAAACTAAAAGCGCATTCTAGGATGCATTCTAGGATGTTGAATCCATTTTTAAATAAAATACAAAGGAGACTTTTAAGCAAATGGTATGATAAGGAATAGATGTTTCACTTGAAATATGGATAGATAAATTGTAGTGTCTAAGAAAATTAAAATGTAATAGCTAAAATATAAGTTGATGACGTTATGACACAAGAGCTACAACAAGAAATTGATATAACTTCAGCTAAGGTTAGCATCTAACCACATATCAAAGATACACAGATGTGCGATCCAAAGGGAAACTGTAGTTGGATAAAAACATTTGGTAAATCTACAGAAAATATATATATCAAGATCATAATAAAGTACCAATATAGGTATTGTTTTTGGAAAAAGAAAAGTAGAGAGAGAGAGCTCAACCTCTTCTCTTTTAGCTGTTCGGCGAGGTGATTTTTGAGCTCTTCTTCTTTCAATTCCTCGATCCCGCTGATGTCATTCATGGAAGTCCCATCCTGCTGGTCATTAAATTGTTTGATAAGGCTTCTGAGGACAGTACGGAGGTGGAACTTCTGTGACGCCAAAACAAATGCCCTGCAATCAAACTTGTCTCCAAAAGTGCGGTACAAGGCCCTGGCAAGAGTAGTCTTGCCAAGGCCACCAAACCCAACAATGGCAAGGAATCTCGGCTCATCGTTGTTGCTCTGGATAAAGCCTTGCTGATGATTGGTGCTCTGCTTATTTGCCTGCATGAACCATTCTTTCAGCTCCTCCCTGGGGACCTCAATGCCCACAGGATCCACAATGCCGATGAGCCGAGGACGGGGCACTGGGTGGTCGATTATTGGGACATTTATAGCTCCATGTGATGAGCCCCCTGCCAGTTTTGCGGGGTTCTCCACCCCGTACCTGTTGCGCCGCTCGCTGACGTGCTGCGCCCGGGCCTTGAGGTTGCCGATCTCGGTGGCGATGCAGTGGCGCGCGTACAGCGTGGTGAGCAGGTACCACGCCTGCTTGAGGGAGGCCAGCCTGCCGCTCCCGCGGGGCTCACGGCCGAGGCGGTGGCGCACCTTGTCGACGCAGTCCTCGATGTCGTAGGCCACCTCCCGCACCTGCTTCATCCAGTCCTGCCGCTGCTCGTCGTGCTTGGCCTCCTGTTTAAGCCTGTTGAGGAAGGCCTGCATGCTGGTCAGCTCGTCGTTGATGTACTGGATGTCGTCGCTGACACCTCCGATCAGGGTGTACTCCTCGGCTAGGAGGCTCCCGAGCTTGCCAACAAGGGATTTCACAGCGTTGTTGGAAGCGCCGACAACGAGATCCATGGCGCTCCACGCTCTTAGCTACTCGGTACTCGCCTGTCAATGCAGCTACTGGGGTTAATTAGCTTTTGCGTGGTTGCTCCATGGAAAGCAAATAGGTCCTTGCAATATTAGCAATGTACTAGATTTCGTTTTCATCTTTTTGATAATCGTATGCTAGAAGAAGAGGATGCCGTGGCTTTTGCGTGAAACAAGAGGTACGCATGTGAATAATAAAGCACCCAGAGAATCCGAGGAGGATTAGAGCTGGAGGTACACGAATGGTATTTGATGCAGACGGTGTGCTTGCGGCATGGGTAACGAATCAACGGGGCGGCGGAGTACGTTCCTGGCTACCAGATTCTGCACTCGATCTCCATAATCCGTAGTCTAATTGGACTCGTTTTTTGGCCCATGTGGTATAGCTTAGCTGTTTGGCAAAACAGTTTCAGCAACTAACTTTGTACATGGTTAAGAGATGGAAACAGGAAAGAAAGCTACGAAAACCTACTTTTTCAGCTTCACCTCAACTCATTCTTTTGTGAGAGGAGAGCAAAAAACTGATTTCACTGCTACAGAAAAAATTAACAGTGGTGGGCAGTTATGATTAACCGAGGCTGGCGTCACAAATGCCTTGGATCAAACATCAATGTTTCTAAAGGTGGTACAATTGCCTGCCTCAGTTAATCAATAAAAAAAAAAACTGGCAAGCCCGTCGATGAGGACCGTTGAGCCTATTGACGAGCCCGCAGAGCCCATCCGCTTGTGCACCACCGCCCGTCGGATCCATCCTGCTCGCACCGGCCATTGTGGATCTGTAGCCTCAGCCCTGCTCGCACCGGCCATTGTGGATCCACGCTGCTGCAACCTCTGCCCTGCTCTCAACAACAGCGCCTCACCCTGCTCGCACCAGTCATCCCGCCATGGATCTGTACCGCAGCTGCATATGGATCCGCCCCACACCGACCGCCCTGTCATGGATCCGCACCGCAGCTGCATGGATTCATGTTGCATCGACCACCCCGCCATGGATCCACGACGCCGTTAGAGCTTGGGAGAGTGAGAGGAGGGGCCACTGCTCGAGCATGGGAGAGGAGGCACCTGGCTCGAGCTTGGGCTTGGGAGAGGAGGCGCCGGGCATGGGAGAGGAGGTGCCGCCACTCAGTCGCTGAGAGAGGGGTAGGAAGGCGTCGGGCACAGGAGAGGAGGCGCCACCACTCAGTCGCTGAGAGTGGGGTAGGAAGGCGTCGGACACGGGAGAGGGGAAGAATGGAAATGAGTCACCTGAAACCCTAAGTGTGGTATTTATACGTGGACACCAGTTTTGGGCTGACGTGGGCTCAGCCACATTAACTGGAGGTGGACCTTATAACTTATAAGGTGGGCCTCTGAAATGGCGGGCCTCTTATAATGTTCATCTCTGTTAATAGATTTTAGTAGTCCTCGGTTTATAAAAAACGCCGGCCTCGGTTAACCTATGCATTAACCGAGACGGGCAACCTACCCAACCGCCACGAAGGGGGTTTTCAAAATATCGAGGTAAATCTTTTTATGTAGTAGTGTTTGAAAAGGGGATTTGGCAAAAACACAACTCACACTAACTCATAAAGGTGTTGTTCAAGCTGTGCTAAATAGGCCTTTATTATTTGGATTTCGATGTCCCCATCATTGATTCACTAAAACTAAAATCTATCTAGTGTCCACTGAATATTTTTGGACTTGATAGGTAGACCGATCTTTAACATCCAGGTTTGAGCTTATGACGTGGAGCCCATATATCACTACCAAAATGTTAGGTTTCTCCTAGTATTTTCAAGTAGTATAGTAAAATAAAACCATTAGTCATAGCATATGGCAATTTCACTAGGAAACATTTAGTTACTAAACTTTAAGGTTTCAACGTGAGATTTTTAATTCTAATAGTTTGGCTTTGAACGTTGTACCCAGGCACGAGTCCAACCACACATCTGCATAGATTAAAGTAGCGAGTATATCATACCAAGGTCCCTTTTTCGGTCCGTCCAACTAAGTTGCTAAAAATTAGCTACTCAAATCCAGACCCAGCTAATAAGTCCACAGCTAATTGTAGTTAGAACTCATCTAACATCTATCTCAGTAACTATCCCAATCTAGCTAGTAGATTGCAAAAGAGGAGTTTTTGTCACACGCACACACGCACGTCATGTTCGGCCCAAGGCCCATGACGTCTAGGACTGCCGCCACTGTCTCCTTGCTGCCGTAGTAGCCGCCGCGGCCGCCGTAGATTTGATTAGATTGCTTGCAGACTAAGTCCCCTAGGACTATATGTACATGGGAACTTGTGTCGATTGAATCCTAAGTAAAAATTACAGTTTAACCCTTATCTTTCTTTCGGCTCTTCAGCGGCGCCGCCCTCTCTCTCTCCCCGTGCCGTCACCGTCTCCGCCACCGCCGCCATCGCATCTGTGCCTCCCGCACGCACGCCGCCCCTAGGGGCGCGCCGCCCCGCATCTGCCCTCCCCAATAGCGCCATGCGGCTGCCAACGTGGCTGCCACCCGCAGCGCCACCGCCGCTTCCACCGTCGCTGCCCACGCCATCGACTCCAATGTCTTCAATGCCATGATCAACACCAACATCTTCGCCGTAGTCCTCATCATCTCCCTCATCAATGCCACCTCGTTCTTCATGGATTTACAGTTACCCTAACCGGGATCACGGTTAATCTGTCCTACTGATCCCAATTCCCCTCTATCAATTACCCGCGATAATTAGATCCTTTACAACTGGTATTCAGAGCCAGGTTGCGATCAACACCATGGAGGATATTTGTGAACTTCTCGATAACTGGGAGAAAAATTCATCAATTTTTTCTGGAGCAACAACAAAAAACTGGCCAGACCGATGTTCCTCCACTGACATCATATCCAATTTAGCCGAAAAATAAGGGAGACGCCGTCATCACCAGCGTTGGATAGCAGCAACCCGCTGCCATCCAACGCTGGGCTAATCATCAACCTCGACACTGAGAATGCTGCCATCGACAACCTTGCTGCTAGCAAACAGTAGGGCCTGATCGTCGCCAACAATTCCATTCTCAACACCACCATGGAGGGAACTCCCCTAGGGATCGTCCCAGTGATGCCGACATCTGGTAATCAATTTACCCCAATTTTTTTCCTATAGATACATCTAAGGGGTATTCAGATGGAAATCCGTCAGCCAAAAGGACAACATCATCATCACCGAGGTCCAATCTAGATTGGATAAGGAGATTGACACCATGTAAGTTATCGTCACCAGTCTGCACGACCCTGGCTCAATAGTAGATTCACCTGAACCAGAGATTACATCGGGGATAATCATGGAAGACTCGAACAACTTGTTCGGAGCACTACCGGAATTGCCTCCGCCCTTGCAGTCATACCTTGGCACCTTAGGACAGCCAACAGTCAACCCAGCAGCTGCTCAGCCATCACAGGAGCGCCCGATCACTAAGCCAATGTCAGTCCAACCACTGCTCCATCAACTTGTCACAGCTCGGCTGACAACTCTCAAACCCGATGGTATGACAAACGCACTACATCAGGTACCAACTAATCAAAATATCTGGCTTATATACAACGGCTTTGTCAACAACAATGACGATGACAGGATCAATATCAACAACAGCATTCGTATATTGATCGGTACTACACAACCCATCGTTCGCAAATATCCACATGTACCTTGCAGGGAATATACATGGAAATGAGGTACAGATCCTAGTTTCCACAGGCGCGACACATGGCATCATCGACATCAACATGGCACGTCCCAATGGCCTCTCTGAGCAACTGATCAACATCACCGTGCTTGTGGACAACAACGTCGAGGTTTTATGCTGTGCTGTAGCTTTCAACATCTCCCTCTGCATTAATAAGGCACCAGACGATCGGCACAACAGCTGCCTTTGCTATCGTACCTCAGATCAAATTGTTAACAATGGGAATCCTCCAATCATCATCGTCAAGGCGCCCGACGCTTGGCGCAACAGCGAGGATCCACTTCCCAAGGAGATCCCAAACAAAAGCACAATCATCCAACCGGAATGGAACATAACACCTATGGCACAGCTACAGTTTTTCTGCATACTCCAACAATAGATCCCATGGTGCCCTCAGATGCAGCCCTTGAGATGTTTCTTCAGAGTTTGTTCGTGGCACCACCAACACTGCAATTGTTCTTGTTGTTATACACGGGACTCAAGGATGGCTCCCAGTGCATCTAGCGACCCCATAGAAAGCCCTGGTAGGCCACAACCCACCACAGACGGCCATCTGGTCACCAGCGCAACATGCACCTACTTGTCTGCCATCGTGCAGTACTATCACAGTAATTAGCAGCACCAGTTCAACCATTACGCCAACCATCTATCATGGCTCAACTAAAGCCCCCGATGCTTGATGACTCCACATATCCATTACCATTGATCTACGTACTACAACTATGCATCAATCCAGGCACACTAGTAGATGATCAGGTTAGCTACCTAAACAATCAAGCAATGCTCTAGTCTGTCCAACAAATACAGGAGGCACCAACATCAAACGGCACAACCTTCAAGCAACTCTTCATCCGCAACCTCGTTCCAAACATCAACCGGGAGATGAACAGCAAGCTCCTTATGATGATCGTCATCACGCGGTATGTCATGCTAGCCTGGCACGCCATGTCTACAATAGTTGGCTCGACCACAACTTCTACAATAGCAACCTCAACATCATACAACACACCAACAACGGAGCTGGTACCACGAGTCGATTCCAACCCTCATAGCCTCGATAATCTCAGCAACCTAACTACCCTCTACAAGCCTTGTCTGGTTCCTGCTTATGATCTTTTGATCCAAATCAACTACACCACTACCAAGCACCAGGACACAACTCCAACATGGTCACCACTGCAGGGTGTTATCCTCTATAATGGATAGTACTACACTCCAGTGACTTCCCCACTACTAAATTATGTGTAGGATTTCTAGGGAACGACAGCTCCACAGCTCCTAGCAGTAGTCATTATCATGGCAAGATACCCATCAACAACACCAGATCGCATCAACTCTCCATCGGTAGTGCTATTCGGGAGTCCATGGCTACAGGACACCGCCTTGCCAACAACTGTCATCTTGATCGGCAACCTAGGCTGCCAGCCATTTTACATCGCGAACGCACACAATGGCTCCTACAACAATGAATTTCGTCTCTCATCGAACGCCTTCACTATTGGTGAGACTATTCTCAAAAACATGTTCATCTTGGCTACAGAACTGGCGACCATGTATCACCACTTCTCGAAGTACATCTTCAACATCGGCACCCGTCCACATAGCTTTGCCTCAATGCCGAGGACCATGTCATAGCCCTATGCCAAGGACCATGCCACAGCCCCACATCGACACCATCATGAGAGGCGTTGGATCCTAAAACTACTCGACAACCCCCAATGTTGCTTCAACTCTTCACCACTTTATATAAGGAAGGACACCATCATCGCTGACCGCATCTTCGGATGCACAAAATGCCACTTTGGGACAATTCTACTAGAAGGAACGCTTCCCAACAATGGCGTCAGTGACCGGCTCCTACTTCAGCATGAGGACGCCCGAGTGGAAAAAGGGGGAGTTATGTCACATGCACACACACACGGCATGTTGGGCCCAAGGCCCATGACGCCTAGAGCTGCCACCACCGTCTCCTTGCCGCCATCGTAGCCATCGTGGCCGTCGTAGATTAGATTAGATTGCTTGTAGGCTAAGTCCCCTAGGACTATAAATACATGGGAACTTGTATCAATTGAATCTTAAGTGAAAGTTAGGGTTTAATCCTTATCTTTCTCGCTCTACAGCTAGCTGCTCTCTCTCTTTCTCCCTCGTGCCATCGCTGTCTCCGCCACCGCCGCCGTCGCCCTGTGTCTCCCTCACGCGCGCCGCCCTTAGGGTGCACACAGCCCCAGCGGCTGCCCTCCCCAACAGCACCACTGCCACCCACGTGGCTGATGCCACCCGCAGCGCCGCCGCCTGCTCCACCGTGGCTGCCCACAACGTCGTCGACTCCACCGTCTTCTACGCCACGATGAACGCCAACGTCTTCGCCATAGTCCTCGTCATCTCCCTCGTCCATGCCGCTGTTCCTCACGGATTTACTATTATCCTAGCCGGGATCATAGTTAATCTGTCATACGGGTCCCAATTCTCCTCCATCAATTACCTGCGGAAATTAGATCCGTGACAGTTTTGTTCTCCCATCTATGTCTACCCACATGTCATACTAAATAGTAAGTAGAATAAAGAAGAGCATTATATATGAAGCTACCAATGCATCTCCCTTTAAGGTAGTGAATCCAAACACCATGCGCTCTCCCTTTAAGGTAGTGAGTCCAAGCACCAAGCCAATAGTTAGCTAGCAAATATAGTAATATTAGTTGTATACTATATAACCAGCTAAATACTAGCTGCTAGTAGATTAAATATGGCTAAGCCATCTTCAACAAATTAAATTTCAGTCCATGCATGTCTCTACAACTTTATGGTGTGAACATGATATGTTTTAGTTCTAGTGTTCAGCTTTTGACGTGGGACAACTGCACACAGTAGCGAGCAATCATATTGAGTTATCTCTACATTCAAATTTGTTTAAGATGCTTCTTTGGAATTTTTTTAATGTGGAAGTCAGGAAGTGAGAGAACACCCAAGGTTAAATTCCTGGCTCTACCACTGTGCTAGTAGAGGAAATGAGACCGGCATATGGGGCCTACTTGTCGGTCATTTCCTTCGTACAGTTAATCAACGTGCCAAGCTGACAGATTGACTATTCAAATTATGCACATGACGTGCTTAATTAGTAAGTTTTGAAAGCTTGAAAACCTAGATAACGTCAAGAGCCTGGAGTACATGTACGTGTGGTGCATGGTCCCTGCTGCATGGAGAGACGTAGGAAAGGAATTGGATTGGTACTTTGGTAAGTGCCGTGTGCGGCGTGCGCGAAGGTTTTGGAACCGAATCAAACTGAGCACGGTCCTCACGGCTCTTTGCTTGCTCCATACAAGCGGCTTTCTAGCTTCTTTGCTTCTACACAACGTACTCTTGCATCTTTGTATGTAGATGTACTGGTGTAGATAGGAGCTGAGAGCATATGCAGTTTTGCTGCTGTCATCGACGAGTTGATCACCACACCACCCAAATTAAAGTATTAATTACTGAACGGAAGGCGGAATTATATATAATAGCAGGCCAGGGCCGGCAAGCAAAAATCTCCTGTCAATCGGCCACCACGTACGGATCACGTAAGTGGGAAATTATATTGAAGGACTTTGTATTGCTGTACCTCTAAATAATTGTGAGTCGTTGATCCAGTTGACTTCACAAGAGGATTCATTTCTTTAATCGGTGGTTATGATTTTCATTTTTGAGACACGTTTTAATTACTTATATTTTATGTTTATAAAAATCAAGCTAAGGGCGCGCTAGTATTTATTGGAATTCTTACCTCCTATGGGGTAACAGATCTACCGTAGCAAAGCCTATATTGAAACGCTTGATCGACATTAATCTGCCGGCTGATATTGGATCCACTTAATGATTCATCATTTAACTGCTCAGCTCGATCTCAGGGTGCATGCATGCGTGGACATGCCGCCTGAAGCTTCCGGCGGGGTGCAGGGCAATGAGGCAGAGATGGTGCCTGCCGGTCCCGATCCCCAGCAGCAGCAGAAGAGAGATGTCACGGCGCACCAAGATTATTCCAAGGAGGACGAGGAGGATGAGGAGGCAAGGGCGCCGGCCGAGATCGAGGAGTTTAAGCGCCTGTTGCCGATGCGTAAGAGGATTCTAAAGCAGCTGCATGTGAGGATTTCTGAACTGCTGGGGCGTGATCGCGTCGTCGCCACTGGTGACGCTGGACGCCGCTGCCTGGACTTCATCAAGACGGAGCTGGATATCATTGCGGCGCTCACGACGCCATTGAGCCGGAAGCAGGGAACCGCTTTGTGGGATGTTCGTGGTTCGGCCGACCGTGTCCTCCGTGAAGTTGACCCCTCACGTCACATGCTGCTGCGAAGAGCTTCACAGTGCTTCCGCCGAAGGAATTCATATTTGCTTGATCATACATTACGGATTTACTATATCATTGAAAATTCCTCCAGGTATAGGCATCTTCTCAACCTTGGGCTGACAGCCCAACTAGCCAAGCCGGAGGCGAAGCCGATGCCGAAGCCAGAGCCAGAGCCAGAGCGAGGTGCACTCCCTCTTCTCGGCATGGATCACCTGACAAAGAAGATCTTATGGTGGCTCGCACTCCCACACCAGGGGAAGAACATGAGAATCAGGTCTATCGTTGGACCTGCGGGGATAGGCAAGACAACTCTTGCCGTGGAGGTCCGCAACCAACTCAAGAAGCATGAAACTCTTGCCGTGGAGCTCCGCTACTGTTTCCAATGCAACGTTATGGCTCAAGCATCACGGGGAACTGATAGAAACATTCGTCTTCTTAAGGATATCCTCTCCCAAGTTTCACCAGGAGCAGAAGCAGGATGGTCATCTGACAACCCCTCACTAGAGCTCCGAGTCAATTTCGTTTCTATGAATCTGCAACATAAGAGGTACCAATAACAACCAACTTAATTACTAGCTTTGGCATGATTATATCTTTAATTTGAAAGTATATGTATTCGCTGAGATATCTCTTTCTCATAATAATGCTCCCGGCTGGCCAGGTATTTCCTCATTATCGATGATCTATGGGAAGCATCAGACTGGGAGAAAATCAAAGGCGCATTCCCTAACAATAATCTTGGTAGCCGAATATTGGTTACAACACGCAGTACAAGTACAGCAAGGGCATGTTGCGATTCTTATGATGGCCTTGTGCATGAGATGAAGCCTCTAAGTGAAATGAATTCAGAAAGGCTGCTTCTAGCAAAAGCCGTTGGTTCAGTGGATGGTTGCCTGCCAAATAATATGAAGCTACATTGTGATGAATTGAGGAGATGTGATGGTATACCATTCTTTATAATTGGCATGGCAGAATGGCTGAAGGAACGATTGCAGCAGCAGCAGCAGCAGCAGCACATGCCCCTGAAGTATTTGGAACGAGCATCGTCCTCTGCTTTTAATGACTTCCGTGATGATGTCTTGAGGTTACTGTTATGTTACATGAGCATGTTACCTTATGGGTACAAGTTTGAAAAGGATCGTCTCATCTTGAAATGGATACATGAAGGCCTTATTGATCATACTGCTGAAGCTAAGTCAGAAGCAGAGAGGTTATTCTCCCAGCTAGTGGATAGGAATATCATTGCCTCTGTAGCATCAAACTGCAAAAACAAGCAAGATGAAGCCGAGGCCTGCCAGTGGCAAGTCAATCATTTCATTCAGCAGTCCCTTGCCTCCAAATCTTCAGAGATGGGTTTCATTTTCACCACCACTACCCACAACTTACTAGAAGGAACAGCATCAGCACACTGTAGTAACCAAACTAGCAGCAGGATGCCACGGAGGTTAGCCTTCCACCATCCAGATCCTGGGCTCTCGACCCTGCTTGAAAAAATGAATTTGTCCCAGACTCGTTCCCTAGCTGTTTCTGGGACAGTCTGCAGAATCCCTCTGGACAAGTTTGTCAATTTGGTGGTTCTGAACCTTGAAGGCTGGGAGAATTTCAAGGATGAGGACCTGCTTCAGGTATGCAGAAGCAAAATGTTCTTTTTGACCTACTTGAGCGTCAAGAATACTCCAGTCCACAAGCTCCCACACGAGATCAAGGAGCTTCAGACTCTGCTGACATTGGACGTAAGTTACACACTGATGACAGTGCTCCCACACGAGATCAAGGAGCTGCGGACTCTGCAGACATTGGATATAAGTTACACGCAGATAAGTGAGCTCCCACTTGAATTGTTCAAGCTAACATGTCTGCAGTACCTGGACCTAAGAGGCACACGGATAAGCCAGCTGCCAAAGCAACTTGTGGGCCTACGGGATAATTTGAGTCATCTGCTGGTTGGAGGTCAAGGAACTATTAATTCTGTTGAAACAGCTATGCCGCATGATGTGCGGCATCTCAGCAAGCTCCAAACACTAGCCACTGTTGATTTGACCCAACACCCTGCAAGCTTCATCAGGGCTCTCGGTGATCTACACAGTTTGGAGGTGCTTGCAGTTACATGGTCCTTTCACCAGTCCACTGACAGAGACTGCTGTGAAGCATTACGGTTATCCATCGGAAAGTGGGAAAGGCTCAAGTCCCTGATCATTCATTGTGGACCCAGCTGCTGCTCCATGGAGTTCCTGGGCGACCTTGGAGAGTTTCCTGGACCTCAGGCCCTTAAGCAGTTCAAGGTGACAGCAGGAAGATTCACAAGTGTTCCACCATGGATCCATAAGCTTGAGCATCTAGCTTTCGTGGAAATCACCATCTGTACCAAGCAAGCAACGGATGATCTGAAGATATTCGGAGCCTTGCCCAAATTGCAATGCCTAATACTAGGCTTGGATTTCATCCCAGGACAACCCATAGTGATTGGAAACGAAGGATTCTACGAGCTTCAGAGGTTCTCACTCGACTGCCCAATGCCATGGCTCACTTTCAGCATAGAAGCTATGTTGAACCTTACATACCTCCAATTGAAGTTCTGTTCGACCCCAACGATCGCGGACCATGTCTGTGTCCCTTCAGGTATCAGCAACCTCCACAGGCTTACTGAGGTTTCTCTGTGCTACAACGCCCAATACATCAACAGCCCTAGTGTAAAGATGACAGTGGAGGCAGTGACCAAAGAAGTTGTCGAGCATCATAATCCGATCGACCTTTTCATCAATGGCATTGAACAAGATGATGCCCAAGAAGCTGATGATGAGGTGACAGAAAATACAACTGGGACTTCGAGCAGAATAAATGCTGGAGCTGAAGACCATGATGAAGCAGCTGGTGAGGAGACTACAGAAGCGATCCAAAGTGAGATTTCTGAAGCTAAAAGTTGATCCATTTAGGCCAGGCTTAGCTCTACAAGACAAGGTAATCATAGCTACTATGTTGCTTGAAATTCTGCTTGTGGTCAACACCACTGCCTTTACAGTTTCCATATACTACACTGACAGTTTCCTTATACACTCATTGCACCAGGAATGATCAAAGGTCTTGTCTGTAGGCAACTGAATTGCCAGAGGAAATTAGAGAACAAGAGTTACAGCTTGGCAATCCTTAGCATGGGATGGTACATAACTCCTCGCATCCTGTGTAATGCTGCTAACCACAGCATGTATCTGTGTATCTTTGCTTCCCCTTGTTGTTTGCCATGTTACTTCTAATAAGACTATTGGTTCCTCCGTGTGTACTCTGTGACATTCACTGTTGTTTGTAACTTCATTTACCATCAATGAGGCCTGTGTGGAAATCAGTTTCTTCCAATTCCTATGGAAATTGAACTATTCCATGCAGATCTGGATGGAGTGTTGTGTTGTTGCTTCAATGTCCCAAATGGATTTGCACATAAGACTTTGCAATTATTATGTAATATAATGTCAGATTTGTGGATATTTTATCAGTCTATTGAACTACTACAATTTGGGTTTGTAAATCTTCTGACACACCGAGTGTTGCACCTCCGTCTGCACTCATCAACAAAGTCCCTGACCATATCCACTGTGGACTTGGCTTCTCCATGGAGTTCTTGAGCTCCTTTGAAAAATTTCGTGCACCTTGGGAGCTTAAGAAGTTCCAGGTGACAGCAGGAAGATTCAGGTGTTCTACCATGGATCGAAACCCTTGGGCGTCTAGCTTTCGTGCAAATCACCGTCTGTTACAAGCAAACAACAACGGATGATCTGCAGGTACTTGGAGCCTTGCCACAATTGAAGTGCCTAATATTAGGCTTGGACTTCACCCGTGGACAAGCAACAGTGATTGAGAATGAAGGATTCAGTAAGCTTCAGAGATTCAGTCGACTGCCCAATGCCATGGCTCGCTTCCATTCAAGCTACGTGCATTCCTGGCTAAACACTGAGGTTCCTTCAGGTATCAGCAACCTCCAAAGTCTTTCGGAGGTAGCCTTGTGCTACAACATATGAGGTATGCCAACAACCCCTACGTCAAGGAGACCATAAAGGCGGTGAGAGAAGTGGTAGAGCACCTCAATCAGGTCGACCTCTTCATCAACGGCATACAAGACTATGATGTTCAAGCAGTTGATGAGACGATAGAAAAGGCTGCACCCAGAAGGCCAGAACTCTGGGCAGCACTGACGCTGGAGCGAGAGATGATGCACATCCGGTTGATGAGGAGGCTAACCAGCAATTAACGCTTCAAAGTGAGATCACTGGAGCTGAAAGTTGAGACAAACACAAGGTGATCGCTACTCTGTCAGTTCAAATTCTGCCAGCAGCTAGTCAAGGTACCCTTGGTCGGAACATGCGTCCACGTTGTAAGGACGCCGGACCCAAGATCCCGTGTAGTCTGGGCAACGGAATGCCCGTCGGGCTGATTGGCTTTTGATCCGGCAGGTGGGTGTGCGGAGTAAATGTACATACCGGTAATTTTGCTGAAAATTGGTGATTTTCAGTTCTATCGGTGACCTCCGATAAATGTACATATCGGTAATTTTGGTTCAATTTATTCAAATTCTTTAAAATATTTATAAATTTCAACCGATTTTCACTAATTTTCATTATTTTTGTTTTTATCGGCCCCCTCCGATATTTGTAACTCTACTAGTAGGCTAAACCATGGTGCGGACACCAAGGCTAGAGAATCAGAAGATTGGGCTGGTGTGACGAAGCGTTGAACACCGAGTTGTCCCCTAGTGCTTCTCGATCTTTTGGACTTCGAGTTTGAGGTTGTCGACGATTGCCTCCATCTCTGGGTGCCATGTGCTAAGGTCGGTGGCGGAGACCACCAAGGTGGTGACATAGTCATCACACTCTGCATGGACGTGCTCAACCTGGAGGTGCTGGAGCTCCCTGTGGGCAGACTCAAGCGACGCGAGGTAGGTGTCCATTTTGGAATCCCAGGCAATGCAGCCGCGGTCTCGAGTCATGAGCATCGAAGCGGCACCTGAATTCTACCTTCAACTGCTGGATCTCGTTCAGGATCAGCTGGAGGTGTGGATCCATGGCGCCTCAGGAGAAAGGTGTATAGTGGCCGTGTAGCAGATCTGAGGCCAGGGTCGAGACGAGTCTCTAATACCAGATGTGAGGGGAAGGAACCTGGGGAAAGGGAAAGCAAGAGCAACAAGATAGATCAGAGGAATGATTGGGATTCAGATAATAGAGTTTGATACAAATTTGTTCATAGTCTCAACATTCTTTCTTTCTTTTACTTTATACTCCCTCTATCTCTAAATAGTGTAACTTCTAGAGTTGTCTTAAGTTAATTTTTTAAAACTTTGACCAAATTTATAGAAAAAATACTAAGAACCAAATTAGTACTATTAGATTTATCATATAGTATATTTTTATAAGATACTTATTTTATGTTATAGATATTGATGCTTTTTTTATAAAGTTGGTCAAAATTAAAAAAGTTTGACTGATACGGATTCTAGAAATTGCAGCTTTCAGAAAGTACTAGGCTAGCAGCTATACGATTCAGGTTGGGCGGCTGAAGCGGGAGCTGGGCCTATGAGTCCTTTTAGGCTTGGGCACAGGCGAGGCCGCAGGTGAGTCTGGCGCTAAGCTAAGGAGCAGCTATTGGTGGAACCGGGGTGCTGGCAACACCATGTACTTGACAGTATACTTTTGTTGCACCATGAATGTGTGTCTCTCATCTATGGGATTCTACTCGATCCCCCAAGGCAAAGGATGATAAGAGCAACCATAATGTATCCATAAACGAGTCCAAAGGCACTAAAATAATCTCTATCTGCTAAAATATTGTGAGAGCAGTCCATATACCAGTCCATAGTTTACCCAAAGTCTTATGATACTCATATATAATAAAAGGCAACGTATGCTATGCAAACCAGACTTCTGTGCAAACTATGCAAACTCTAATCAAGACCAAAGGAATCTAATCCAATGGCTGGTAATTTTAGCACTTAAACCCCTCCACTCATCCCATCTGACTATTGCAAAACACCCCATGTGTGGGAGGGTTTAAGTGCTAAAATTACCAGCCATCGGATTAGATTTCTACGGTCTTGATTAGAGTTTGCATAGTTTGCACAAGAATCTAGTTTGCATAGCATATGTTCCCATAATAAAAAACATATAATTTTCTCTCCTCCCTCTCTGTCCAACACCTTCTCCCTTCTTGATATTGGACGGCAGGGGAGGGGACACTGCCCGAGCTTGCACACGCCGGCGAGAGGACCGAATCCTGAGCTTGCACACCCCACCGATGGAGGAAGAGAGGATCTCGCAGTCGAATCTCAGCCACCAAGCGGCGGTGCAGCTTCCACGCCGGCGAAGGAAAAGCGGAGGTGTGGAAGGGGCCAGACCTTAGCCACCCGTAGCCTCACCGGTGGAGGAACAGAGGGAGCGGCTAGATCTCCGACCTCCCTCTCCCTCCTCCCTCTCTCTCGCTTTTGGTTGCAAGCCATGGGAGGGCACCCAAGCATCCGTGGCAGAGGGTGCGAGTGGAGGTGGTGTCGTCGTCCAGAATCGGTGGTCGCGGAGGGAGGGAGCGTAGGCGCCTAGGCGGCGGTGGCGTGCAGAGCCGCGAGTCACGAAGAGCGTGGGTAAGTGGGGAACGGAGAACATGTCTGCGTGCCTTTTTCTAATGTGTTCGTGGGCCTCATATCTGAGCTTCAACATTATGGTCTTGACAATAACTATGGACTATTGAGAGTCCCAACCATATGGACCAAGTAGTCCAAATGCATTATGGTTGCTCTAACAAGTGGATGCAGCCTGGCATACATCACTTTTCGTGCCCTGTGTAATGTTGTTGATCCAGCATGTTCTGTATCTATATCTCAGGTCAGAAATTTAGAATGCCTGACGATGTTGTAGCAGGTTTACTTCTAAAGACTGTCATGTAGTGCGTTGGCTCCTCCGTGTACTCTGGCATTTGCACTGTCGTTTCCGAGTTCAGTAATTTACACGGGTGAGGCCTGTGTGGAAATCAGAAGCTCTCTTTCCAATTTACACAGGACTGCCCCCGTCTCAAGTGTTGTTTATGTGTGTTCTTTATTAATTCAGTCTCAAATGGATTTGCATCTAAGACTCTGACATTAAGTAATAATGCAAAACTTGGTGTTAATTTGTCAGTTTCTGGAACGCAGTATGCAGTTTGTGTTTGAGCGAGACTCACCAAAAAGATGTGTTAACCTGTGCTGCTCTGCAGGCAGTACTATTACCGAACCATACTAGATTACTAGTTGATGTTGTCTTGCTACATTAGACCAATTAAGCTGCTAGCAACGAGAGGCCAAATCTGGCATTCTAAGCATATATAACAAGTACAGTGAGGCCTCGGCAACAAGATGCTGACCTGCCAAATATGTGGCATCGTCGAGCTTGTCTGTTTCCTTTGATGCCTGTGATCACGAGCGGCGACTCCTCCGTCTCTAACATGCACACGAAATTGAGAGGAATCGTCAGGGAAACGGGCAACTCACGGACATCGGGACTGGGGGCGATGTGCCTGGCATGGATGGCAGCGAGCTCGTGATCCATGAAGCTGTCCGAGGACTGTGGCGACCGCGGCGAGGTCATCCCCGACGGCGAATTCGATGGGCCTCAAGGCGCTCCGGGAAGAACAGTGGTGGTGACGGTCGGCGGCGCTGGAGTAGAGAGGGAAAGGATCTGCAAGTGTGGGCCGATGGAACTGTTGGACAGAAGATTGTTAGGCCTGTCTGTGCTTGGTGGTGGTGTTGGGCTTGGCTTTTGAGTCGATAACTTCTTCGAGGAGTCTGAGGAAGCCCAAGCCTAAATTTTCACGTTTCATTAATCTACTAGCTTGGTTTCTTCCTCCGTGCAGTTGCTGATTTTTTTTTTTTTAAAAAAAAGGGCCTGTCTACTCAGCGCTCGGGTGATTCAAGCGAATCTGACACCCGAGTGTCTGTAGGGCCTAAAACACTCGATTGAGGAGGCAATAAAAAATTAGATGTTTTCGATACATGCAACACATGATTTTTAATACATGCAACACGTCAACACATGATTGTTATGACTATCACATCCAAAAAAATTAACCAAAAATATTTTAAAAAAATAGCCAGATTATTACTATGAAAGTTAAATTAAAAAAATTAAAGAGAAAACAAATAAAACATTAAAAACACACAAAAAAGACAAAAAAGATCGATAATTGTTCAAATAGTTATAACAATTCTTATTCAATAAGAATTAATTTACACCAGTTAAACATATAATAACTTACACCAAAATAGAGGTAGTAAAATATGATATAATAAGATGTAATCATGTATCTACTGCTAATAAAAGGAACAAATATACATAGTACTTCCTGCTAACAAAGATTAGATAATTGTTCAAATAGAAGTAGTAAAATAGAAATAGTACTCCCTTCAGACCGCTTTATAAGGCATAAAAGAGTTTTTGAGTTTGGCCAGTTTGTTGGGCGCAGCGGCAGCTAGCGATGTTTTTCTCTGGCTGGGCATTAGTTCTTTTGTTGAAGCCGAAGTGTTTTGCATGTGTTGGTAATTAAGAGCTCTTGCTGAGCCAATCAAATTATTATACATGCAAACGCAACATGGGGAAGGAAGGCACTAGTGCCGATAGACAGTTAATGATAGTCGATGAAATATTGGTATCTGTGTTTAGCCTGGCTGCGCCTAAGAAAAAGGACCGGAGGGAGTGGTCACATGGCAAGGCGCGGGACTCCACCGATGCACGAAATCGGAACGATGACAGACGATCTAACGGCTAGGAAAATCGAGTGAGAGAAACCTAAATATCACTCGAGTGTCATATAGATTTACCGTTGTTGGAAAGGATATCGTTGGGCCTGCCTGGGCCTGCTGGTGTTGGAAGGAGTTTAGGTTTGCTTTTGAATTGAGAACTTTCTTGAGCGAGGCTAACTTTTTAGTTATTGTAGCATACCGTCTAATAAGCTTACTATAATTTTTTTCAAATACTCTTTAGGAAAACATATTTACATAGTACAAAGATAGAAGCTTACAAAGCACACACACTCATCCTATATAAACGCACACATGCGAATCTTACTCTATGAACACCTCTATAGAACTATGTAGATAGATTTCAAGAATAACAAAGTCATCATAGGTGGCTCACTGTCGATTGTTGGTAGGTCCTGCTATAAAAAACCTAACCAACTGAGCTACGCTTGGTTCGCAACTCGTATTGTTGTCTCTAGTATTTATCGTAGAGCATTGTGAATGTAAGAAGCACACAATATATAGCATAGTGCTAGAGTCGATGACTCCGTAGTTTCTCATGGAAAATTGATAGTATTTCATTTTCGTATTGGTCAACATTCAAATCCCATATAAGTTTTAAAATTTTGTATGTGCCTGTCATATTTTCATACTGATGCTTCTTCCTTGTAGAAATAAATATATGAAGCTAGAGTTTTCAACTATCTTGAAATCATTTCTCAACTAGCAACTTTAATACAACAATACGATTTCTAGTTGTATTTTTTTGTGTTTCTAAAATTTAATCATATATATAAATACAAATACTAATGTTTATGATACTAAATAAGTATATTATGGAAATAATTTCATGACAAATCTATAGGGCTGGATCAAAAACTTGTTGAACTGGCTCGTTTCAAAAAGTGACCCGATTGAACTTATTTTCTTGTAAAATAAAAATGACTTTGAGTTTGAATGACTTCCAATTTCAGCTTGGCTAATTAAGCTTGGTTTGAAGTTAGGTCTAAACAATTTAGAATACTATAATAAATAAGATCGTACTAATTTCAAAGAAGGCTCAAAAAGAAATGTTTTTTTTGCTCCTTGTCCACCCCCTGACTTTATTCGATATTGTAAATATTGATATTTTTATATACTTAGTCAAACTTAAGGTATTTTAATTTGGTACTATCTTAGAACTGTTAATGGATGAAGGGAGTACATCGTAAGCGGGATCCCACGATGGTGCTATCTAATTATTTTCTCATCAAACTCTATAATCGGATATCCTATCCCTGAACTCTCAAAATTATTTAAACTTAGTCCTTGTTGGATTAGAAGTGGTATTAAGATTATTTCAGTGAAATAAATCAAATAAAAAAAGGGGGTTTTAAGATTTTAAACATTGCATTAAAATCATAAAAAATATATTGGGACACGACATACAAAAAAAAAAATTTTTTGAGGTGATCATGTGCCAAAAATAAATTTGATTCTAAAAAATGGATTTTTAGACTATTCTAATTAATATCTATTTGTGTTTTTAAAACTTGTTCAAATATAAGTTTCCCTTGCCATGAAACAAAAAGGTGATGGCATCATTACATCAATCAATATAATAGAAAAATGCTCAGTCAAAACATTCTTGTTGGACGAATCTTAACATAGTGTTTAGGGAAGAAATGCTACCATTAATTCCACTGAAAAAATAATATTATTACATTAGTTTTTTAAGGAGATAATATTATTAGATGACTTCATTATTATAGAATCGAATCTCCGTTTTAAATAGCCGGCTATAGCCTCGCTATAGCCCCCGCTTATAACTTTTTGAGCATGTTGCCGCTAAATGAATCCATGTATAATTATCCACTATAGCTCCGATTTAGCCCGCTATAGCCCCGCTATAGCTTATTTTGGAGGCTCGCCACTATTTGTTATAGCCCGCTATTTAAAACCTTTTATCGAATAAACCTGGAAAAGCCTTTTAATTTAATTAGTTGCCTCCCCACGTCGGGCCCGGCCCAAGCCCAACAACTGGCGCGGAGGAGTCGATTCCAAGACGGGCTCGACCGGCGACGGCATCGTCTCCGTTACGTCCAATTCCGACTGCGACTGCGACTGTCTCACCGAATCCTACCGGACCAGGGTTGCTGGCTGGATCTCAATTGCATTCGCTACAAGCTTCAAGGTTCCCCGGCATGATTCGTGAAAGATCAGCAGGCGTCTGGTCCGATGATGAGGAGAAGGCCGGTGAAGAAGCGGCGTCTGGTCGGATGCCCCGTGCTGGCGCCACAGAAACGAAGGAGACCGCCTCGGCGGCGGCCTGCGCAGATGCGGAGAAGGCTGCAGGGGTGAAGAACCGGTTGTTGTCGGCGAAGGACATCCGGTGGATCCTTGCCCAGAAGCTGGAGGCTCCGCCGGTGAAGTACGAGGCCCTGAAGCGCAGCAACCCGGAGCTGGTGCCGCGGCCGGGGGAGGAGGAGGAGGACAAGAAGCTGTGCGGGCTCTACGTCCTGGCCAGGGCGTTCTACGAGGTGGAGGAGAGGCTACCGAAGTTTCAGGACTGGGTGCGCAGTGAGCTCAAGAACAAGGGGTGCGTCGAGGTCGACGGTGACTGGTTCGTTCGCAAGGCCGAAGCGCAGGCGAGAATCGACAGGGAGTGGCCCAGGGTCAGAGCCAAGATCGATGCCCTCTGGGGGCCCTTGGAAGGTGGTGATGGGAGCGAGAGCGAGTCGGATGAGGGAGATGGAGAGGACGAGGATGCTCTGGATTCAGTGTCAGTGATGAAGGATTCTATGTAATTAACTCCACATATAATCTTTATATGTATGCTTGCGCTGAGTTGTGATTCATGATGCCTGTTCTAAATTCAAGTGTATTTTACTAAAAAGTTATATATGGTAGGCTAGGCGCCTTGATTTTGCAGGAGACATACCCTTGGATTGGATGGTGAAACGGCAAAATGCATATACTTGGTTGGCTCTGTGATTGTTAATTCGGTGATGCCGCAAGCAGAGTTATTGAAACACTGAAATGCATGGCCTTGTTCAACACTGAACTGCATAGTTTGAGATACCTCATGCCCCAGTTACTTCAAATTCTGTTATTGCAGCGTTTTTGGTGCATTTGAACTGTATTATTATATTGGATCAAATTCAAACTCAGCTATCGCAGATTATTTGATTGTTAGTATGAGCCCAATGCTTGGTTGTCGAAACTTTCCCTTGTTAAGTCCTTTTCGGTTATATATGCTTCACCTGAAGCACCTGCACTTGGAGTTGGAGATGGAGGTGCCTATAGGTTATAGTAATGTTTCTTTTCTGCGCTGTAGGCCATGATGATTAGAGTAAAACTTAAAAAGCCAAGATGTTTCATTAGAATTAATATAGAGTATCCACTGGAGACCTTCATTTAGTAACATTAAGATTTGGATTCACCATGTAATACATCAGGAAATGTAACGTTGATAATGGTAATAGTTCCCAAAAGCATACAATAAATAGTGCAGCATCATGGAGCAATATATTAGAAGTCTACTACTCAACAGAAAGATGACACATCCTCTGCAACTACATGCATTATGACCAGGTAGTCTACTTCTGTTCTGTTGATTCGTTGTACTCATCGAGAACCACACTGAAAGCATTACCCTTCTGCTTCTTATGAATCATGCTTGCTACTTCCTTGACTTGGTGTAACTTTTCCTTGGCATCCTTAGGCGCCTGACTGCTGACTGTAAGCACTACCTGTTGGATACTTGAAAGATTTTCCAGGCCAAAGACACCTTCTAGCATTCTGAACCTCAGCTCAATCCTCTGAAGCACCGGCATTGCTCCTTCCAAGAAGCTCAGAGGTGGCAGCACAGGTGCCGCAAAGCGTAGAAGTTTAAGCTTTGGGAATCCGTCAGCTAGCACAAAGATATTCCCACCTGACTTGATTGTGTTATCATGAAGCGTCTTGAGAACACTTGCACTGTTCCTGGTTGAGTCGAGTGAGAAAACAAGAGAGAATAGCTCGGGCAGCTTGGCAAGAACCAGCAGAGCATCCATCGTGAGTGAAGTTAACGACAAGGTTAGCTTCTCAAGGTTGTGCAGGCTGACAATCCACTTGGGGACTTGAGACAACTTGCCAGAGAGGCAGAGGGTGTGCAGGTGTTCTGGTAGGGCTTGTGAATCATTCAGTGAGGTGTCAAGGAATCCTGTGAAATCATCATCAATTGCAAGATACTTGAGGGAGCAACTGCTCAGATGCTCAATGGCAGACAGCAATAACTCAAAGTTGCTGGGGGTAGTACAACTAACTTTGTAGATAGTGAATTTCCTCAGGTTGGTAAGTTTCTGCAAGTCTCTAAGCACTTCAGTTGCCAAATCATTACAGATCTCAACCCAAGAGAGTGTCAGTAAAGCTGACAACTTTGTGATGCCTTCAGTTAGTTTCAATGCATGCCGCTTGTTCTTGTTGCCAGCAAGTAGATGCTCCATTCTCTGAAGTTTATCAACTGACTCTGGCAATTCTGTGATGCTCGTCTCCCTTATGTCCAGTACTTCCAGAGATTCCACCCGTCCAATTTTGGGTGGGATCTTCTTTACGTCCGTCCGGCGCAGGCTCAAGTACTTCAATTGGTGCATTTTACATATTTTCTTGAGTTGCTTGTAGGATAAATCCTTGCATCCTTCAAGATCTAGCACCTGCAGTATCTGAAACTTGTGCAAAGTAGAATGAAGCCCACTCAAACTCCCTAGTGCCGTTAAGGATCTGACGTGGGACAGTTTCATCCTCTCTACCTTTTCCTTCTCTTTCCCATCACTCCTCTGAACGGATAGCCGACGCACCTTGTAGCTCGGAAATGGCGTGTGCCAGTGACCTCCAACCACAGTGATGAAATTCTCGTCGCTTGACTTGGCAACAATGTACTCCAGAACCATGTCATGAATCTGGCAGCTCTTCACCTTGCCGTTGCTGCTGTTGTTGACCGGACGAACCAAGCTCCTGTCAATGATTTCACTGAAACAGTGCTCAGCAACTTCCTCGACGGTCTTCCCGTCCTTCTCGACAATGAACCCTTCGGCTATCCATCTTCTGAGGAGACACTTTCTACTGATCAAGCAACCCTTGGGAAACATGCTCAAGTACAGCAAGCACGTTTTCAGATCAGCTGGCAAATCTTTGTAGCAATGGTCAAGTATTCGTGTCACTCCTTCCACAGTGAGATTGTTCCCCTGAACTGCAGTTAGTTCCTTGTCAAACTTTTCCATCAAGCTGTCCAGGTTTGACTCTTGGTTTGCCTTCAGTTTACTAGCCATAAGACCTGCTACTACGATAATGGCTAATGGCAGACCTCTGCACGTTTTCATGATTGTTGGATTGTAAATGGGTCTTGTAATACAATGATCATCAGTTCATCACTAGCAGCACCAGAGATTGTTTCAAGAAACAGGTTGTAGGAGCTCTCTTCAAGGAGTGGCTTGTGCTCGTAGGAACGGCCATTTTTGCGGCGACAGGCTTCAGACACAGATTTGAACCTTGTTGTCACCACTACTGCACTGCCATTCTCATTTTTGGGCAAAGAATCCCTAAACTTTTCCCATGCTGATACAGACCAAACATCATCTATCAAGATGAGATACCTATTTCAAGCATTATAAAGAACTTAATAAGCACCACGAGAATATGTGTTCTCCAAAGACTACAAAAAGTAACAAGAAAGAACAAAACAACTAGAATCTAGAAAAATAAGGCTATATTGACTATATAGGATTAAAAAATCGTGCTTATAGTTATTTGTGAGCAAATGTGAAATATAAATTTTGTAGAGCATTAAAATGGTACACTACCTCTTGTCCTGCAGTAGTTTGGACAGCTTATCTTTGAGATGCTCTTCTCCCAATTTGTCAAGTCCCTCGATATCTTTCGTCGATGCACCGAACTGCTGCTCACTGAACGTCTTGATAAGACTTCCCAGAACTGCTGGGAGATTGAACTTCTGGGAAGCAAGCACGTATGCTCTGCAATCGAATTTGTCTCCGAACTTGCGGTAAAGCGCCATGGCAAGAGTGGTTTTGCCAAGGCCACCAGATCCAAAAATGGCAAGGAATCTGAGCTGATTACCGGTGCTTTGCTGACTCCCATGGAGAACCATGGAACTAGCTCCTTCATGGCGTCCTCCAATCCCACCGGCTCCTTGTGGTGCCGAAGAGCTGGGGAGGAGGTACTACACGATCCTGGGGATTATTGGCTCCCGTGCCTAGGACATTTCCCAGGTTCTCCACCTCGTACCTGGTCCGCCGCTCGCTGATGTGCTGCGCCCGGGCCTTGAGGTTGCCAATCTCCGTAGCGATGCAGTGCCGCGCGTACAGCGTGGTGAGCAGATACCACTTCTTGCGGAGATACACCAGTGCTCCGCTCCCACGGGGCTCGCTGCTGAGGCGGTGGTCGACGTCGTCCACGCAGTCCTCGATGTCGTAGGACACCTCCCGGACCTGCTTCATCCAGTCTAGGCGCTGCTTGTCGTGGTCTCCCACCCGCTTGATCTTGTTGAGGAAGGCCTGCATGCTGGCCAGCTCGTCGGTGATGTACTGGATGTCGTCGCGGACGCCACGGATGAGGGTGTAGTGTACTCCTGAGCGAGGAGGCTCCCTAGCTTGTTCACCAGGGATTTCACGGCGTCGTTCGAGGCGCCGACCACGAGATCCATCGTCGCCTCGCTCTAGCGCCGCGTCCAGGTCAACAATGGAGACGAGAAGCAATTGATGTAGTTCTGTGGGTTTAGTAGGCTTTTTGCTCCTTGGAACAAGGACCTAGAATGGTAATGGAGAGTCTGACTCTGACCAATGGACACCCTCGCCCTCGATGGCTCCAGGTAGGAGTGTTTTCAAATTGGTAGGCAGAAAACTGGGGGGGAGTCGGGTGGAGCGGGGCGGGACAGCAAGGGTGCAGGCGGGACGGCACAGCATGGCAGCACTCGCCGTCGGCCACAGGCGGTCGATCGATCCTTTGGTCTTACAAGGTCAGTGACGTGGGGGCGAGAATTAGGGGAGGGTAGGGAAGACGCGGCTGGGGCAATCGACAGGCAGGTGGTGCGGCTAGCCGTGGGAGTGCTGCTGGCTAGAGTTGGTGGGCGCGAGGGCGGGGTGAGAGCGGCCATGTTGAAGACAGGCATAACTTCGTCCATACTTGCCATCAATCTTGGGATGTCAGAATGGTGGGCGGTGGGCATGGCTTGTGAGACTTGGGGCATCAGCATGGTGGCTTTCCTACTGCGCCGGACACAACTTTTCTTGTGCAGCCATCGCAAGATCCAAAAACGCTCTCTCCAAGCACCTCATGTTTGGATCCGGATTCAGATACTTATTTCGTTCTAAATTATAAGTTGTTTAACCTTTTTGACCATAAATTTAACCACTCATTTTATTCAAAAAATTATACAAATATAGTCAAATTTAAGTTATTTTTGAAGAATTTTTATTAATAAAGTAAACCACGACAAAAAGAAATGAAGTCTTACAATTTTTTTTGAATAAGGCGAGTCGTTAAAGTTGGGGTCAAAAAAAGTTAAATGACTTATAATTTGGAATGGATTAAGTACGAAATAGGAGGACTAAATATAAGCTAATTATAAAACTAATTGTTTAACTGACGAATCTAAGCCTACCTAATCCATCATTAGCAAGCAACACATTCTTTTTTCTAGATCACACAAAAAGGTTTGCGGCGTCTTTGTATTAAAACAAAAAAATAATACAATAAGCCTTGACGGGCGCCCTAGAGAGTCAGAAGAGTTAAACATGAAATGTACGGCCCCACATCGCCGTCCAGCAGGAACAACTCACAAAGTGTTTGCATGTTATTGGGGTTGCCGCTGAAGATTTCGTTGTATGCCTTTAAGTCGACATGGACGGAAATGACATCCCACTAGTTAATCCTAGGCACTTCAAGACAAGTTACTCAACGCGCTTGGACACTAGGATGCGCGACAAGCTCTGCACCGCTATCCGCCTGCACCTCTTGGGTAGTGTGGGCGGTGCACATCCGTCGTGGGCTGCACAATCTCTAGGTAGCTCCAGGAGAGGTGGCTGCCTCGTTGAATCCGTCATTCACTACGCAGTTCGCCGGAGAAAGTAGTCTACCGGATAGGCATCCGCTTCCTGTGAGGCGATCGTCGAAGTAGTCGAGCACCCAAGTAGTGGTGCTCCTGCTGGTGAAGAATCTCCCGCCACGATGTGGCTCAGCCAAGGATGTCGCAGGTCTTGGCTCCTGCTAGTGAAGAATCTCTCGCCATCGGTCTTGAGGGGGGAGACCTATCCGTGGTGGCCGAGGTGCGGGCGGG
This sequence comes from Chrysopogon serrulatus, assembly GCA_015844335.1. Taxonomy (NCBI): domain Eukaryota; kingdom Viridiplantae; phylum Streptophyta; class Magnoliopsida; order Poales; family Poaceae; genus Chrysopogon; species Chrysopogon serrulatus. Next base: position 62,862 of record JADLZL010004831.1, on the reverse strand, counting down.
CACAGATGCGACCGTCCACTAGCTGAACAAGAAGGCTGCACACCAGCGGTGGGTGCGCTTGGTGGTGCCTCCACAGCCTTTGCCCCAGACCCTATAGTCCTGCATCTACTTGGCCACTGCCCAGAATCACGGGTTGAACGAGTCTGGGCATGCGGCGGGGACATAGCAACCATCTCCGCCAGACGACAAACGACATTGAGGTAGCGGGCAGGGTGTCATCGTCGGACTCCTCGCCGTCAGCATCTGCCAACCAGTGGTGCTTCATGCGCCTACCCGCTTGGCGGTCGGGATAGAACGGAGCGGCGATCAGAGAGAGGGTGAGTGAGCTAGGACCAGCAGCAGCACAGACAACATTCCGGCCACAGCGCAGAGACGTTTGTGGTGGCGGACGTGCATCGCATTGAGCTAGTTCATGATAGCCTGTCACGCTGAGCTGACCTCTGAGCATGGGTCGCGTCCCCCATGAACCAGGAAGATGTCGAGCGGATCTGGCCAGTTGAACAACAGGATACTGTGTCGCTCCCTATGCAAGCCATCACCGTCGCCAACGTGCGAGCCCTAGTAGGCCAACCCCAGCAGCCAGCGGGGGCATCCCACTTGCTAGCCTTGGCTCCCGTGGCAGGAGTCGCCTCGGTGCGGCATCATCCCTCCATCAACATAGGACCCTGTAGGGCCATCCTACGGATTGGGGGCGGGCACGTGGGGAGGAAGGGGAATGGGAGAAGGTGCTCGCACCTGCTAGAGCGACGTCCTTCGTCGATGGTAGGCGTGGTGGTGATGGCGACAGGGACCGAGAAGCTGCACTAGGTTGGGTCCACGCCCGCAGTGCATTGGGAGCCGCGTTGAATTAGGAGCCGATAGCTAGTGCTGATAGGGTCCACGAAGGTGCTGGTGGCGGGATCCGGCCCTAAGGAAGCGTCCGCCGGAGGCGGGGAGGCCACCGCCAGCAGAGGCCCTACGAAGGACAGTAGCAACGGCACCTCTGCGCCCCAACGTGCTCGGGAAAGGTAGGATAGGGAGGGGTTGCATAGGGGAGAGAGCGGGGACGAGGGGGCAGAGGCAAGCACAATCGTCAGTGGCGGCTGGGAGGGGTCAGGGGGCTTGGGTTCCTCCGCTGGGGCTTCATGCTACTCCAAAAGTTTTTATCCTGCTTAACTTATCTTTTTGACTTTCATAACACCATATTCTTAAATCATGGACTAACTACACTTAATAGATTCTTCTCGAAAATTAGCCTCAATCTGTATAATTAGTTTTATAATTAGCCTATGTTTAACTCCTAATTGTTATCAAAGATTCCATGTGACATGCCTAAACTTTTGCCCGGGGAAACAGACACCCCAGGCCGTGCAGTTAGATAGCCGGCTCGGCTAGGTTGGCTAATGGCTTGAGCTTGATCATTTTGCTGAGAAACAATTGTCATGACAAATCACTTGATGCAATTATGCAATTTGAGAAGTTGAAATTACTCATGCTCGGTTTAAATTGGTTTCATTCTTTTCTTGGTCAAAAAAATTCAACTGACACCTAAAGAGGACTTAAAAAATATTTTCAAAGCTTCTATTAATTCTGAGAAAAATCCAATAGATGAACTGAGACATGAGAAACCTAAATAAAATATTTAAATCGCATGAACATATGTGTACAACCTTCTAAAAATGGGTTCAACTCTACCAAAATGCAAAATGCAAAAAAAAAAAAAAAAAAAAAAAAAAAAAAAATCTGAAAGGTTTCCTAAAGCATCATTTCATTGTACCAAGCGATCCTTCACGTATTGTCGTTATGGACATCCAGTGTCCGCAGGCATCTTTATACATGCTTTCACTTCAGTGATGGGTGTGCTCCTTTCCATTACCGGAAAAACAGGACCATAAAAGCTGGCTTGGAACTTGCTCATGTGAATATAAGTTTGGATTCTAAAAGCTAGAGAAAAGTTAGACCTTCTTTTTTTAAGAAAAAGGGAATGCGAAGTTAGACTGGTTTGAATCAACTAGAGCTTTTTTTAACTTGCAGAAGAGAGACCTATTATATAAGGTGTTCGAATACTAATAAAAAAAAAACAAATTAGAGAACTCATCAGAAAATTGCGACATGAATTTTTTAAACTTAATTAATCTACTAGGTAAATGCCCGTGCGTTGCAACGGGAAAATAGTAATGTCACAACAATATAAACATGCATCGTATTGTTATCTAAAAAACAATACTTCAATATGATGTTCACAACGTTTTGATGCCCAACTCCCTTAACTCACCCGGCACCAGCTCCAGGCCATCCAACATTGCTTGCCAAAGCAAGAGTAGATTTGCAAGGTTGCTGCCACCCCACAACCCGCCTCCTCCATCTGTTCTACTTGCAGCCTTCCAAGTTCCAACCTTCCCCAAAGGTAGCAAAAATAGAAATCATGTGCATCATAAATATGCCTGCAATAATAGCTATAGCACATTACGAGATTTGACATTCTGGAATGGCTCCAGTAAGTTCCATGCCCATTCTAGACATTAAAAGATTCTAAATAGTAAAAGGTCACACGATGGCACAATCAACTCAATGAACATGATATATTCATCTTTCAAATTTCTTTGTAATTTTCAAAGTTGGAATCAGCCATATTCGTAGAACTTGTAATGCTCAGTTGAAGTTTCAGACATCACCATAGTACTTGAATATGACATCACACTGGAACATGACTGAATTAATATTCAAATATAAATTTTTGCATCCAGAACCAATTCCTACAGCCTATGGAATGTATAATACACTATAGTACATCATCATGTCATTTGGATAGGACAAATCTTCCTTCAGAGATCAAAATAACTTGAGCAATACATGCCAGAACAAAAAGAAATGTAGTTTACGAATATCTTCGGGCATGCCCCCACTTGAGCCTTTCCTCCAACATTTTTCTTAACTTGGCCACAGTTATGGACTCTATATTTTAAGGCATGATACAGTGTAGTACTCCTCACTGTAGACAGACAAAGGCCCAAGCGCAGCTTCTAAATTCATTCATCAGCTCATCTGCTTGTTAGCCTGCCTGACTGGCTGCATACCAGAATGTCACAAATTTTCTCATCAAACAAAATACTACTCAAAGTTGACAGAAAATTTCATAATCCAAAGAAATCAAGAGCACGTCAGCATTTGAAAAGGCAAGATTCTTGACGCAGGCTAGGATTAGTAAGAAGAAACAACATGTAGAACATACCAAGTGTATCCTGCTAAGAGCCTAACAAGTTCGACAATAGTTGAACAATCAAATCAAATCAATAAAATAAAACCATGAGGCAGCATCGCAAAATACCTTCATGACCTCGTCTACAGTGTGAGATTTAAGAGGGACCTTGATGAAGGTCTGGAGGTTGAGCTTGAGCAGGTTGCCAAACGTGCATATATCCATCGGTCAAATACCATTGTTTGCCACCACTGAATCCCAAACTATCTTTCCAAAGCAGTAGCTGCAAATCATACAAAATTGAATATGCAAGTTAGGCTTTTTAATGTTAATGCTCTGCTATAATGGGTGGCTACAACGTCACGCTAATTCATTGAAAAAAAACATTTCTCACTGCCTCCTTGCATATGAGGTACGAACACAGCCTTTTCATGAGATATGGAAAACAAACATGACGGTAAATTTAATAAACAAATTATTATTTTAATGTCAAGCAGAAAACAACAAGCCATTTGGCCTTAGCATCGTGGAAACATGAACATGCTACTTGGTCTAGGTGAGATTGAATGAACCTTTTGTCTATGTCTGAGTAACAGGCTTATAGCTGCTGGTGGCCCTTGCGCAGCTGTGTTACATCCTTGTATTATTGATCTTCATGTCATTTCCTACTTGAAATATACTCCCTGAAAAAAAGAAGCCTGCAAGTACTTTTATCAAACCAATTCAAGGTAGTTTTCATCTAATTTGATCTGTACTTGCAAAGCCATGACAAATCAATGAATTAATTAATCTTAAAGCAAAGGCAGAGACGAATTGACATCGCAAACCTGCATGTAAAATCAGAGCAGGACATCATATCCAACTAAGATTTAGGGGGGCCTTTTCCTGCAAGCAGGGCACATAGCAACAGCATCCCCAAAGCTAAGCATCTGCATAATGCACCACTTTGTGGATTCAAGGAAACTCCCTCAGTTCATCGGACTTAGTGAGCAACTTTTCAGTAATTCCCAGTTTATGCCCAACAAAAAAAAGTGATAGTTAGTTGTGTTGAAGATAAGCTAAAATCATATAACACATGAAGCAAAATCACAACTAATAGCCAGTGCCCTGTGTCAATGTGGTGGGGGTTGTTCTATCAAAATCAAAGCAAATCAGATTATCACAAACACTCGGATCCTAGGAAGGCAATTCCTATGTTGTCTATGTGTGGGAATAGCATAACTTCCTCAAATCAAATGAGATACAGGAAGGCGGAGAACTCACCAAGTGGCTTGAGAGGATGACCTTGGTGCCGTTCCTCAAATCAAATGAGATAGTGCAGGAGGCATAAAATTGCTGCTCCAATTTGGTGGCGAATCCAAGTCCATCCACCCGTGGCTCTTGCAGTTGCATCGAAGCAACACATCATGTCACTACCCAGATTCGGAGACTTGGTGGCGATTCGAATTCTAGGGGTGAGAACGATGCGGCCGTGCGGGGTGAGAACAGCCGTGCGGGACTGCGGGGTGGGGGAGGGGTGTTGTCCCATTTGCGGCGGCGGCGGCGTAGCGCCGGGTAGGGGCGGGGCCTCGCAGCAGCATCACCCGCCCCAGCAATGGTGCGGCGTCGGCGGAGAAGCCCGGCGCGCGCGCACCTTCGCGCTGGCGAGGGTGAAAGCCGGGAGGTGGCGGAGGGGGCGTCGGCGCACTGGAGGAGGATGCGGGCGGCGGCGCAGGCTGCACCGCGCGCGCCCCCTGCCCGGTGGAGGCCGCCGGTTGCCGCGTCGGCTGGGCGGCGGAGTCCTCCGTGCACCGCGCCAGCTACCGCTTGTGGGCGACGAGGGGCAGGCTGCCGCGGGGCGCCGGATCCACCCCTCGCGGATGGCTTGGCGCCCGTGCCGGCGGCTCCCTGCTCCGGCAGCGGAGGGGCCCGTCACAGGGTGCGGCCGCGGCCACGCCGCGTGCTCGCGCGCCCTCACGCGAGGGTGAGGAGGGGTGTAGGGGAGGGAAGCAGGCAGGCGCGGGGGGAGGAGGGGGGGGGGGGGCGCTGACGCCGGGGCGGCAGCGGGCGACGGCGGGGAGAAAGAGCCAGGTGCGGCTCTAGGGTTGGGGAACTTGGGTCCGACGCGGTCGCGCGGAGCAGAGCGGTCGCGGGGTCGAGGGCGTGGCCCACCTGTCGGCGCGGCCTGGAGTTACAGGCGCTGAAGCCGGCGGGGGTAGACTTGGAGCGTTTTGTTTTGGTGCTGCCGGTAGATGTTGACGATCCGTGTCTTTTAGTTGTAGAGATTATTAGCACATGTTTACTTATAAAGACCGCTGTCAAATCCTAGACCAATTAGATTTAAAAGATTTGCCTCGCAAAATACTCATAATCTATATAATTAGTTTTTTTAATAATATTTGATGTGATAGCAACTCCTATTTGTGTACTATTTGTGTTGTGGTAGAAATCCAATGCGAACGTGGGATGCAGTGTGAATCGAATACCAATACTGGTCACGCTAGTTGGCCGTTTTTTTTTTTTTTTGATTAACACGCTAGTTGGCGGTTGTGCTTGTGCCACGCAGAGGTGCATTTTAAAGCCGTAAAGTACAATGATCACACTCTGTGGTCCTAGCGACACAATACCTCTTACTGGTCACGCGTATGATCATACTCTGTGAATTGAATGGTCACTGTGCAGAGCCATGTGCTTCACTGTGCATCCGTCCATGAGTGATCGGACTGTTCACCGTCCTTTGCTCATGACACCTGGTGTCCTTGCTGATCCAATGAGACAGTCGCATCGTCACGTTCTCTGTGAGACAGTGACTGACTACTGTGACTCCAGCCTTCTTCTAGTCCTGACGCCTGCGACAAACAGCCACGACTAGTGGGCCTGGTAGTACCATGTGGGCACAGCTCAGGGCCGGAGCACTCGTGCCAGCTGCTACTAGTAACATGGTGTGTTGTTGGCCGATTGGTTGCCCACTGCCCGGCTTCAACGGATCACGTAGAAGTACAAGATCAGAATAGCGAAGGGTTTGGACAGGAACTGGATCATTGGACAGGCTAGCGGCTGCACGACGGCCACGCCCGAGCGGCGCGTGGCAGCAGATGTGAGCTAGAGCTGGCGCCACTGTTCAGCGCGTTCGTGCTTGTAATAAAGTATGAACATTTTTTCGTACCGATTCTGAAAATCGATTGTGTAGTAGTGGGCACTGGGCAGTAACTTTCGTCTTAAATACAAGGTGTACGTTAAGTTATATGAATTAGTATAAAAAAAACTTCAGAATATCATGTTTAGTAACTTTTTATAAGGGCAACATATCTAGTGCAAATCAACATCTACGTGTATCCATGCAAACTTTTAATTTAGCCTACATGATATTGATCCAAGGGGCATATGGGTATTGAATAATTTTATGCTTAATCGGCCGCTCCTAATCTTGCAAATGGCCCCTCCCACTCCCTTTTACCCCCTTAGATCAACATCATGTGGCCCAGGTTAAAAGTTTACACGGTTGCACAGAGAGGTTAGTTTGCACTAGATATGATCCCTTTATAAGGTTTAGTTTCATATCAATTGATAAATTGATATACAATTGATAGTATACCATTACAGAGAAATTAAGCCAAAAGCATGATACTAGAAAAATATTTCATTATCATTTACAAAAGCGTCTTCTTATAAAAGAAAAATGAATTGGTGGGCATATCCCTCTATGGAAGTCCTATATCCTTACCTCCCATGGTCTGGCTCAAGTTTGTGGCAAATAAAAAGGAGGATAAACAGCACCGCTAGTCCTCCAAGTTCGCTCAAAGTGTTACTTATGTACTCTCCAATCTTCTAAGATGCACTTTTGATCCACATTCTCCTGTCTGATATTTTGGATCCTGATTATAAAATCTCTGTTGGATCCAAACGACCCATAAGAGCAAGTATGTATGATAAGAGGTTACAAGAAAGTTGTATGTTGATGTGGAAGAGAAAAAAGAGAGGAGAGAGAAGAGGGAAGTAATATAAGGTTACAGCCAACTAAAGGCACAAGAAATAATAAATTTGTGAGATAAAGAGATAGGCATAAGAGAGCTAACTACTATATTAGCTCTGCTCTAGTACTCCCAATTCATTAGCTTTGCTCTAATACTCCCAATTCATTTAACTGCTCAGCTCGCAGGGTAAATGCATGGCGCTGGCGACTGAGGTTTCTGAGGAGGAGCAGGGCAAGGAGGCAGAGGTCGTGCGTGCCGCTCCCGTTCTCGGTCCCGAGCAGCAGCAGCAGGAGCCAGATGCTACGGCGCATCAGGATTATTCCAAAGAGAGGGGCGCGGGCGGCGGCCGAGATCGAGGAGGTATTAAGCAAGCTGCATCCGCTTTATGCAAGGATCTCTAAACTGCTGAGGCCTGCTAGCCCTCGTCTCGTCGGCGTCGTCACTGGTGACGCTGGACGGCGCTTGGCCTTCACAGAGACGGAGCTGAGCATCATTGTGGCGTCCTTGACGACATTGAGCCCGCAGCACATGGATGGCAAGAGGAAGAAATGGCTTGGAGACGTTTTGTCGAATGTTCCCAGTTTAACCAGCCGCATCCACCGTGAGGTTGATCGCTCATGTCACACGGTTCTGCGAAGAGCTATACAGTGGTGCTTGACATCATTTTTATGTCATTTTTCTTATGTACAGCTTTACTATATCAGCGAAGCTCTCTCCAGCTACAGTCATCTTCTTCCCACTAGCTATCTGCACCTTGGTCTTTCAACCCAACTGCCCGAGGCCAGGGCGGGTGCCCTCCCTCTTGTTGGCATCAATCGCCCGGCAAACAAGATTTTCAGGTGGCTCGCACACCAGGGCAACATGGAAACGAGCCTGAGAGTCATGTCTATCGTTGGACCTATGGGGATAGGCAAGACAGCTCTTGCCGTGGAGCTCCGCAATCGACTGAGGCAGCATGAAACTAGTGGAGGGCGCTACTATTTCCAATGCAACGTTATGGCTCAAGCAGCGTCACGGGGGACTAGTGATAGAAACATTCGACTTCTTCAAGATATCCTCTCGCAAGTTTCACCAGCAACTACAGCATTGTCATCTGAGCAGTCACAAGCCAAGATGACGACGAAAGTTCTAGTCAGCCTCATTTCACAATGCTTGCAAGATAAGAGGTACCAATAACAACAACTTAATAATTAGCTATGGTATGATTATATTCTTGGTAGTCGTTAATCTCTTTCTCACAATGCTCCCTGCCTGGTACTTAATCATCATTGATAATATACACGAAGCATCAGATTGGGAAGAAATCAAAGGAGCATTTCCTGATACTAATAATCTTGGCAGTCGAATATTGATTACAACACGCGTTACTAGCGTAGCAGAGGCATTTTGCTCCGGTTCTTATGATGGCCTCATGCACAATATGAAGCCTCTGAACGCGGGAGACTCTGAAAGGCTGCTTCTAGCAAAAGATGCTGGTTCAGTGGATGTTTGCCTGCCAAATAATTTGAAGCTACTTTGCAATGAAATATTGAGGAGATGTGATGGTATACCGTTGTTCATAACTTGTATGGCAGACTGTCTGAAGGAACAACGATGGCAGCAGCAGCACCAACGAGAGGATGAGAAGGAGGAGCATCATCAAACATTTGCAATTTGTTTCGAGGAACAATTACCCCGGCTGCCCGAACGGTTAGAACAAGCACTGTCCTCTGCTTTTAATGACTTCCCTAATGATGACTCGAGGTTACTATTATTGTACATGAGCATGTTTCCTTTTGGTTACATGTTTGAAAAGGATCGTCTCATCTTGAAATGGATACATGAAGGCCTTATTCATCGTGCTGCTTTTTGCTCGAACAATTATGAACTATTTAAAGCAGCTAAATCAGATGCACATAGGTTCTTCTTCCAGCTAGAGGATAGGAATGTCATCACCCGTGTAGCATCGAACTGCAAACACAAGCAAGATGAAACCGAGGATTGCCAGTGGCAAGTCAATCATTTCATTCACCAGTTCCTTGCCTCCAAATCTGCAGAGATGGGTTTCATTTTCACCACCACTACGCTCAACTTACTGGCAGCAGCAACAGCAGCAGACCATGACAACGAAACTAACAGCAGGAAACTACGGAGGTTAGCCCTCCACCATTCAGATCCCCAGCTTGAAACTATGGATTTGTCCCAGACTCGTTCCCTAGCTGTTTCTGGGTCGATCAGTAAAATCCCTCTGAAGAGGTTTGTCAATATTGTGATGTTAGATTTCGAGGACTCGAAGAATCTTAAGTATGAAGATCTACTGCTGGTATGCAGAAGCAAAATGTTCTTTTTAGTGTATTTGAGCGTCAGGAATACTCCAGTCAGCAAGCTCCCGCACGAGGTAAAGGGGCTACACAGTCTGTGGGCACTGGATTTAAGTCAAACACAGATATCTGAGCTCCCGCTTCAAGTGTTCGAGCTGGGGCACTTGCGGCACCTGCACCTAAGAGGCACGCGGATAAGCCAGCTGCCAAAGCGAATTGCGCCGAATCATACCAAATTCAAACTGACAGTAGCTACAGTTGATTTGACCCAACACTCTGCAAGCTTGAGGGTTCTCCAACTCTATGAGGTCAGGGGAGAGCTCGCAGTCGCAGTTACACGATCCTCTCAGCAGTCCACTGACACTGACTACTGTGAAGCGCTACCCTCACTCATCGAGAAGTGGCAAACGCAAAACCTCGAGTCCCTGACCATTCACTATGGATTGGGTTGCTCCATGGAGTCCCTAGACTCCCTTCAAAAGTCTCCTGAGCTTGAGTGGCTTAAGACATTCAAGGTGACAGCAGGAAGATTCACAAGTGTTCCACGATGGATCCGTGGGCTCGAGCATCTAGCTTTCCTGGAAATCACCATCTGTACCAAGCAACCAACGGATGACCTCAAGATACTTGGAGCCTTGCCCAGCTTGCAGTGGCTAATACTAGGCTTGGACTTCATTCCTATAAAAGCCATAGAGATTGAAAATCAAGGATTCCATGAGCTTCAGAGCTTCTCGGTCGACTGCCCAATGCCATGGCTCACTTTCAAAGCAGGATCTATGCGGAAGCTGACATACCTTCAACTCAAGCTACACGCTTTCCCGGCGAGCAACACTGAGGTTCCTTCAGGTATTGGCGACCTCCTAGGTCTTTCGGAGGTAGCCTTGTGCTACAACCCATGGTACACCAGCAACACCAATGTCAGCGAGATCGTGAAGGTGGTGAGAAAAGCAGTGGCAGAGCACCTCAATCAGGTCGACCTCTTTATCAACGGTATACAAGACTACGATGTTCAAGCAGTCCATGAGCTGACAGAAAATGCTGCAGCCAGAAATCTGAGCGGCACCGATGCTGGAGCCAGAGATGATGTGGAACCAGTTGAAGAGGAGGCTACATCAGCAGTGGTTCAAATTGAGATCACTGAAGCTGAAAGTTGATTCAGACACAAGGTAATCTCTACTCAGTTGCTTCAAGTTCTGCCAGCAGTCACCATCATGTACTTGACAGTATTCATATACGTTTGTCGCAGGAATGTTCATCTCCTCTATGTGCGGCTCCTCGACTGCCCCCCAAGGGAAAGGATGATACCACAACAGGATGTTACAATGCTGTTCGCCACTTCATGTGTATCTGTATCTATCAGGTCAGAATGTCAGATGATGTTGTTGCCGCGTTACTCCTTAGACTGTCATGTAGTTTGTTGGTTCCTCAGTGTACTCTGGCATTTGCACTGTTGTTTGCAAGTTCAGTAATTTACATTGGTGAGGCCTGCGTGGAAATCAGGAGCTGTTCCCAATTCCTACGGAAGTTGGACTATGCCACACAGGACTGGCCCATCTGGATTGTTGTTTATGTGTGTTCTTGATTCAGCCTCACATGGATTTGCATGTAAGACTGACATTATGTAATAATGCAAAACTTGGTGTTATTTTGTCCGTTACTCAGTTTCGTGAACTAGCACAGTATGCAGTTTATAACTTTATATATATTTGACAGTTTCAGCGAGACTCACCAAAGGATGTGTTAACCTCTGCAGCTCTGCTATTACTGTACTGTGCCATACTATCACTAGTCGAATGTTGTCTTGCGGCATTAGAGCATTCATAAACTGCTAGCAACGAGAGGCGAAATCTGGCATTCTAAATAGCTATCTGTAACAAACAAGTACAGTCAGGTTGAGGCCTCAGCGACACAGGATGCTGACCTCCGAGTCCCAGCCAAACGTGGCGTCGTTGCAGGCGGGGACGATGGTCCGTCCTGGTCTGTTTCCTTTCCTTTGTAATCACGAGCGCCGACTCCTCCGTCTCTACACTCACCAACGAAGTCTCCAGTGAAAATCCTTCCAAACATTCACGCGAAATCGAGGGGAATCGTGAGGGGAACAGGCAACTCACGATCATCCGGCCCGTGGGCGATGCGCCTGATCTGGACGGTGGGCGCGATGATCCATGGAGTTGTCCGAGGACCGTGGCGGCCACGGCGAGGTCAAATTCGACGGGCCTTGTGGCGGCGGCGGCGGCCTCGGTGGTGCTGCCGTGCTGGCGGTAGAGGGAAAGGATCTGCAAATGGGCTGCCGTGCTGGTGGAAAGGACGTTGTGAGGCCTGCCTTGCATCCTTGGGCCTGCAGTTGTTGTTGGACTTTGCTTTTTTGAGTTGATAACTTGCTCGAGGAGTTGAGGTGGCCCAAGGCTAATTTTCAAATTTCCTTAATCTAGCCCTTGCAGGCATATTAGCGCCTAATAAGAGCAACTTGAACGCTTAATAAAATTTTGAGCAGTCATCAGGGCGCGGTCCAGCCCACTACGTGGGGCTCTGTGGTTGGCTCAGGTGAGCCCAACGGGCTTTGGTATACGTGCGTGCGTGGTTCATGTGGACCAAGGTCCTTGATAGCGCGGTTCAAGGTGTACCGACCGTGTCCATTGATAGCAGGCTTAGAGAAAGGAAGGTCCCGCACGGCGAGGGCGTGGTGCCGATCGAGTCGGCGAGGCCGGGAGGGCTGGTGCCAGTAGTCTGGCGTTAGTTGTGCTGCGTGTCCGTGCGCCTTGAAACTTACAAAGGCGCTCGCTGCATGCCGGTGGGTGTGCGTCCCTCGAACGCGCGTTAGGCGTTAGTAAGTTCGTCCCTCTCCCTCTTGTGACTGTGATCTGTGAGCTAGCGGCCGTGCAATGCAAGGGCCGCGTCGGCGATCGATCGAGGTGTGTCCAGGACGGACGTCAAGAGCGCTGAGCGCGTCGCCGCTGTGAAACAGCAGCATCGATCCCGGGCAGGCTGGCTGCCTACCTGGCTCGATGAAATGAAGCATGCACCCTCGCTCTGCGGCGTGGCTAGCTCGGCTCTGATCCCAAGATCGAGGCATGCAAATTATGGCCAGTCTCAGTGCTCAGTTTCACTACACGATTTCTAAAAAGCCACATCAGCTAGAGGAGAATAAAACAAGGAATAAAACTGACCTTCACAATGCAACGTTTCATTTCACCAATTCCAAGACTAAGTAAAACATTTAATTGCTGTACAATGCTGGGATCATATGCATCAATTGATTATGTAGCCATTCACACAGATAAGTAAGATAAAATAGAAACTGCATACGGTTATTCAGATAACGGGGATAGCAAGAGTACAGAATTGTTCAGATAACTACAACGTTCACTGAGTATTTCAGGTAGCCTTTAGCATTCGCATAGAGCAGTTAAGCATGCACTGGAAATAAGATACCAAACTAAGATGGATAAAAAAAATAGTTCAGATAGCCTTCAGCCTTGCACACGTCCTCTCACTGGTTCTTCTCACAAGACAGATAACCTTTAGCAGTGCAGGATCAGATAGCCTTCAGTAGTGTAGGATCAGATAGCCTTCATCATTCAGCCTTCCTTTCATCCTGCAGAAACAAAAAAAAAAGTTCAGCATGAGCTGCCAGCCTTTCAATGAAGATCGAAATCAGAAGACATTCAGTAGTGCATGATCAGATCAAAGATAGTCACAATTACGAACATGCCCAGATATATGTGCACACGACCACCAAACTAAAATAGATAACCAATAATGCAAAAGATAGTCACAAGTACCAGATATATGTGCACGACCACCAAACTTATTCCAAATATGTTCCACCAAGTCATTCTTAAGTCGGCGATGAGCCGATCGATCTCGAATAGATGTATCTTTTTCTAAAGCTCTCTCTAATGGAACATTCTGATCAGGGGAGAATTCCGGTTCTTGAACGGTTGATGAACTAGGAGGCACATTTAGATCTAGATTTTCTTCAATAATGTCCTCTTCCTTTTCATCTTCAACTATCATATTGTGAAGTATGATGCAAGCTAGCACAACATCACAGAGTATATCTCGGTCATATAGACGAGCTGGTCGTTTTAAGATACAAAATCGACGCTTCAATACACCAAAGGCTCTCTCGATATCCTTTCTTGCCCCTTCTTGTTCCTGTGCATACAACTTCTCCTTATCAGTGATAGGGAGTCGTATTGACTTAACAAATACTGCCCAATCAGGGTATATACCATCAGCAAGAAAATACCTAGTGTTGTGTTGATTCCCATTTACCATGTATTGGACTCTAGGAGCTTGTCCTTTCAGCTCATTGATAAATAGAGTAGATTGGTTCAAAACATTAATATCATTGTTGGAACCCGCTGCTCCAAAGAACGCTGAAGCTTAAAGTTGATCAAGACACAAGGTAATCGCTACTCGTTGATTCAAGTTCTGTTAGCAGTCACTACCATGTACTTGACAGTATTCATATACGATTTGTCGCAGGAATGTCCATCTCCACTATGCGAGGCTCCTCGACTGCCCCCCAAGAGAAACGATGATACCACAACAGGATATTACATGGGTTTTCGCATCCTGTGTAATGCTGTTCACCACGGCATGTGTATCTATATCGCACTCAGGTCAGAATGTCAGATGATGTTGTTGCCACGTTACTCCTAAGACTGTCATGTAGTTTGTTTGTTCCTCAGTGTACTCTGGCATTTGCACTGTTGTTTGCAAGTTCAGTAATTTACATTGGTGAGGCCTGTGTGGAAATCAGAAGGAAGTTGGACTATTCCACACAGGACTGACCCATCTGGATTGTTATTTATGTGTGTTCTTGATTCAGCCTCACATGGATTTGCATGTAAGACTGATATTATGTAATAATAATGCAAAACTTGGTGTTGTTTTGTCAGTTACAGAGTTACTCAGTTTCGTGAACTAGCACTGTATGCAGTTTATATTTGACAATTTCAGCGAGACTCACCAAAGGATGTGTTTACCTCTGCTGCTCTGCTATTACTGTACTGTACCATACTAGATCACTAGTCAATGTTGTCTTGCTGCATTAGAACATTAATTAAACTGCTACCAAAGAGAGGCAAAAATCTGGCATTCTAAGTATCTGTTAATAATAACAAGTACAGTCAGGTTGAGGCCTCAGCGACAGGATGATGACCTCCGAGTCCCAGCCAAATGTGGCGTCGTTGCAGGGCGGGGACGATGGTCCGTACTGGTCTGTTTCCTTTCCTTTGTAATCACGAGCGCCGACTCCTCTCCTCCGTCTCTACACTCACCAACGAAGTCTCCAGTGAAAACTCTCCCAAAAATCCACGCGAAATCGAGGGGAATCGTGAGGGGAACAGGCAACTCACGGTCATCGGGCTCTCTGAGCGATGCGCCTAATCTGGACGGTGGGCGCGTGGTCCATGGAGTTGTCCGAGGACTGTGGCAACCACGGCGAGCTCATCTCTGATGGCGAATTCGACGGGCCTTGTGGCTGCGGCGGCGGCCATGGGGCTGGTGGAACGGTGGCGATGCTGCTGCCGTGCTGGCGGTAGAGGGAAGGATCTGCAAATGTGGGCCGACGGAAACAAGTGTGTGAAAGGACAATGTTAGGCCTGCCTTGCAGCCTTGGGCCTGGAGGTGTTGTTGGATTTTGCTTTTGAGTTGAGAACTTGTTCGAGGGGCCCCAAGGATAAATTTCAAATTTCCTTAATGGCGGCATACTAGCGCCTAAGAGCAACTTCAACGCTTCAAATTTTGAGCAGTCATCACCATGTACCTGATATAGTTTTCACACTAGTATGTATAATATTCTGTTCCATTGTTACAGGATTGCCCAGGGAAACGAGGATAACATGTCCTTGCAGCCTCACCTCACATTTGCATGGGTGTTGAGGCATGTATATATATCTGAATCTCTCAGGTCAGATGATGTGCCCCTCTGGGTGCTGCACTTGCACTCTGTTCTTCCAATTTACCTCGTGTAGTCGTGTTTGTTCCTCCACGTGTCCTCTGTGCCAATTGCAGATGTTTGCACCTTCATTTACATTTGTTTATGTTACAAATGTTGTAAGGCCTGCGTGGAAATCAAGATTTGCTTCCAAATCGTACGGAATTTCTACTCTTCCACACAGCACCAAGTAAAATGGAGTATTTTGGGCCTACTTGGTTCCTAGCAATAATTGGCCATGCCACGGTGTGGCAAAGGTGGCCAGAAAGTGCGCCACACTTGCCACAAACTCGCCACAGTTACCACGCACTAGACGAAGAGCAGCAGCAGCAAACGACAAGAAAAAAAAAGTCTGTTGCACATGAGAACCAAACAACATCCTCTAATTGGTGCGGCAGCCGCACTTGAGGCGTGGCGTGTTGTCGCTGCAAGACAAACACATGTGTTCTTTCACTACTGTGGATTTGCATGTAAGACTCACCACATATAGTGTAATAATGCAACAGTGTCTTTAAAAAAAATAATCCAACTTGGCGTTACGTTATACTCCCTCTGTCCACAAATAAGTTGTTTTTTTTTTTTTCAAAAACTACATTTGACTAAGTCATAAAATAAATAAATTATTATTAAAATAAATAAATTATTATTAAAATATCTCTAATGATAAACTAAGTCATAAAAAGGTACACAACATTTATACGAAAATTTTAAATAAAACGAATGGTCAAATGCAGCTTTTGAAAATGTAAAAAACAGCTTGTCTGTAGGCGGAGAAAGTATGCAAGACTCACCATTTATACACAATGCATTGGCTGCATGGCCGTTTCGGCTCGAAAGCCTTCATACACAACCACCATTGAGCATCCATCATCAAATCTCCATAATCAAAGTAGTGGTGTATATGCAAGCAATGCAAGCATCAAAGTAGTGGTGTATATGCAAGCAATGCAAGCAAGGTATCACATAAGCATGCACGAATGAAAATAGGAGCGGGGTATGCCATGGTATATGCGTTTCAATCAAGATAGGGGCTCAATCAATGCAATCAACTTAGCAAGCAAGCAATAACATATAAAAGTGCTGGTATAGCTACTATAATGTCTAAAAGGATTATTACTAAGAGATTGTGCAGCCATGACACCTGTGTTGTCGGGATGGAAAGCTTCAAGTTGTTGACGTAGTTGTACTCAGCAAGGGTGTCTCCACATCTGATAGCTTGCCTGGATCCGACGCTACTATACGAGATTTTTCTAATTCCCCTAGTGAGGGGGGACTTCTCTTAGTATTTTGGTATTCAAAATTTATTATAAATTTTTTGTACTAAATGTCTCCTAGTGAGAATTCTCTAGTGTTTGACTAGTGGTGGTGTTTTATTACTACTTAAAACACTAGGAGAAGTGGAGAACCCCACCATTTTATTAGTGACTAGCGATTACTAGCAATAAAATCCAATGAACAACAATTAAGAATATCCAAAAGATCCCAACAATGGCACCCAAAGATAGTTTATGCTTTTTTCTTAAAAAAAAGTTAGAAACTGGTTTCATTTTTTTTGTGGTCGTCTAGGATGAATTAGTTATAAAATTTTTGAAGATTGCGAACATATTTAATCATTCATTTTCAGAAAACAAGTAAGCAGAGGGGTTGACGTGGCTGGTCCTGAGTCTGCCACGTCGAGCTAGGCTGCAGGTCACTGAGACAGGTGAGAGCCAGAAAAGGTTTAGGCTTGGGCAGAGCATGGTCCGCCCGCTACATGGCGCTCTCTGGTTGGCTCAGCAGGTCAATCCCACGGGCTTTGGTCTAAGGCATGTTCGGCTGCTCTTCTTCCGGCTTCTTCCGGCTGCTTCGGCCGCTTCTCCTCCTCACACGTTACTGTTCAACCAGCCGAAAGCAGCCAGCAGCAGCCGGCTGGTTGAGCAGCCGAACACGGCGCTATTTGCGTGGCTCATGTGGACCAATGTCCTGTCTATGGCGGACACATGGGATGGTCCGCCCTGGACCGGGTCTGTGCGGTGGTTCCCTTGATAGCGGTTCAAGGTGTACTGGCGTAGTGGCGTATTTGGCGAGGGAAACAAACAGACCCCTCCCTATATACACATGGGATCAGAGCTGACGGTTTCGACAGTCCATTGGACACACTTTGAGAAAGAAAGGTCCCCTAGAGCACTGTCGTTTTGTCGCATGCAGCGTCTTGCTAGTGGCCGTGCGCAGGGCCTTCATCAAATGGATTTGAGGGGTTGCGCATGTGTGTTTAAGGCCGCGGCCGTGCCATGGCTGTGGGTGCTTGCCGTGCATTGGAGCGTGCACCCCGAAGCATGCAGTGCCTGGAAGAAGAAGAAAAAAAACTCTATGCAGTCGTGTCCGCGTATCCTTTCGTCCTTATATATCTCGGTTCATATATAGACGATCAGCAGCCGGGCGTACCGAACAGCAACTTGCGCATCAGTTTGCTAGGGAAAAAGCCGCGATGCACGATGCCAGCCAGTGAGCCAGAGCATCGTCATGCGTGCCGGCAGGCGTTGCTGCAAGGGAAGAGGACGTCGATGCATGCCGTCGACGGAAGAGGTCAGTGCCGACAGGGCTCGGGGTGGGCGCGGTCGATCGGCAGCGTCCCTCGAACACACGTACGTTCGTCTCTCCTGTGACTGTGATCTGTGAGCGGCCGGCCGTCCATTGCAAGTGCCGCGTCGGCGATCGAGGTGTGTCAAGAGCGCTGTGAAGCAGCATCGATCCGGGGCCGGCTTGATGACCACCCTCTTCGGCGTGGCTCGGCTCCGATCCCCAAGATCGAGGCATGCAAATTAAAGGACTGCGATAACCCGCGACCCATCGCGCGCACGGCAAACGCGCGACACCGCTCTACCGCTGACGCGTGTCCAGCGCTGCCCACACACTGACACACAGCACCTGCCCGGATGTCCCCCGCACCACCACGGTGCCCCAGTTTAATTAGACAGAAGACTAGTCGTGCTGCCCACACACTGACACACCCCACGATGTTCCCAATTTCTCTCCTTCTCTCCACGTTTTCCAAAAATCAAAAAAATTTCTTTTAATTGCTACAACTTTTGAACCATGTATTTTTTTTAATTTCATCAACATCAGTATATTCTACACGATTTAAGCAAACAAAACTAGACCACACTTGTCAATGTTTCGAATAATTTTATTTTCATAGCAATTTATGTGAAAAATATGTTCGAGATTTATTAAATAAGTTGCTACCATGGAATACTAAATTTGCTACTCCAAAAATAAATAAAGGTTTTACATGGCATGTATGTTAATTATTACCATAAGAATATAATAAAATTTTTATATAGTATTTAAATAAAGATACTAGCCTCTAGAGAGAGTAGCGGACCAAATAAACATTGCATAAGCTATCAATTAGGAGGCAAGTTATTATCCCATTAAAAAAGTCAAGAAATATGACTTGCTGCCAACTAGAGACATTTATTAAAAAATGAGGGTAGCGGCATAAAACACGACAAGTTGTGGGGGTTTAGAATAAGCATTGCATAAGCTGCCAATTAGAGGGGGGCAAGTTATTATATAACCCACTATATGAGCCGAAAAACATGATTAGCTAATAAATAGAGGGACATTTATTGAAAAGACAAGAGTAGTTGTCTAAAATAAGATAAATTACACTCTGAGAGGCAAATTATTAAAATAAGAAGCACCAAATTATTAAGATAAGCCATGGGGGCTTAGAAAAACTAAAAACATTAAAAAAAGATTGAAAAGTAAAATAAAATAACTGAAACAAAATCTGAAAACTGAAAATAGAAAAAACATCAAAACTGAAATTAGAAAAGAAGTAAAAAATGAAACTAAAATAACAAATAGAAAATGAAGACTAAAGAAAAAACAATGAGAAACAAATAAATAAAAAATAAAGAAGGATAAAAAAGAAAAAGAAAACTAAAAACTCATACACGTGCGTGCATTAGCCGTGCCCCAAAACAAAAACTAAATAAAGTTAAAAAAAAATAAGGAAAAGGCCGCACAAGACTACAAGAGGGGCGCATGCATCATGGGCCATGTGCGGCAGGCAGAGAAGGACCCCATGGCACGCAGGCTAGGCCGTGGTCGCTCCGTCCAATCAGAGCGCGACCATACGCGCGTTAGACTTTACGCAAATTAAAACCGGTGTGAGTATAAGATGGGCCTGGCCGGGTGGTGTTGGGCCATCGTCCGATGGGCAACTATAAGCTTGTGTCGAGGATTGATGGGTCCAAAGAGCCTTGGTAGGTCCAGTCCAGGCTGGGTTCGGTATTGGACTGCTGAGAGACGACGGTAGCTGGCTTCTATTTTTTGCGTGAAGAAACAAAAAAAAAAAGGCTTTCTATTGTTTGCGTGAAGAAGAAAAGAAAGAGGCCGGGAGACTACTGCAACCGCAGTTCGTTGGAGCCTGTGAACTAGTCCTGTTGGTCTTGGGCTCCACGTGGATAAGGCCTTCAAGGAAATAGTTTTGAATACCTAAAGTCTATCAAGCGACCCGTCGCGCTCCGACGGCATCGTGCGACACCAGGCCGTGTCGGGTCGGCCCAGCAGCCACCCGTCCCTCATCCTCGCAGACACCACTCGAGCCATCCCCACCCGAGCACAGAGCACTCGTCCCCAATCCCCACCCCAGAAGCACGGAGCACCCGGAGTTGCTTCGGAAGCGCAGCCGGGCGAGCGGTGGTGGCCGGCGGCGACGATGCAGGAAGTTCTCGATCCCTTTCCACGCGCTTTCGTCTGCATTTGCCCCAGCATGGTTGGGCTTCTATAACTGGCATCCATCGCTCCAGGAGTTGCAGCTGGCCGCGACGGAGGAGGTTCCGTAGTTGCTACAGGCCACGACGGAGGAGCTGCTTTGATTTTTGTTGAAGGTTTCCTCTCTCTTCGCCGCGCCAACGTGGTTGGGGCTCCTAAGCTGTCATCCGCGGTTCCTTCAGCACCAATCGAGCTCAGTAGCAACTCCTTCCTCCATCCTCCCCGGCGTCTGCTGCAGTTCGGATTCATCAACGAGTGATGTGAGAACAACCCAACCCCTATCACTGCTCCTTCCTGCCCCAATAAGTGATGTATGCTGTTAAGCTATATTTATGACACAGAGTTTGCGATTTGGGTTTGCGATTGCATATTTGGATGAAGCAATGTTCTAGGGTTCTACTGTTAGCATAATGTATATGTATATAGGGCCATATCAATAGAATCTATTTTTTTTTGTTAGCAAGTTATTTTATCCTGTTGTGGCATTTTACATAGATTTTGCAATTTGAGTTCATTGCACAATGACACGTAGTGTTTGCTATTTGGGTTCTATGCACACAAAGCTCCTCTCAGCCAGCGATGCTTGTTTTCTCTACAGTCCGCATAAGAATTAGAGGAGTTGCTATATTTCAAGTGCCTTAATTTTTTGAATGATTTGAGATGATAATCTTATACAACCATGTAGGCTCTGTTCGGCTGTCTGTTTCTTTCCAGTTGCTACAGTGATATGTATCTGCTGCTACAGTATACTCTACCAGCCAGTTAGTCCAGATCCAGCCTAAACCAGCTGAAACCAGCCAGCCGAGAAGACCCCTAGTATAAGAAGATAATTTGTATTTCTTTTTATATTCGAGCAATACCAAAATTATCTATTATTGTCTAGATAATAAAAAATATAGATGTGTCACTGCTACTACTCTTAGTACATACTAAAGAGGCATACAGAGCACAAATTAAAGATGCCAGTAGATAGCAACAATCCACGCCGACCGGTTGATTTAGCAGTGAGCAACTGAGCATTAGTCAGCCTACATATATAGAAATAGCTGCAACAATTCTCTTCTTGCTGCTCCTTGTTGTGATTTTTGGAGTGTAATCTGCTGAGTAGCTAGCTGAACCATGAACTGCGAGGAGGAAGATAGGCTGCTGTATATAGGACCCTAGTTATAATTTGTGTGCTTTCTAGTATTTTCTAGGAGGAAGTGAAGCCTTGATCAGCCCCTGCCTTGATGTGCTGCTATAGTGTGTTGTAGGCCGCACAATTACATTTGAAAATTGAAATTTCTTAATATGTAGCATGTTGCATGAAAATGAAATTTTATTACTTTTTTGCTCCAGTCCAGGGTTCTACTAAGTGACAATTCATTGTCCTTACGTTCTTAAAAAACCCTTGGACCTTAAATTTAGACATTTAGCTTTCAGGGGTTTGACAAGTTTTAGTTTAGGTAGCTCCCTTTTTCCTTGGTGCATTACTAAAAAAAATATGATGATGGACTTGTACAATTGCTGTGTTTTAGAACTGAGTTTTAGATTGATTGCAACTTCTGTATGTGGGATTTTTTTATTGTTTTGTCGAGTACAAATCATTTTGGTATGCAGCTCTTGCAGTTTATCAATCAAATTCTCTTTGCAATTTTTTTTGCTTTTTGACAACGCAGGTCTGCTCGGTCTGCCCATTTGTTGTCTCCACATAGCAGCATACCGATAGGCCCTAGCATGATTTATTTTCCTTGTCAAAAGATCATTTATCTGCATCGATGCACAACAATCTTTACTTGGATTGTCATATACTTTAATCTTCACTTGGATTTTCACTCCAATTTCTCCTAGGGCTTGCGGTTTTGGGTTATCTTTACTGTTGTTGATTAAAATTCTAAATTCCCCTAGGTTCCTGTTTCTATGATAATTTATAGATTGTACCCAATTTATTTTTGTAGCAATTTAGATTTTCTCTTTGTGGCAACTCATCAAAGAACAAGTCTTTTTTTTTCATTTTCATTTTCATTTTAAGTTTCAGTTGAATGTTCCTTTTAGTTTCGATTTCACAAGAGATTAAGTTTTTCCCTTTATTATGAGTTTTGAGATTTTATTTTTTAGTTTTTTTTGTTACCTTTTAAGTTCCAGTTTGCTTTTAGCTTGAGTTTTTCTTTCATTTGGCTTTGAGTTTTGTTTTCTCCTAGTTCAGTTTTTACAGTTTTGCTTTAAGTTTTAGTTATCTTTCAACTTTTTGTAGCTTCTAAAGTATGCCCTGTTATATGCGGTTTCTGTTTGCTTTCAGTTTGAGTTTTCTTTCATTTTTCATTGAGGTTTGTTCTGTCCTAGTTCAGTTCTTAGAATTTTGCTTTCAGTTTCAGTTTTCTTTCATTTTATTTTCTTAGCTATTTCAGCTCTACGCTATTCAGTTCTTCTCTGTTTTCTTTTCCATCATGATCTGTTTGCAATTTACGTATCTAGGATACTACTCTATTGATGAGACCAGTTGCTATTGTTTTATGAGACTTATTGCTATTGATCTATGACACCAGTGGCATAGTACCATATTTTTGATTTTTTTTGCTGCAGCTTTTGTAGCTTTGAAGCTATAGCTTCTGTCAGCGATCAAAGGCAAGCAAGTGGGTTGACATCAACATTCAGTAAAGGTGCAACTCTCATTCAATCCTCGTCTTTAATATGTCCCTTTCATTTAGCTTTGAGTTTTTAGCTTCTAATTATTAGCTTGAAAGTATGTCCAGTTATATGTTGTTTCAGTTTTCTTTCACCTAGTAATTTCATTTTTTAATTCAAGTAGCAAGTTCAGTAAGCATGGTATAATTGTAATTTGAGTTATTTTATTCCCCTTCATTTTTTTGTTTTCTTTCAGTTTTTAGCTTCTAAAGTATGTCCACAGAGTCCGACATGCCCATGCCCAAGCGGCCACGTCTCTAGCCTCTCCAGTCGGCTATTTTAGGTGTGCATGATTCTGCTGAGGCAAATAATTTCCGCAAGCTGATGGTACAAATGTTAACGAAAAAACTTTGCTTGAAAGCAGACACCGTGCATAAATTTGTTCCGTGCAAGTCAATATGATTGTTGGGGTGCTCAACTGCTATATTACAGTGCTCAGTAAAATTTCATGACAAATTGTTACTTGCTTTATAGCACTACCACTGCATGGGTGGTTTGATCAACTTTTTTGTTTCATTATTTCTTTTATTTTCATTTTTTTTGGAAGTCATAATTCTCTAAATTTTCATTTTCAGGATGCTTGCCACTTGCTCAAAATATAATTTGCTACATACTTTGAAAATAAACTTTGCCACACACAAGGTCATATAGCTTGTAGTGTTCTTTTAGTTTTAGTTTACCAAGTTTTAAGATTTTTTTTAGTCTCCCTTTCAGTTGAATGATATTTTTTAGTCTCCTTTGTAGTTTCAGTTTTTTAACTCGTCCATATATACTTGTAAAGCGCTTGCCCTTGGCTCTTGATCAATTTCATTAGTGTTGCTCCTCTTACTTGTCCAGGCATGTGGCACTTGGTTAGCCACTTCGCTCTTGGTTAGGCACACTATATATAATATCCTACTGTTTCTCCTGTCCAGTATCATTTTCAGATGTTTTTCATGTTTTGTGGTTCCTATAATGGTGTTTGTATTTTTTTTGCTCCTAATTAGTAGTTAGTCATGTTTTTAGACCGCTGCAATGAGTTGTGTAATAACTTGCCCCCTCGATTGGCGACTTATACAACGTTTATTCTAATAATTTGCCCCTTAGGTTTTTACAACTTATCTTGTTTCATCCCATTGCTCTCGTTTTTCTAATAAATGCCTCCACCCCAGTTGGCAACTAATCATGTTTTCCAATTGTTGCAATGAGTTTTATAATAAATTATGCCCTCATTTAACAATGGCTTTTATTTTTTATGGTCTTGCAATGATTTGTATAATAATTTACCCCCTAGTTTAGCAACTTGTAGTGTATGTGTGATGGCGGAGTCAACCCTTGTTAGGATTAGGGGTCGTAGCATGAGTTAGAATTACAGATAGCAACAAGTATCGAGTTCAGGGATTGCAACAAGTATTTGGATTAATGTTGGCAACTTCGATTGGGATTAGGATTTGTAGCATGGGATGAGATTAGAGGTCACAGTTTGGGTTGGGATTAGAATTCGAAGCAAGTATTATGATTATGAGTTGTAGCGGGTATTAGGATCAGGCATCGCATACTGGGTTGTATAATAATTTGCTCCTAGTTGGCAGTTTATGCAGTGTTTATTTTAATAATTTGCCCCCTCAAATTATACAACTATTATTGCATGGCTGTCTCATTTGATATTTTTGTTCCCAGCTTCATAATTTTCTAGTAGCAACTTCAGTATTATATAGCAGTAACTTCTTGAATAAGCTCTTAGCATGTATGATACATAAATTGCTACTAAAATAAAATACTTTGAAATATACACAAGTGGGGTCTAGTTTTGTTCGTCTCGTCAAGTAAAATATATCGGCGTTGACGGAATTAAAAACGGATGCACCAATTAAAAATTATAACGATTTATAGAAATATTTTGCATTTTTATGCTTACGTCAGCATGCATGCATATAGCAGTGGAAAGAGAGCACAGAGCGGAGGGGGAGGGAGGGAGTGGGTCCGATCCAGCATGCATGTCCAGACGAACACGTGGTCTGGTGCGTATGGTTGGGGTCGCACGATACCCTTGTTGCGCGATGGGTCGCGCGTTATTATAAATAGTTGTTTCTCTCCCTAAAAAAAAAAGAACATAAAAAATTATTATGCTCAATTATCAATTGGGTTTTGAATTTAGTTTTTTTTTAAATGCTCGCATACTCCCTCCATACTCATCCTTGTTGACGTTTTGGACAATTGTTGACGTTTTTGGACAAGGACACGGTCTCTAAAACTTAACTTTATCCATTATTTTTTATTAAAATATATATAGGCAAACTAAAAATAAAATTACTTTTATGAAAGTGGGTTTTAAAGTGAATCTATATATATAAGTTTCATCTTTTCAAACTAAATATTTTAAAAATTATTGATAGTTTATGTTCCCAATGTTTGATCCAAATCTTGTCTAAAACGTCAACTAATATGAGTATGGAGTAGTATATATAATCAGTAACGCCCGACAACATCCAAATCACACGTCACGCTTTACTACGCACGCGCACTATATGAACTCACCTGGTTATTATTGTGGAAATATTTAAAGTAGGTTTACGTTGAATCGAGTGCGTGCGAGCTCAAATTCAACTTGGCTTTAATTTTAGGAAAAAAAACAAAATAGTTTTAAAAACTAAAATTACTAGTTGCCACGACTGGACTTGGTCAAGGTCATGGCTTGGTTATTACCTTATTTTATTTCAAAAGTTTCTAAAAAGGGATTCAGTTTTAGTACAAAGGACGTTGAATTGAGGTGAGAGACAGCTAGCACAAATTAATTTACAAAAAGGGTTCCGATATTACCGGCAATCTTTTGTATTTTGAATGGGAAAGAGTTACACATGTGTTGACCGATAGTTAAACCAACACTAATAAAGGGTTTATTTAAGATGCAAATACTTTTATATAGGATTTTTTAGCAAACAACAAAACAGGGATTGAAGGTTAACTTAATTAGTTTAACGTTACAAACTACATCTAACACAACAACAAACAATGTTTAACAAAAATTTCAAAAAGTTAGGTTTTTCATTTTACATGCCAAATGACGGGGTTTTTTTACACAATGGTAATGAGACATTGCATTAGCACCGCCTAGCTATGAACTAATTCGTCTCGATTAGCAAATGAATGAACAGAACACCACTAGCTATCTTGACCGTTGGTTGGGTTTATCCAGAGTCTAGGCTGCATGGAAAATATGCAATCATTACATTATGGGCGTCTAAATCCTTAACCTGCCATGAAGCTTACCACCACACAAGAAATGGATGGGAAAAGTGACGAACTCTTTTATTATTTTCTCTCGTGATATTTTTTTACTGATGCCTCACATAGAACAAGGAGCCCATGAGGTGTCTGTTGGCCTTTGGGAATGAGCCCACCCAAGTGAGCTCAGAGGCCAACCAGACCGTGGGTGTATTATACTAATTACCAAGCTCGCACATACGAGTTAAAATATACGACATTGAGGATTCGCACCAATTGCTAATGCCTCTTTCAAGGTCTAGTGGGATGACAAAGGGTTGGTGAAGTTTATCGCAGGGTTCGTTGATGAAAGCAATAGAGGAAATAATAACTGAAAGAATAGAGGAAATAATAACTAACAATAAAAAACAATATTGTGAAACTTGTCACATTGAGAAGATAATACTAGCTAGGCCAAAGAACTTTGTATAAAAAAACCTCAAAGAAAAGGTATAAATTTTGATCTTTGTGACCCCACATTCACAGCCCTATTTTCATCACAAAAGAGTCCAATCTCACAATCTTTAACGCATCTTATCTCAAGTGGTGCCTACATTCATCCATACCTAAAAGATGGCGTGTACGCTCTTTCAACCTGTTGCAGCAGCATCAGAGTTAATTGATATTTTCCAAGATCCAAAACATTTTCCTTATCAATGTATAGAGATCATAGTGATTCTCCATCCTACCATCAACATGAAATTCAAATGAGTTTGCAGAAATTAGGTCAAACACTCTTCCATAAGTGACTTTGCTACCAAACTAGAATGGAGTTAAAATGTTTACCTCGCAACAACAAAATAACATTATCTCAAAAGCTGGCAAGACAACTAGACGAGCAGACTGTTAGAGTTAAGAAACATACTATAGTGGCCAAACGATTAGACCCAGGAATACCCTCCATAGGATCAGTGGTGGTAGGGGGCTTAAGCCCCCTGCCCCCACCGCTGGATCCATCCCTGGTTAAGTAAAGATCACGGGGGAGAAGGCATCATTGATCAGATTGTCAAACATGTACCCTAGTGGAAACATGGTCATGTTCAAAGACAATAATTTCAACTCATAAGGTAATTCATCATAAACAGAGTGCAGTGTTTGATCAAATCAATTTGATAGACAGGGAACCATACTGTTTGCCATTTGTAGGGGTGGATGGTCTACTGGGGCCGAGGACACCCACAGTTGGGACGCTTGTAACGCTAGGCACCCCTAAAATTATGCCTCGTTCCTACAAACAGTTTTTCACGTAGTGTGCAAAAATAAATATGAGTGATTACTAGCAATAAGATCCAACAAAAAGCAATTAGAAAGATAAAAAAATCCTAACAAGGCATCAAAAGATACTTTATGTTTCTAGAAAAGTTTAGAAACTGGTTTTATCTTTCCCTGAACTAGGAAAGAAAATGAAATTTTCAAGATTGAAAATAAGTTTATCCATTTTCAGAATATAGGGGGGGAGAGAGATGGCTGGTTCTAAGGCCGGCACATGTCAACATCCGAGAAGACCAAGGTCCCCTAGCTAGAGCGCCCCAAGGATGTGCGGCAATTTGCCACATAAGGCGAGGGCGCGTGGGGCAAAGACCCCGAGAGGCCGGGTGGGCTTGTGCCGGTCCGGCCGGCGGCGTCCTGCGTGTCTGTGCGCCTTCAAAGGCGCAGCCTGCTTTTGAGCGTTGTGTGCTTGAGGTCGCGACTCCGTGCCATGGCCACGGGTGCGTGCCGACGCCACGTTACGACGGCCGGACATAGCAGAACGGCGGCCGGTTCGCTAGTCCGCTCCATGCCGGTGGGTGTGCGTACGTCGTGCTCCAGCTGTGCCGGTGTGTGCACGTGTACGTGCGTGCGTCGACCGGCCCAAGAAAGGCGGAAAGGCCGGGTCCGTTCGTCCCTCCTGTGACGTGGACTGGAAGAGGAGAGGGAACACTAGGCATGGGCTGTGGCGGCGGCGGATGCATGGGATGGGAAAGCTCCAATCTTTAAAGGCCGGGGTCAGGGCAGCCCTGCTGCGCTGCCATCCTCCAGTCCTTTGGTCGACAGGGAGCGAGGAGAGCACGGCCCCGGCCTCCGCCGCTCCCTTAATTTGCGTCTGCATGCGTCCCTCAGCGCAGCAGGGCTGGAGGACGTTGTTGCATGCGGCGAGGAAGAAAACGAGGGTAAAGGCGACGTTGCGGTCGCTAACTCGCAGCTCGATGAAGGCCGCTATCCGAGGACGGATGGATCGGAAGGAGCGGACGGAGGGACGGTACTACGTAGGAGAGAAGCAAGACGGATCTGGGAGTGAGTTGGATTGAATTTTGTCCCGCCATGCACATGCACGAGTAGAAGATGGACCAAAATAATAATAACAATAAAAAAGTCCATTTTAGTTCACTTGACTTTTGCGCAAGTTTGCATGTCATCCACGTAAAACACATCCCTCAATTTTTAAAACTATTCATATATTACGTCTCTTGGCGGCTTTTGACAGTGGTTTGCCTACAGTAAAGATAGGTTTGCTACAGTAATAGTGATTTTGTCTTTTCTTTTTTCATTTATTTTAGCTGAATCTTTGAAAAACTATAGTAAATCATAGAAAGATCATAAAATGAAAAATCTAATTTTATTGAACTTGAGTAGATCTACATTGTGAACATGTAATTTGGTATACTTTAGTATAAAGTTTTTATTGTAACTTTAGATCAGTGCCTTCCTGTAATTAATTAATATAAATTTATAACTAAATTATACATAATCCAATGAGTATAAAATTTTTACTACAGTTCAAGCATACAATAATTATCCCACCATAAAAATCACCATAATTGGACTACGTAAAACGCACTATGAACTATTCCAATTAATTCTATACAATAATATGTGTTTTTTTCTCAGAATAATTCATAGCTATAGTTTCTATAGTATAATTATAGTGAAATTTTTATAATAGGCTAATTATTATATAATTAAATTATACTAAAAACTTATACTCATCGGATCATTTATAACTTAGTTATAAATTTATTTTTATTACACAAAAGCACAGATCTGAAGTTACAGTAAAAATTTTATACCAAAGTATACTATATTATATATTTACTGTGTAGATCTAATTATGTGGAGTCTAATAAAATTAGATTTTCTATTTTATGATTTACTATATTTTTAAGATTCAGCTGAAATTAAAAAAAGAAAAAGAAAAAATCGATGTTACTATAGCAAAACTACTATAAAAAACCGCCGAGAGACGTAATATGAATGGTTTTAAAAGTTGAGAGATGTCTCATTTTAGAGTTCAGAGATGACGTAAATTTCACGGAAGTTGGGGGACCTAGAATAAATTTTTTGCTAATTTATACCTATAATATTTAAAAGGCAAGGTTTTCTCTCCCCCTAATTTTATCCGGCCCATTCTTCTATAATTTCGTCTAGCCCATTCTGCTACTTTCTCTTTTTCAGCCCATTCATGGATCTGGATGGGTTTCGCCGTTCCTGACCAAAACATTCTCTTTGTATAGTCCATGGGCCCCTACCCGTATGTGGCATAGGGGTTTAGCCCAAATCTATGTGTCGCGGTGTCGCGTGGGCTTTAATTTATTTGGATTGGGCTAGCAGGCACAGCGTACGGTCTTCCGCTTTCTTTTGAGTGGGTCAAGTCTTTGGCCCAATCACGTGATGTACTCCAAAATTAATTTTGCTGTTGTGATTTACTACGGTCCTGTTCCTGTTCGGCTGGTAGAGAAGCCGCTGGTGCTGGCTGGTTTTTGTCGGCCCCTAATTTTTTAGGGTCCATCAGGCATCATATGTCGGGTCCTCGGATCGATGGTCGACACGCATAATTAAACAAGATTGATATCAAAAAGCATACTTTTATTGCTACTTTGTGAAAACATGATACATGGTTCGGGTTTACATAGCTTGGGCCATTGGCCTTATAGCATATATCGAGTTCTAAGACAGCGGTTCTATATTATTGTGGCTCCATTCCTACAGTAACTCGGCTGCGGACAAAACCCTAGTTATTCCTATATCACGAACATCGTAGTCCTAAGCGTAGTCCTAGCGTAGCTTCTTCATGTAGTCATGCGGTTCCGTCTTCACGTATTCTTCAGCGTCCCTATCCTCGCGTAGCTCCAAAGTAGTCCGTCTTAGTGTAGGCTCTCGATCGGCTTCATCCTCGGATATACTCCCCGCAGCTTCCCCGCCTAAAAACATAGGGAGAAGGGGGGGTTGAGTACATACGTACTCAGCAAGCCCCTAACTTTGGGTGGATGGAGGTTAAATGTGGATGGGTTAGTGGTAAAGGTAGTATTTATAATTATAGGTTGGGCCCCGGTAGGGTATTCACCATCCTCACCGGTTCCCTGATTAAGTTATGGTTACCAAACTATTAATACGTCTTACCGGATTATCCATTGTTGTTGTAGTCTAATCATAGCGTCTCATCCCGGCATCCGCCCATTCCAAGGACGTGGCTATTCGAATAGATTCAAGTAAACTCTGCAGAGGTTGTACACTTTTCCCCACACGGTAGTTACGATTCCTTCCATGATCGGTGGTTAGAAAAGAACTACCGAGATCTCGCACGATAGTATGCATTCCTTAGGGTTCTATACATTTCCACTACGGGCGCTCGGGGGTTGGGAAAAAGTTAAGCGGGGAAGACCACTCTTCTTCCTATGCCTAACCCGGACATGGAAGCTCTCTCGCAACCCATGCCCTCACACACTTTGTGGAAGATCACTTAGCATCCACACTTAGAATATATGAATATATGTATATAGCTAGCAAATGTGCACCCAACAATTTTACGTGGAAGATCACATAGCGTCCCACGCCCAACCGCACCATGGAAGATCACATAGCATCCTACGCCGTCTCCTCGCTCTACCGTTTGCCTACACCGGCCTCCTAAGTGGAAACATACTTCACCCTAACGGGGTGTGAGACCAAGTCTACCCATATAGACGTGTGGGCATGCGATATGTCACACGTGGATGAATAAGAGACTATGAACCGGTCCTTAGGGGTGACTAAAACAGGTATCCCCGACAGGATATCCTTCGCAGTAACATCCGCCAAGTAATCTACACCTAGATTACCCCTACCCGTTTCAAGTCATAGCATATATATAATCACTTTATCTGATTATCTCATTATCATATTAGCTCATTATCACATTATCTCATCATAAATATTCATATATTCTTTATCAAAGGGGTTATTGTATAAGTAGGATAAAAGGATGGTAGAAAGGTGGAAATTAGGACTTGCCTCCGCTCGCTGACGAGTATATCCAAGGGTCTTGATTCCTTCGCTTCTGTCTCCAGTGTCTTGGTGCAGCGGTACTTTATCTTGGGGTAGTAGTAATCCTCCAGAGTCTTGACGTTATCATGCTTCAGGGATTCATCGGGTCCTTATACGTCTTCTAGTCTACGCGATCTATTGCTTGACAGACAAGGGAGCAAAACCAAACAATGCATACACAACAAGCATAACTAAGCAAACATGATCAATCAAAACTAGAAGGGGGATCCTAACGGGGTTGGTTGCAGGTGGTGGATGGGTTTATTCTGATTCTATCATTACTATGTGAACTTGAAATAAGAGGTAGATAAAGATTATCTATCCAATAAGATGGCTCCTACGGGCTGGGTTAGTGTGGTGTGGTTATCTATGGAAAACCAGACCATATTATTATCTTTCACTATTATGTGAACCTGAAAGGAGAAAGCTTGACCAAGTCATCATAGACGGCTTGGCCTACTTCTATAGGTCCACTAGGGTTTGGCGGGGTTAGCTAGTTGGGTTTACGTGGAGATAGGGTCTAGGTGGTTAGGTACGGGCATACATACTTATATACTCGTACGTAGGGTTTAGGCTGGCTATGGATAGGTGGTGGCTGAGGTTAATGGCATGTATGCGTATGCATATACGCTGAGGGTTAGGTTAGTGACGCATACGCATATGCATATGTATGCGCCTAGGGTTAGGTTAAGATATAGGGCGGAGAGTAGGGTTAGCCACACATAGGTATATGCCCCGGTGTATATGTAATTGTATATATAGAACTTACCATGTGTGTATACATCTACGGGGTTAGCTATATTACGGCGAGGGTTATTACTAGGGTTAACTATGGCGGTGCGGAGTTAGCCACACGGGGGACGTGTCCCGCATCGGACATGTCCGTGCGTGTGTATATATATATAGGTGTACCTATTTTCGGTGATTGGGTACGGATATGTCAGAGCATATGACATGTCACAAAACCTACTCACCCTTATCGGTATGTGGTTAGCTAGCACTACAGATGATTATTACTACGGTTAGCATTTATATTAATTTAGCGGGTTAGCACTAATTATAAAAGAAAAAGAAAACAAACAATTATTACTAGAATTTAAATGGGCACCAAAATTAGAATAAGTAATGTGGATAAATAGGGTATGATTTTAGAAGAATTTTGGTGGTGGAATTTCTGGAATCAAAGTCGGAACGGAGAAGATATGAATTTCCAAAGTTTAATTAGAATAAAGGAATAGGGAATATACTCTGGAATTTATCTCTGGAAATTGGATAATGGAAATGAGTGGGAAGATATAGGGTAGGATCTGGGGTGTACCTAGTTTATTTAGGAATTTTCTGGGAATTTTCTGTATAAGGGAAAGTGGATTTTCACTCCTCCGTGTACGATTCCGGGTGCGCGTAGCATTTTTACAGTGGGCTGACGCGTAGGTCCAGCTGTGGGCAGTGCTGTTCGGCACTTTGCTCATGGGCTCATGTACCGATCTATGGACTGCCTCTTTTCCCCTCTATATTTCATGTAAACCGGGTCCATGTAGTGAGAGGGGAAAGGTGTGCTAATGACGCGTGGGGTCCACGTTAGGTGGTGGCCTTCCCCCATTGGTTGCACCCACGTAATGGAGGGTGTCGACATTGCCTGCTGCCTGTCCGTCCTTTGTCTGTGCTGTGCCGTGGTCGGGGAAGTGAAGAAGAGAGAGGGAGAGAGAAAGAGAGATGGAGCACGTGGAGCAGCGGTGCTGGGCACCGGTGTGCTCTGTGTCGGCCCTTCTGTGCTGGCCGATAGAGAGAAGGGAGGAGGGAAGTGAGGAGGAGGAGAAGGAACGGCGAGGCAGGCGTCGAGCGTGCCGAGCGTCGGTGTGCTGGCCTTCCTCTGCTCAGCCGATGGAGGAGGAAGGATGGGAAGAACAGAGGGGCGGGAAGACGGAGTGACAGAGCAGAGGGAGATGGAAACGGCGCAGAGCAAGGCAGTGGCGTTCCGGTGGTACTCAGCTCCGGCGACGGCGCGGCGCTTTGCTCGGCTCGGGTGACTCCGGTGGCGTGCACTGCACCGAGCTGCAGCGACTCCGGCGTGGTGCTGCGCCGGCGTAGGAGGCGTGCGCAGTGCGTGTCTCCGAGCGGCGGGGCGACCTCGGGCGCTGGCAAGGCGAAGCAAGAGAGGGATGGATGAAGAAGAGGAGGAGCTAGGGTCCGAGCTCGAGCTCGAGCTCGTCTGGGGCGAGGTTCCGCGGTGGCCATGGCGGGCTATTTATAGCCGGCGGGTGGCCACAGTAAGGCGGTTAACGGAGAAAATATCTCGCGGCCATGGCAGAGTTCCGACGGAAGAAGACATGGGAGAGAGGCGGTTCGGCACAGTGGCCCGCGGCATGGACGCGGCGTACGTACCCTACGCGGTATTCGCGCTGATGGACGGAGGTAGGAGATGAAGATGACGGGTGGGTCCCGCTTGTAAGTGAGTGAGAGGGAAGGGAGTGGTGGTGCTGTTGGCCTGCTGGGCTGTTGGCTGTGCGCTGGGTTGGGCCAAGCGGCTGTTCCGGCCCAAGCCAAGGAGAGGAGGAGAGGCGGGCCGCGGCTGTGGGCCAGAAGGGGAGGGAGGCAAGAGATTGAGCCCGAGTGGCCTTTCTATTTTTCGATTCCTTTTCTATTTCCCAGAAAATTAACTAGGCGCAATTTGATTTGGGAATTAATTAGAGAATGCAAATTCGGAAGGTTTGGAATATTTCAAGGGAAGGTCAGGTGTGATTTTCCAAGGATGATGATCAAGGAAATTATTTGGAGAGAATGCCAAGGAATTTTGGGAAGAGATCGAGAGGGAATATTCTGGTGCCAAAATAAATTCTAGAGAGCAAACAAACACGCAAGCAAGCATTCATCCAATCATTCAAGGCAATCAATCAAATAATCAAGCACATGATTAAAATGCATATGGTGAATTTTAATGCAAGGGTTTTGGGAAATTATTTTTAAATACGGTTTTGTGGGAAAATAAACTAATCAAGTTTTAATTTGTTGTAAATTATAAAAAGTTCAAATTTTTAGTGATTTTTAAAATGATGCAAAAACACGGGTGTTACAGTTTTGTACTGTGGAAAGTGCTCACGTGAACAGTGCCCATGAGAGAGAGAAGTAGCCCAAGCAGCCCACCACGGCCGCGCAATGAACAACCCCGAACACGGCCGACAGAAAAGATCGATTCAGACTCAATTTCGACTGACCCACACAGATTTGGAGGAGCCTCCGGTTGATCCTTGAGTCGTCAGATTCTCAATTTGGGGATAATGGAGCTCGATTTGGCTGAAACCAGGTCGATCCAAGCTCAACTCTCAATTCAATGGCGACGAAGACACGAGCAGGAGGCCGTGCTCAAAGCGGATAAGCGACAACCTTTTGCCCGAGTGAGTAGCCAGATCGCCTCTCCTCGATGGGCAAAGGATATTCTTGCCATGGTGGTCGAGCTTTCTCGACAAAGCAAGGGATTTTTATTATCTCTACTCTCTAATTAATCTATATCTATACCTAATAATAAAGAGAACAAATTTTGTGCATCTCTCTTGCGCGTGGCGATGCCAGGCGGGCCACAGAGGTGGAGCTCGGACACGAGTTGCACCGGCGAGGACGAGCATGGGTGTTGTCTAAAATGACGAGTGGAGCTCGAGTGTCATGACAACATGGAGCTCATGTGCATGCTGCGGTCGGAGGCAGAGCTTAGGTATGGGTTGCACCAAGCACCAAGGAGGACGAGGGCAGGCACGGGCCGAAACGACTAGGTGGAGCTCGAGCGCAACGACGATGTGGAGATCAAATGCTGGTCGTAGGCCGCAACGACGACGCGTACCGTGGAACAAACTATTCTGGTGAGGCGTAGGTTGGCCACGGGCCACAGACTGTGAGGGCATGGTGAAACTTGGCTGCAGCACGCAGGCCATGAGAATGAGGTGGAGATCAAGCGCAACCTTAAAGCGGAGCTTAGGCGCCGGCCACAGGCCACAATGGCCACGCAGAATGTTGGCCCACTGACAATCGTGCCCGTGCCGTGTGAACCACGTAGAGACGATGTGCGCGAACTGTTGTGCTTGCATAGCTAAACGTCGTTTTGTTTTCTAGTTAAGAAGCTAAAAGAAAAAAGTACGCAGCACATAGGAGCTTGGGTTAATGTCTACCACTTAGTGAGAGAAGAGACAGGAGTGGTTCAAACTCATAGACCATGGGTCCACAATGTAGTTAACAAAGTGCGAGACAAGCTATCAGAGAAATTTATGAAATTCATGACTATTTATCATAAGATGAATTATTAAAATATATGATGCATCTTTTGGACAAATCTCTAATCCTTTCAAGTTTGTATGAGTTAGAGCAAAACACATCTGATTTGAAGGCGAATTGAAATGCATGACACTTGAGTGAAATAAATTTCAAGCCAAAAGTTGTATTGTAATATCCCGATGCAACGCACCAGCATTTTTCTAGTAATAATAATCAAAAAGGGTCTGGCCGGATGGTGTCGGGTCATCGTCCGATCGGCAGCTATAAGCTCGTGTCAAGGATTTATTGGACTGTCACTGTCCAAAACGACTTTTAAATCCAATATGAAGGGAATAATTGTTTTCTCTCTCAAAAAAGAATATAATAATTATTATACACAATTATCAATTGGGTTTTGAAATAAGTTTTTTCATTCAAATGCTCACATATATAATCAATAATGCCCGAGAACATCCAAATCACACGTCACACTTTACTATGCATGAGCACTATATGAACTCACCGGGTTATTATTGCGGAAATATTTAAAGTAGGTTTACGTTGAATCTGAGTGCGTGCGAGCTCGAATTCAACTTGGTTTTATGCTGAGGAAAAAACAAAATAGTTTTAAAAACTAAAAAAGTAGTTGCCACGACTTGACGTGGTCAAGGTCATGACCAGTTGGTTACGTTATTTTATTCCAAAAGTTTCTAAAAAGGGATTTATAATTTTACAAAGGACGTTGAATTGAGGTGAGAGACTGGCAATGTTTTGTATTTTGACTGGGAAAGAACTACACATGTGTTGACCGACAGTTAACCAACACTAAAAGGGTTTATTTAAAGTTGCAAATAATTGTATAGGATTTTTTTTTGGCAAACAACATAACAAGGTGTCTGTTGTCCTTTGGGATGAGCCCACCCAAGTGGGCTCAGCTGAGGCCAACCAGACCGTGGGTGCATAAAAAAATTACCAAGCTCGCATATATATGGGTTAAGGCTGCGTTTAGTTTCCATTTTGGCCTGAAACTTTTCGTCACCAAACTTTTGGCCAGAAACTTTTCAACCCGAAAACTTTTGGGTGGGTGTTTAGTTTGATCCAAAAACTTTCAGGTCCGATTCATCACTAACTAGCACCAGCTCGGCTCCCAAAGCCAACAGCACCAGGTCTGGCACCCAAAACGCAAGGCCAAAAAGTTTTGAGACCCGTTTAGTTCCCAAAACCGAAAAAGTGGCCCAGACCTAAGTTTTTTTGGCGAACTAAACACACCCTAAAATATGCAATATCCCATTGAACGGCAGCGATCTCTTTGCCAGCCACGCTGCCCACTGCTAGCGTGCTGTTAGCTAGCGCCGCTCTACCCCGACAACCCCGCCCCACCCTCCCCCACCCCCTCTCATTTCTAATCAAACGGGGAAGACGAGACGACCCATGAGCTCTTGGCAATCAGTTTGGTCTACTCAAGCTTTTTGAAATATGTCCCGGAGCACTGATATCCGTCACAAAAGTGGAGGTATATATATGCACTGAATAAAGATTTTGCTACTGCTTGGCCTCCAGCCTCTCCATGAGAACCTTGGTTATAGAAAAGTAGATTTTATTTAATTTCCATCAAACATGATAAATCGTTGGTTGCATAGGTTATGAGCTTATGGATGTGGGCAGCAACACTTCCAAGGAATTGAAAGTCTGTTGCAGTAGGAACGATCCTTCGCTTTCCCTTCACTAGCACAGAGGATGCGACAGCTCTTATCATTGCATTTCATCGATCAGTCAGGCTTGAAGCAAGGTCAGTGGCCGCCAATGCCTACACATGCGATGCATTATCAGTAAAGAATACTGGTCGGATAAATACATATAGTGGGACTCAAAGAAGGGCTTCCTACACGGCTGGTAGGTTCCAGAATTTGAAGAGAAAATCGCAAGAAGCAAGAATGAACATGCCATCAAGTACACAGCAATCGCCAAAGGGTGCTAGATCAGTTGGTCTAGTCACTCCCTCGGCACCTCTCAGGTCCTGAGTTCCAATCTTAGTTGGAGCGAATTTTAGGCTGGGGTCTCCCCTTCAGTCCTTCCTTTCATCACAAAGTATACAGCAATCCTCTCAGATGTATCTGCTTTTATAGAACAGAATATAGAACACCTCATTAGGAACGTGTGTCGTTTGTGTCCAACATTATACTAGTACTATATTTTTTAATTAAAAATCAGATTTTGATGTTTCACTTTGTGCTCTAATAAATATTTATACTTTAATAAATACATGAGTATCCTTACCAACCACAATTTCAAATGTATATAGGTCTATGTCATGTCATGTCATACACTAGTGGTATATGATAGTCTAGAATATCTCTTAGACCTGAATACATATCTCACTATCTGATTCACATAGACATTTGTCTTCTCCATTATAGGCTTAAGCTATATTATCTGTATTTAGATCAAGATATTCTACATCTAACGATCAATGTTTTGTTTTAAAAAACATGGATTAAAATACAATGGCCCTGTTCTTAAACAATTATGTCCATATCTATGATTATATTTCTTTATGTATCGGTATCTATATCTATATCTATATCGGGTATCTATATCTATCTCTATCTCTATCTCTATATCTCTCCAAATATAAATAGAACTATTATGTCAGGATCTTTATCTGGCAACATATTGAGTGCAAATTGGTTTCTCAGTGCAACCTTGCAAACTCAGTTGGGGACATTGTTTTTGCACCTAGGGGCATATGTCCCCATGTGCATCATTTCAGGGAGGCAAAATTTCAACATCCTCAACTGCACTAGACATTCCCAACTGAAAATTTTAACATCTTCAACTACACTAGACATTCGGTTTGTGAAACTAAGTCATTTAGTGGTGTTATCTCATGAATAAGTGCACCATTATCAAAAAAGCAAAGATGGCCATACCACACTTCTGACACATTAAGTAACCAATATCCTACTCCTATTGTGGCTTTCAGCAGATGCACCCTTAATTACCTCCCAATTTGATGCATCCCACATATTGTCAATTATAATGAAGTACCTAGAGAAAATAAGTTCAAGTTATCTAAAGTTGTGCATGAAGTATCATAAAACTGGCAGCCTAACTAGTGAACTCTAAGATGTGGAGAACTAGTAGTTCCAATGTTGTGGTTTATGATATCATCCTTGCCGGAAACCTTCAAGTGGATATATATATATATATATATATATATATATATATATATATATATATATATATATATATATATAGGAAGAGGTTTTCCTACTCCCCGGGAGTAGTTACTCTCCATCTTCAAAACAACATATTGCGTATATGTTTATACTTGTTTATCACTTTGAGTATGTTTATATACTCATACTAAGATACTTCAAATCTTCCTACGCGAAAAAAATTTTAAAGGAACCCATACTTTTTAATATATTACGAAAATACCACTGACTGTAGTATATAAAATAAGTATAACCACATACTCTATATATGCGTGCATACTTGATATATATACTACCATAGATGGTCTAGTATGATCATATACTTCATGTACATATATTTCTTTCGGTCATATACACCTTAAATCTAGAGATATTAACATAGGAGTAACTACTCCCTAGGAGTAGGATAGAATTTCCCTATATATATATATATACATATGGGAGAAAAACCTTGTTTCAATTGGTCTTCGAGATGCCTAAATCATCATGCAGCATTAGAAATAATACTGTCTACTATAATTTGTGGAGCTATATATATAGGGCAACTAGTTGTGTTGCCCATCCGAGTAGGTATAGCAATAGATATAGCTCTTAGGCTCCTATCCCTATCCTAGGGCATAACCCATGTGAAGAGTTCTTTTGTCATGGCAGCCAAAGGCTAGAACTGGTTGGGAGAAGATGCCTCCATTCTCAAGTTTAACTAGGTTTAGGAAAAACAGTGTCAATATTCGTATATCTAAATATACTTATTATGAATATATTCCATGATTAATTAAGGAATACTTAATAAGCATCACAGATATTAGTAATTTTATATATCTAGTACTATATCTATTATTTGTAATATAATAATAAAGAATTATGTTTCTCTGTAAGGAGATTGGTATTGTTGCACTAGCTTTAAAGTCCAATTGTTATGTTTATCCCTTGTTCTTTTGTCTAGCGGGAGCCTGGTAAGTTGAGTCCTGTTACTGATCAAACACTTTAGAGAAATCATTTCACTTTTGCAAATCTATGATAGGTAGTCACTATAAAATTAAATTATTCTAAACTTTCATATCCAATGACAAAAATTGAAAAATTTTTGAAAGGAAAAGTCTCACTATGATAACATTGTTTTTGCCCCTAGGGGCATATGCTCCCATGTGAATAGTTCGTTCGTGACGGGTTAGCCTCCATGGTTTAACAGTGCTAGTCAAAATCTGATGTTGACACTACATCAAAGTTAAGCATGTCACTAGTACAAACATTATGAAAGTCTGCAATTTGTCGCCCCATGGTTATAAGTGATAATATTTCTATCAATTAGGCTAGATAAGCATTTCTTCTTGTTATTTAGAAGGTGCAGTAGCAAATATTTCTTAATAGAACTTGATGGGCATTGATCAGCAATACGGGAAGCTATGGTAAGTGTTGGCATTTTTAACGTCACTGCAATAAATCTCAATTTCCTATCCCACGCAATGACGCTAAAAATGTTGGTATTAATTAACTTGCCTTTAGCAACTAGCCACAACCCTCTTTTACCCTTACTCCCAACTATGAAACTAGGTTGCCATCCCCAATTGTAAAGCTAGGAATAAATATTGGTACTAAATCTTATTATTTTATATGACTAGGTAGAAATAAATAAAAATAAATACAAACTAAGAATAATTCTGTAAGCGGATAGATAATTATACCATTGTAGCATTTTACCTAGAGTATTACCAGGTTGTTATTTATATTTTACCACTGGAAAGGCATTGCTAAGAAGCTACTCTATAGTATTGATAACACTTATATATGCAGTAAATAAGAGATGTAGCCAATGTCAACTCTCTTCAATAACAGGAATGTGTCACAAGATAAATAATATATAAATGAAATAATAATAATAATAAGCCATTGATCAGTCATCTTCTAATGATACTAATTCACTCATAGCAATTCTAGACATGTTAAGGTCGTCTAATCATTTAATAGAGAAATAACTCCTAAGTATTCAAGCTACAGTCAAAGCTACTTCATTTAATGCAGGTATGTCTAACAATCATTGCTAAGTTATACTACTATAGTTCCCTAACACATCGGAGCAATGTACAGGAAAAGATGAGTACAGGAATCTCATATATATAAATATACTCTTAACCTGACAATCCCACTCTACCAATCCACCATACGGGGAAAGGCCTACAAAGGACTCAATGGGTCTGTCACACCCACGATCTACCTCACTGCACGGCACGACTAGGGATATTCGCAGATAAGTAATGCATCGAGGCACCATGCCTACGCACAACCTACCACTCACCAACCGATCGAATTGATGAACGCTATACGAACCAGTGCATGAATATAATAGCAAACTAACTATACTAGACATATTAAAGTAGACAATGAACAATGCAATCAAGAACATAATAATGAAGAATAATGTTGCTAGTAATGATTGTACAAACGCAGATATTACAATAAGAAAGAAAAGCTTAAGAACTATACCAGACTCTTTTCTTCTTGACAACGTCGGGAATCCAAGATCGATGAAGAACTAGACTTCCTCTACTCTAGATTGAACTATGCTAAACTATGAACTAGAAGGCTATGAGGAACTAGAACTTGAAGCTCTAAATGACTTGATCACCAAATGACTCGAGTTGGAATGAATTGAATGAATTAGGGTTTTCTAGGGGGGTCTGGCTCCGCTTATATAGCCCGGTGGGATGCACGACAGCCGTTTGATCAAACCGACTTCACGTAGGGCTAAGATTGATCCTCAAAGGTGGTGGAAGAAGACTCTAGAAGGGAGGAGAGGCTTCCCCTCATAGGGGGTCGGCCGGCATGGCTGGTGGGGCCGGGCGGCCCCATCTGGAAGTGGCTCGTGCTCCCTTTTGCTCTAGTGTCTTCTAGATCCTTCTAGGGTAGTTTGGCGTATTCTTGAGTTGTGGATAATTCTGTGGTGTAGATTTGTAGTTATGCTCCTTTTTCGATGTTTTCTGGATTAGTCTCTGGTAATTAATAAATCACCAAAACTCATGAAAATTGTTAGATAAAACCCTAGCCTTCTAGATATTGATGTATGTTTTATGCCTTTTGATATATAAAATGTTGACGCTATCCACCGTCAACAACTCCCCCAAGCTTACCTTTTGCTAGTCCCTTAGCAAAACTTAGAGTTGGATCAGGAGTTGCTATAAAGCTTTCATTCTAACAAGTACACATGCTCTCAAACAAAAATTTTCCCCTGGATTAAACAAAACTGCTCTAACTTTTAAGCTCACCCATATTACCTTTAACTATGGAGCTTTTAACTTTCACGTGGGTCTTGAGTAATTGAAAGATAGAACAATCAAGTCAAGCACTATATCTCAAATTCTTTACTCAACTAGTATTCCAGAGTTTTGCAAGTTTTCGCAATAAAACTCAGAGCTTAATTGTATGACACCCTCAATCTCTCAAAGTATATGGTATTTATGGATCTCACTGAGGCATCTATGATGTCATGTCTTTCTAATTCTAAGGATTATAGTGGGGTTTATAGGAGTGGCATTAAACAAGGATAAACATATTTGCAATTCATATATTGTAAAGTCAAATAATGGATCTATAGAGAATCAAGTCATACAATCAAATCAAGATGTGCACGTGTGTGGAATATGGTGGATAGGTGTATATGTGGTGGCTAATCCTAATTCTACTTTTGCTCTTCAAAATAAATCTCTCTTCTTTCTTAGACTCAGAACTTCTCAGGAAAATATGGGGTATCTTTATTCTTTCTTTCTTTTCTTTTTCTTTTCTCTTATTGGGAGGCGGGCATCTGAGTACCCATTGTTTTAATGCTGGGATACTTGTCCATCTTTTACTTCTTTTATTTTTAA
This sequence comes from Chrysopogon serrulatus, assembly GCA_015844335.1. Lineage (NCBI taxonomy): Eukaryota > Viridiplantae > Streptophyta > Magnoliopsida > Poales > Poaceae > Chrysopogon > Chrysopogon serrulatus. The sequence continues at coordinate 20,219 of JADLZL010004831.1, read as the reverse complement.
TATTTTTGTATAGCCACATGCATCCTTAGATACAATAATTGATTAAGAGATAACAATAAAGAAGTTAGAGTAAATAAACAAAGGCTGTCCTATGGGTTTATGTATATTTTTAGGTGTTGTCTCCCAGTGTAGGAGAAAAATATTTTGAGGTGGATGTGGATAAAAAATGGGAAATGGTTGCGCTTACTCTTAGGGTAAGAGTAATGCATATGTGGATAGAGTGTGTGTGAGTGATCTTGATTTTAAAAGCATGACAAGGCTCTCTTAAGTATACACAAAGGTTGACTAAACTCAATGCAAAGCAAGTAGCATAAATGAGCAAAGGTTTCCTATTCTAAATATGTATCATATATGGTTTTGATAGGAATTCAACTTTATCATACAAGAGCTCATCATGTAAGGTTTTGAATTTTTCAAAAGATAAATCTCTAGAATTTAGCATTGTTAGGAATAAGATAAATAGCAGCTCAGACTCTCTTATATCATATCCGTCAATCACCTAGATTTAGCTCAAGCATATTACTGCACAAGTTTCAGGTTCAAAGTAAATTCTTGTATTAAAGCAATTGTGTCCAAAACTTAGGAGAACTCAAGGTTGAAAACTAAATACTTGAGAGAATTCTAACAGAGCAACTATTCATCATCTCCAAGACAAAATTTCTAGTTCATAGTTGACTCTAAACACACTATAATTAACTAAGACTGACTAAGACTTCTTTTTATTGGTTTTTAAATTTTATTTAACTAAAGACTCATAGAAGACTCAATAGACATAGACCTTCATGTGCCCACATATTTTTTGGTATTTTATAACTATAAAACAGACTCGATAAATCATGTAGGTATAGTTACCTAATAACTAGGGGATGCTCCTCCCCCAAACTAGATGTTTGTCATATTTTGTTTTGAATGATCTTTAGAGTAAGATTAGCAGTGGTGGCCACTGACCGGTCTCACTTCTTAATTGTATAATCCTGCAAAGGTATACTCCAACAAAAAAACCAAAACTCAAGGTTTAAAAATAATAATGGGTTAGCGGTCAGCCAAATGTGTAATTGATTATCTTTATGAGCAGATATAAATATAGCAAGATTCTTATTATTTTTGTTTTTTTCTATTTATAATGCAAGGAAATAGAAATTTATTTTTGTACTACTATAGTGAATATTCTTACGGGGTAAACCATAAGCCTAATACTTTGGAGCTTTTTAAAATTTTATAATAAAGCAAGAAGGGATTTTTATTTTCTTTTTAAACATGCAAAAGAGTAAATGTACTAAAGTAATTAGATAACTACCATTATTACCTTATGGTAAGGGTGCGGAGTTTAAAGTCTACCGACAGGACTAGGTCAGAAAGAATACTTACTTGTAGGATTCATTATCTGAGGAAACCTCAGTCAATTCTCCGTCTTGCCATGATGTCACTTTATTCTCTTCCAACCATCTTTGATTTTGTTCTTGTATTTCTCTTGCTTCTTGCTCGGCGATTTGCTCTATTCTCTCAGCTTCTTTGTCCCACTCGCTCCAGCGAGGTTCTATTGCTTCTTGTTTAGTAATTTAGTCCATGTACCTTGTAGCTTCACTAGGATAGTCCTCTCCTTCTTTCCTTGGGAGCATATTTGCTCTACGGTGGGATCGGCGTCTCCTGTTTTGTATCTTTTGGGACGAATTGATGTTAGTATAACTATTAAAGTCACAATGCACCTTTCCAACGGGTAGATGGAAGTGAACTTGTCCAGATCTCATGTAGAGGATTGCATTGGCGGTGTTGAGAAAAGGTCTTCCTAGGATGATAGGTGTATCATCATCTTCCTGCATGTCAAGAACCAAGAAATCCGCGGGTATATAATAATCTTTAATCTTTACTGCGACGTTCTTTACTATGCCTTCTAGGAATCTTGTTGATAGGTCCGCTATCTGCAGCTGTATATAGGTTGGGTATAACGGTTCATCACCAAATAAATAATTATACGCTACCTTTGATATGATGTTGACCCCTGATCCAATGTCACAAAAGGTCTTAGGAAAAACCATTTGCTTGATGGTGCACTCAATGGTCGGGACTCCTGGGTCCTCTCTCTTGACAATGTATGGTGGTGCTAATAGGTGGTCATATTCGGTGTTAACCGAATTGATCAGTTGAACCGTCTCTTCTGGAATTTGGCTAAGCTCACTCTTCCTCCTTCTTCTATTGTTATTGTTTTTCTTTTTCTTAGGTTCGGCTGATTATTGGGCTTGTTCGTATGGCTTCTGTGGGAATGCAGGAGTTGTGAGGATGTGGTTCTTGAATGAGAACATCTCCTTCTTGTTCTTGATAGAAAACACAATCTTGGCGTGCTCTGCATAGATGATGGCTTTAGTTGTGCATAAGAATGGTCGGCCTAGTATGATAGGTGGTCTTTTATCTCCTCCAGTCTCCATGACTACAAAGTCAATGGGGACATAGGATTGTCCCACTCGAACAATAGTTTCTTCCAAAATTCCTTTGGGGTAGCAAATGGATTGATCTGTAAGCTACAAACGCATGGTTGTGTACAACAAAGGATCTCCTAAAATCTTTTCATAAATTACCTTAGGCATAATGTTGACACTTGCGCTGAAATCACAGATGGCCTCTAGAAAGGTGTGATATTCTATCGAAATAGGAATGACAGGTCTCCCAGGGTCTCCTTTCTTTTCAGGGAGTGAGTGGTCAATCCACTGCACATCTGCTGGTTGAGTGTAATAATGACCTACATTGTGAATATCGATAAGATTTGCAGTTTCTAAATCTTCTAGTTGGTCCGGAGCCTTACCTTTTTTCATTAGAGGAATAGTAGCTGCCAGTTGAGCTAATTGTGATTCTAACATTTTATCGAAGCTGTGCTGGTTTTTAATGGCAGAAGCAAAAGTATCTAATCTAGTGTTTATGTTTTCTAAAGCTTTATCATTTAAGGTTACCTTTTTAAACATTTGGTCTAGTAATTTAGATTGACTAGCAACTAGATCTCGAAAAGGTGGTAAATTATAATTGCTGTAATTATTGTTACCTTGAAAATTACCTTGTCGGGGTTGCTGATTCCATCCTTGATTTGATTGATTCCATCCTTGACCTTGTTGAGGACGATAGTTGGTGTTGTTGATGTAGTTCACGACCTCTTGGATTTCAGGACAGTTGACTGTTGAATGTCCTGTGTTTCCACATTCTTCACAAGTCATGTAAGAATCATTAATATGCATGACTTCTCTCTTCTCAGTGACTCGTGACTCTATCCTCATGCTTCTTCATAATGAGGTCTAGCTTTTTAGTGAATGTATCGACCTCCTTGAGATGATGAGTGCCTCCTCCTCTCTTATGAGGTTGAGTGCGTTCTTCATTCCAGCTTTGATTTGAGGCCATCTTCTCAATGAGTGCTGTTGCATCAGCGAGCTTAAGTGACAAGAAAGCTTCTCCAGCTGCAGCATCCATGGACTCACAAGTACTAGAGACTAGTCCATGATAGAAAGTCTGCATAAGTAGCCAATCCTCCATTCCATGATGAGGGCATTCTGCAATGTAATCTTAAAAGTGTTCCCATGCTTCGGCGAACGATTTATCATGTTGTTGTTGAAAACTTGAGATCTTCCCACGCAGTGGTCTTGCCTGTTGGAAAGAATCTGGCCAGGAAAGCAGTAGAGCATTTGTCTCATGTAGTGTTGGTTGTCTTGTTGTTATAGAACCACTGTTTTGCTTTTCTAGTAGTGAAAATGGGAATAGACGAAGTAAGATAGCATCTTTTGGTACATCTTTGATCTTGAAGGTGCTGCATATCTCCAGAAAATGTTGTAAGTATGCACTTGCATCTTCATGTGCCTTTCCACAAAACTGATTTGTTTGCACCATAGTGATGAGCGCAGGCTTGAGCTCAAATCCATTATTTCCGATATTGACATTAGGGCCAGTACGGATGTTGGCGGTTGTTGGAGCAGAGAATTCACGTAGCGTCTTCTCAGCCATAGCTTCAAAAACTGGTGTCAAGTTAGCTTCTAATTCTTCTCCTTCGGATGATGGAGCTTGCTTTTGTGAAGAACAAGTTTCAGTGGAGGGTGTTCTTAATGGTGATTCAAAAATGTCCCTAGTTATTGCAAACTTTCTTCTTCGTAAGAGTTTCTCTGGATCTTCGGCGTAATTGTCCGGGAGATCAAAAACCATTCATTCATTCATTACCCTGCATATGATACACAAGTAGATAGAACAAGGGCAAGACTGTTTGAGTTAGAGGTCAATTGGGTGATCGATATTATTGTGGTGCATATGGTTATCAATACTTTCCCTAAGTTTATTAGCCTTCCCCGGTAACGGCGTCAAAAATGCTTGTTGGCATTTCTAACGTCACTGCAATAAATCTCAATTTCCTATCCCACGCAATGACGCTAAAAATATTGGTATTAATTAACTTGCCTTTAGCAACTAGCCACTAGCCTCTTTAGCCTTACTCCCAACTATGAAACTAGGTTGTCATCCCCAATTGTAAAGATATGAATAAATATTGGTACTAAATCTTATCATTTTATGTGACTAGGCAGAAATAAATAAAGATGAATATAAACTAAGAATGATTCTGTAAGCGGACAGATAATTATACCATTGTAGCATTTTACCTAGAGTATTACCAGGTTGTCATTTATATTTTACCACTGGAAAGACATTGCTAAGAAGCTACTCTATAGTATTGATAGCACTTATATATGCAAAGTGAATAAGAGATGTAGCCAATATCAATTCTCCTCAATAATAGGAATGTGTCATAAGATAAATAATATATAAATGTAATAATGATAATAAGCCATTGATCAGTCATCTCCTAATGATACTAATTCACTCATAGCAATTCTAGACATGTTATATATTATTTGTTCGCTTCCTTTTGCTCCTTTTTGCTCCAGTGTCTTCTAGATCCTTCTAGGGTAGTTTGGCGTATTCTTGAGTTGTGGATAATTCCATGGTGTAGATTTGTAGTTATGCCCCCTTTTTGGTGTTTTCTGGATTAGTCCCTGGAAATTGATAAATCACTAAAACTTATAGAAATTGTTAGATAAAACCCAGCCTTCTAGATATTGATATATGTTTCATGCCTTTTGATATATAAAATGTTGACGCTATCCACCGTCAACAGTAAGGAGCATGCTTTGTGAATCCAAGTTGTTTAATGCTAAAAGATAAACAATTAGTCAATGTATAAGGAAGGTGCTAATCAGATTCGTGCAATATTTTAAATTCTCCAACAAATCCTTGGTGAGCTAGATAACAACATGTTGATCAGATTGCAAAGGTAATGGCATCAATTTCAAAATGCTTTCTCCAAAGCATTTATCACCTCCAACTGTATGGTGGCAAAACACTTTCTATCATAGTAGTTTCCTACGTGGATGGGGTCATCCTCCTCTAATAAAACAGAGACCATATAGTAGAGCAAACTTTTTCTTTCACTACTTTGTACTCTTTGTAATTTGTATATATACATGTACAGCTCTGAATGAATGAATCGAGCATTCTTCTCACTTCATTCTCTTACATGAGCAAATCTGCTTTCTAGCCCAGAAGACAATCAGTAATCCGATCAATGATTGGTTGAACTTGTTGCTTCGTCAATTTCCACAAGGAAAGTGGGACTCCTAGACATTTGCAAGGGAAATCTGATAGTTTTTTTTAGCAGAAAACCATAGGGAAAAAAACCCCAGCACCAAAGTAAAAAGCCAAACAAAGGTTCCAGAGGGAGTCACCAAGGGGGTGACAACAGAGAACACCAACTCACAAAAAAGAAGAAAACAAGAGAGAAAGAGAAAATAAAACAGAACCTAGAACTAAGAACTAAACTAAACTAGACTAAATCTAAACTAAGAAACCTAAACTAGAAACAGAAGGGCTGCAGGGAGAAGAAAGAAGCAAGTTACAAGCTATTCAGCCAGGCTAAGATTGATGAATGCAATGATGACTTGATTCTGTGACAATGAGTAGTGACTTGATGCTTGAATATAGCCTTCCAAGAGCTCAAACTGGGAGCCTTGCCATAAAAAATGACAACATTTCTTTCCTCCAAGATGCAATGCGTAGAGATCATGAAAATTTCCATAAAGAAAGGGACCTGGAAGTTTTCTTTGGTGACTAAAGTCTTTGAGAAGGGCTGCCAGAATATGGCCAGATTATCCCAAGGATGAACCATTTACATGTAGTAGCAGGGCAATCAAAGAACAAATGCTCAAGAGTTTGTTCCACATTGTCTTGACAAAGGACACAGTTATAACGTTCTTGCAAAAATTTCTTTCTTCTCTTGAGAATATTACGAGTATTAAGCCTGTCATTCAGCAGTAGCCAAGCAAAAAAAACTTAATGCAGGGAATGCATTTGGATTTCCAAATCCATCGAATGTGAGGAGGGGTGACAATGCTCGTGAAATGATAATGATAAAAATAGTTGGCCGAATAGGTGCTTTTTCCCCAAATGAATGTCCAATGATCTTTTTTAGGTATGGAAGCCAATTGGAGAGAGGCAACATCTTCAGAAAGGAGCTGTAATTCATTGAAGGCTTGTCTAGTCATGGGAATTCTGAACAGATCCACTAAATTGGGAGTGTTGATGACCATCTGAACAGAGATGACTGCCTCTTTTGCAAACCCATACAGTGAAGGGTATTTGACCGACATCACACTTTCAAGTACAAGATCATCACTGACACTGTCCCCTATTCCAGGATTACAGTAAGCAATGCCTCTATATGTGATATGTAGTCTTAGGATATCTTTCCACCAAAAAGAACCTTTTTCCCTCCTAAGGTGTGGAACACCATCACCATAATACCTTTGCCACAGTAGATTAACCCACTGGACATTTTTCTTATTGTAGAATTTGTCCAGCTGCTTTAAAAGGAGGGCTTCATTATGCAAAGTTAGATCCATAACACCAAGCCTCCCCTTATCTTTAGGTCTCATGAGTATGTTCCAAGCAGCCAAATTGTAACCTTTTTTCTTGAAATCACTTCCTCTCCATAAACAATCTTTTCTATATTTATCAATAGCCTCAATGACAGCCACAGGGATTTTTAAAGAGCATAAAAACTAGGTGGGGAGAGATGAGATAACTGAATTTATAAGTTGCAGCCTTGACAGTGGAGATGTTCCTGTATGGTGATTGTGTCCTCCTCTGAACATTGGATGGGGAAGCCATTACTTTTTTGCACATATGTTCTCAGCCCCGAGGCATCCTCAAAAAGCTGAAGAATATCTAGTATGATACCTATATCATTGGCCGAAGGACTCAAAGGACATAGGAAGATTACCACTTCATCAGCATATCTATATGTGGTGCTGCAAGGCCTGTCTAGCTAGCGGTTGCAATAGTCCCTCATCATATGCTTTCTTGACCATATAACATAAGACATCCATGACCAAAATAAATAACATTGGAGTATTCATTAATGTTATACAATTAATTTATTAATCTAATAAGATATATATGTATTTTATGTAATCTTTTCTTGAGATGTGATCTTAATTTGTGGATGCTATATTGGTATAATACGCAACCAGGATCATGTGCCTTAATGTGGATGGCATCTCCCAGAGATCATCGAGGTCAATTTTCTTAAATCGGGTTGGTCAAGGGAATGACACTTGATTTAGGTAATTAACGGTATCCCTGCACAATCTGTTCGGTAAATTTTTTAATAGATAAATTAGGTAATGATTGACCCGGCTATGATCTAAGGGGAAGATTTTTTTAAAAAAAATGTTGGCTTCCTATGAACACGAAGCTATGCAGTGACTCCTAACAAGTTTGCAATAAAGTTCAATCTCAGAGTTAAGGTCTTGTTTTGCTTCCTATGTTCATGTCTAATAAGGAAGACATGTGGGGGACGTCGTTCCTGAAGCAATAGGAACTTCTTCGAAATATCACCTTAGTCAGACTAAGTTTTACATTGAATGATATCACCTTAGCCAGACTAAGTTTTACATTGAAACGTAGGATTATGACTAATATTGGAACTGTTTCATGGGTTACAGGACAAGCCTTTATTTTGCTTGGATTGTGTTGTAGAGTTTGAATTATCCATATATTTGCTTAGACACAGTCCGGATCCCACCTTTTTAGCTTGTTTTTTTTTTTTTGTTAAGTCTCTTGTTAAAACGTTGGGATGGCAAGATGTGTGCACACTGTGTGATTACCTTTCTTCTTCCTTGTCCAATTTGTATAACCAAAATATCCCCCCAGTAGCTTTTGGCCTCTACCAACCTTGGCTACCGCCATCCTCCACCACACACATCTCCTATTGCCGCCTGCTCCATTCCGCCTATCACCAGTGTTCTAGCCACTCACCTACTCCGGCAGTGGCGAAGCGCGTTGCCCATATGAATAAGAGGGCAGGCCCCGTTTGGCCTTACTACCCTCCAACCCTGTCTACTGGTGACCACGCCCATCTATATTGCCCTCCAATACCCAACCACTGGTGCTATGCCACCTTGCGTCAACACTCTTGAACAACCACCATTGCCAGACCGACTACCATTGCGAAAAGAAATCCAAATCCCCTTCCATGGCTATAAGCCACTGGAGGCCTCCCCTGGAAACCCAAATCTTAATATGCTCTACCTCATAGCCGTTGTCCTCATATCCAGTGCCGTCGAACGGGAGCAACCTCGCTGCCGGCCACGCTGCCCACTGCTCACTAGCGCCGCTCTCTACCCCCTGCCTCCCCTCATCCTAATCAGACAAAGAAAGATAAAGCGACCCAGGAGCTGCTTGGCAATCAATTTGGTCTACTCAAGCTTTCAAAATATGTCCCAGGGCATTGATATCTGTCGCAACGAATGGCGGTATGTGCACTCAATAAAGATTTTGGTACTCCTTGGCCCCCAGCCTCTCTCCATAGATTTTGGTACTCCTTGGCCCCCAGCCTCTCTCCATGAGAACTTTGGTAATACAAAAGTAGATTTTATTTAATTTTCATCAAACATGATAAATCTTTCGTTGCACAGGTTATGAGCTTATGTATGTGGGCAGCAACACTTCCAAGGAATGGAAAGTCTGTTGCAGTAGGCACGATCCGTCGCTTTTCCTTCACTAGCACAGAGGATGCGACAGCTCTTATCATTGCATTTCATCGATCCATCAGGCTTGAAGCAAGGTGGACAGTGGCCGCCGATGCCTACACAACATGCGATGCATTATTAGTAAAGAATACTGGTTGGATAAATAAACATCCTAAAAATGTCAAAAGAGAAAAAAACGTATTGGGACTCAATGTGGGCTTCCTACACGGCTGGCAGGTCCCTGAGTTTGAAGAGAAGATCGCAAGAAGCAAGAACGAACAGGCCATCAAGTACACAACAATCCTTCCTCCCATGTCGATCCTGATGAGCGCCATGCGAAGGTAATATTTCTACCCTTTCCTTTTTGCAAGGCGGAGAGGTGAGGATTAATTACTTGTCTCAGATGTATGTGCTTTTATAGAATGCAATATAGAACACCTCATCGGGAACGTGTGTGTCGTGTGTGTCCAACATGATACTAGTACAGTGTATTGTGTAATTAAAAAATAAGAAATAAGAATTTGATGTGTCAGTTTGTGCTCTAATAAATATTTATGCATAGTTTAATAAATACGTGCATATCCGTACCAACCTCAATTTCAAATATACATAGATCTATATCATGTGATGTCATGTCATACACCAGTGGTATATGAGAGTCTAGAATATCTCATAGACCTGGATACATATCTCACTATCTAGTTCACATAGTCATTTGTCTTCTTCATTATAGGAAGCTATATCTATGTTTAGATCAAGATATGTATATATGCTACATCTAACAATCAATGATTTGTTTCAAAAACAATCATAGATCAAAATACAATGGCTTTGTTCTTAAAGAATTATGTCTAAATATGTGGCTATATCTATCGGTATTTATATCTGTATCTATATCTATCTCTATCTCTATCTCTATCTCTATCTCTATCTCTCCGAATATATATAGAACCATTATGTTAGGATCTCTAACTAGCAACATACTGGGTGCAAAATTGGGTTCTCACTGCAACCTTGCAAACTAAGATGTATACCGTTCGAATTGAAATGTGCAGCACACATGAATCGCTCCTGCTCCTAGCAAATTTTACGTGCGAGCCCCCGTGTTAGGCAAGGCCCTTTTCGCTCGCCCCCCTCCCTTTCGCATGGCACCGCCCCTGAGTTTTGCTAGAGATATCAGTCTTAGCTGTTTTTTCGCCAGGGTTGCCTCCACTGCATGAGCAAAACGAAGTTTTTTCGCCAGCAGTGGAGACCTCCATTTTTGAAGGGAACAGATGAAGCGTAACGAGTGGGAAAGCCGTTGTCCTCATATCCACCGCCGTCGAACGGGGGCAACCTCGTTGCCGACGATTCTGCCCATTGTTCACTAGCGCCGCTCTACCCCCTCCCTCCCCCTCATCCTAATCGGGCATGCTTTTGAAATATGTCCGGAAGCATTGGTATCTGCCGCGACTTATCTGATGCACTTAATAAAGATTTTTCTACTCCTCGGATCCAGACGCTCTTAACAAAAAAAATAGACTTTATTTAGTTTCGATCAGACATGATAAATCTTTCATTGCACACAGGTTATGGATTTATTTATCTGGACAGCAACACTTCCAAGGAATTGAAAGTCTGCTGCAGTAGGCATGATCCTTTGCTTTCCCATGCATCTCACAGAAGATGCGACAGTCCTTATCATTGCATTTCATCAATGCATCAGGCTTGAAGCAAGGTGGACAGATGCCGCCGATGCCTACACATGCCATGCATATTATTGTCAGTAAAGAAAGATTGGATTGGCCGGCTAAATAAATATTCTAAGAATGTCAAAAAATCATAGTGCGACTAAAAGTAGGGCTGCGTACACGATTGGCAGGTCGCAGAGTTCGAAGACAAGATCACAAGAAGCACGAACGAACAGGCCATCAAGTACACAGTCCTTCCCATGTCGATCCTGGCTAGTGCCATGCGAAGATAATGTTTCTATCTTTTACCTTTTACGAGGCGAGGAGGCGAGATTACTTGTGCAGATGTAGGTTCTTTTATAGAAAAACTCGTCAGGAAAGTATGTCAGGAAAGTATGTGTTGTCTGTGTACTCCGATTTTTTTTTTTTTTTTTTGAAATAGTACTCCGATATTTAAAACCAGGATTTAATATTGAGTAGTATGTATTTGGTTCGAGTAATCACTCTATTCTAAACGGGACAATAATGCGTCGTGAATCCATTCCTTATATCCAGTGGAATGTCTTTAGTTCTTGTACTAGTACTAATTATTAGCTTGTGACGAATGAAGTAATAATACATCAAACTATTTCATTCCAGAAACCAAATATAAAATATGAGAAATAAAATATAAGATATGAGAAATAAATAGATGATCTATATCTATTTGAGAAAAGTTGTTCTTGTACTAGTACTAATTAATATTTATATCTATATTTTTATCTATATCTATATCTATATCTATGTATCTCTCTTTTCTATATATCTATGTATCTCTCTTTTTTCTCTATGTATATAGGCTCAAACTTATCAAGAAAAATAAAAAAAAAACCTCTGTATAGTAACTATCTATATCTATATCTATATCTATATCTATATCTATATCTATATCTCTACCTAATAATAAAATATCAAAATTTTAGCCCATCTATTTTCGTCCATCCATTTTTTTTTTTCCATCAATTTTTTGGTTCGTCTCCTTATAACTATGGATATCTTGCTTATATGAGACTCGTGTCTAGCATGATATGGAGTCAGGTTCTAAAACGGATTTGTTCATATATGACTCGAACTCATCATCGAGTCCTAAACTAAATAGAAAATTATTAGATAGAGATATAGGCAAAATTTCTCCTCTTTTTTTACTGGTCTAATCCATATTTATTTTCATCAACTCTGTCCTGCACTCAAAATCAGAATATATCGACTCATGTACAAAATCCATTAGGACACGAGCAAATTTCGATCTACTCTTGCCGTTCCTTAGCTTCCACATACAATACTCCCCCCGGTCCTATTAATAAGGCGAACACGTAAAACAAGATTCAACAATCTTTGCCCAATAATTTGGTGGACAACGTTTAGATAATATAATATAAACTTAATATGGTCAAATTCATGATCAAATGTACTATCCAATAATCATAATTTTATAATCATAAAAATTATAATGTACAATAAATGAATGGTCAACTTATAATTTAGATAACTGTGTCATGTTTGACTATACCTTATAAATAGGACTGGGGTAGTAGTATGCACCGATCTATACTAGGTATCGGCATCTCATGTACCACCACTTACCAAATCAAGGCCCATAAATACATAATGGGGCCAAAACGAATCAATAAATTTGTTGTTTCTTCTCCTAAATCCACAGCAATAAAAAGATGGTACAATCAATTCCTACGCCGTCTATACATGAATCGATCGAAGATGAAATTGAACAAAGAATCGAATCGAGATCGGAGCAAAAATCAAATCGACTAGATCAGATGCAGTCGCGCCTCAGTGCGTCATGCTGCCGTCGCTGCACTGTTGTCTCTGCACCTCCGGCCAGGTGCCCGCGCCGTTGACTCCCCACACACAAGCCGCCAGGTGCGCGCCGCGCCTTTGACTCCCCACGCACACAAGCGGCCATGTGCGCCTGCGTCGCTGGCCACCTAGTCTGAGATGTCGTGCCGTTGCCAGTATCCTCCAGAGCGTATGCTGTAGTGGTCGAGGTCACAGATGAAGGACGCCATCGCCGGTGTGCAAATTAGGGTGCCATCATCACTGTCGCCTGGATCTGGTCCTCCACGGATCGAATCGAATCCTGAGCAACACTAGCCGGCCAGGTGCCTATGCTATCGACTCCCAACGCACACGCGGCCAGATGCGCACTACACCTTCGAAGGCGGCCATTGCCGAGATCCTCCAGAGCACATGCTGTGGTGGTAGATGTCACGGATGAAGGACGTCATCACTGGTGTGTAGATTATTTGGGTGTTGTCACTAGTCGCATGGATATGGGCACTGCTACCGCAGCTAGCATCGCGTGGATCCGGTTTCTGCACGGATCGAGATTTGGTGTCACTGGTAGCTCTGTGGCAATGCACGGGTATATTTGCTAGTATAATAGTAAAGAAGCAAAATTTCTCCCCCTTTTTTGGCATCATTTTTTTGATATGACGTCCTCTAATCAACTCCGTGAATATGAGAAACTATGTTTGTTTGTTTACCTATAGCCTCACAGATAACCTGGATCAGTTAGGTATCCTAATCCAATATATATATCGATCCCAAGTAAGCTGAATCTAATCGAAACAAATAGAATAGAAGGTAATTAAATTTCTGTCATGGTAATTTTTCATGCCTCCGTGTATTCCTTTTCCAGTTCGGGTTCCGTCCGTACTTCTATCCTTTTCCAGTTCAGGTTCCATCCATATTTCTGCGCCTATGTTCCATCTGCTTCAGGGACCGTTCGGTTTACACCAATCCAGACCATTCCGGTCAGTTTTGACCGGGAACAATTCGCATATTATACAAATCATCAAAGAGCAACCGGCCAGAAGAGTTCCCTTCCACTACCCGAACGAGCCCTCAATGAACAGCCTATGTTCCATCTGCTTCAGGGGCCGTTCAGTTTACACCAATCCAGGCCGTTTCGGCCAGTTTTGACCGGGAACAATTCCCACGTTATACACATCATCGAAGAGCAACTGGCCAGAAGAGTTCTCTTCCACTAACCGAACGAGCCCTCAATGAACGTGTGCCATCTGTCTTTCGCTTCCCCGTCCATGTTCCATCCACATTTTTTTTCTAGCAAGTCCACCCCTTTAAAGTCCCAGGGGCAAAAAAAACACCCACACCTATGAAAAAAGCATATAATAAAAATTACAAACCACAAAGATTGGATCCCATCCGCGTCATATGCCTAGCAGAAGAGAGATAGACTGCATACACCACTAGTACAGAAAAGGCCTGTACTGGCGGTTCTAAACGCATTTCTACTGGCGTTTTTCGGAACCGCCAGTACAGGAGGCCAGTAGAAATCGGTCATTTCTACTGGCGGTTGCTTGAGAACCGCCAGTAAAATCGATTTCTACAGGCGGTTCTCTTAAGGAACCGCCTGTAGAAATCGTTGCCCAGAAAACGCGAAAAAAATTGCAAAAAAATATTTTTAAGAAGGCAAAAAATATTTTTCGAATCGGGGGAGGCACCCGCCTGCCCGTCTCCGCGTAAGTCGCGCATTTTTTCGCGTAAAATCGCGCGCTACGCGGCCGTGGGGGTTCGAACCCGCGACCTCGGCTTCGCGCGTATCCCCCTCTACCACTCCACCCACACGTCACTTGTGTCTAGATATCATTTTTGTTCCGCACATATTATACAAATCCGACGGAAATTTGAATATTTGAGGGTCTAACCGAATTCAAATGAAAAAGTGATGAACTACAAAGTTTCATAACTTTTCGAGATCTATAACTTTTATTTAGAGTGTTTCTCCATCCGAGGTCATTTGCAAAATTTGGATTTCAAATTTGAAAATTTCATTCGTAGTTTTCCATAAAGAGATAATTTCAATTGAAAAAGTTGTCAACTACAAAGTTTCATAACTTTTCGAGATCTACAACTTTTATTTTGGGAGTTTCTCCATCCAAGGAAGTTTGAAAAACTCAAAAAATTAATTTCAAATTATTTCTACCGGCGGTTCTCTTAAGGAACCGCCAGTAGAAATCGACTATTTCTGAGGCTTCTACAGGCGGTTCCTTAAGAGAACCGCCTGTAGAAATAGGACCGATTTCTACAGGCTGTTCTAAACCGCCAGTAGAAATAAAATGCCAGTGTCAACAGAAATGGTTTTTGTACTAGTGCACAACACTATATGCTTCATGTGGTATAATCAAAACTTTTTTATTTAACCAGTAGTTAATACCGTACCTCGTAGCTCATGGGACCCATTAAAAACAAGGTATTGTATATATCACGTTCGAGAAATCTACGTTGATTCGCCTTTGAGCTGCTACAGTAGCAATGGAGCAGTACAGATATTTTTAGTTTGTACATTATTAGATTATTAGGTTTGAAAGTTTCTCTGCGGTCTTAAAAAATGGTTGATACCTATAAGATTGATTTGCTTTTAATTTTCACCTCAGCCGTGGAACACACTACTAGATGAAATGTTACCCCGAGGACCTCTCCCCGCTTGGAGGCCGGTGCCTTGGAGAGCTCCTGCGCTGCGATCCGTCTGCTTCGTAGTGGCAGCCTTGGCTCCAGCGGGGGCACGGGCGGCGGCGACAGGAGGGGAGGCTCAGTTTTCCGGACGACCCTTGCAGTGAAGCGCCTGAGCCGGCCAGAGCTTGTTGAAGCCACGCCGCTGCTGCTCGAAGTGGGCTGCACGGGTGCTGCTACGGGTGCAGCAGGCTCGCTCGGAGAGGGTCTGCAAGTTGCTGCACGCGGCGAGCAGGAGACCGCCGGGGTGGCACCGGGATGGCCTCTGTAGGCCCTGAAGATGGCGACAGAGTTTCGGTCACCTGAGCCTCCGGTGCCCGCGGTGGTGGCTGGCGCCCGGTGCAGTGAGTGGGAGCCGGCGTGCTTCCCGGTGCGCGTGGCGATGTGCCGCTGCTCGACGCCAGCGTTGGCGTGGGCCACGCCCCGGCCCCGCAGGGCCGCTCAACGAGTACGGCGTGGCTCGCCCGGTCGCTGCAGGCGGGTGGCTAAGCTGCCCGTGCGTGGCACCCCGGGCGCCTGTCCGTCCCGCTGGGGAGGCACATGCCATCGTTCACGGTGGCTGCCCTGTGGCCGGCCGTGGCACTGGTGGGGTTGACAGAGCGTCCTCCCGCTCCAGCCCAGCGGGCGGGCGGGGCGCTCGACGTTCCCCGGTGTGCGGGGCTACTACGATTGTCGAGGCCACCGTCGTGGCCGCCGAGTACGCCGCCAGCCACACCGCGCCGTTCGGGCAGCGTCCCCAAGGTCGGAGGTTGTGGGGGAGGCCAACGGGCGCAGTCCGGATCTGTGGCGGGGCGGGGATGTGCCGACCGCTGTTGGCCGAGAGCTCCACAGCCGCGCCGGTTGCAGGTGTCCGCCGGAGGAGAGGTGGCTCGGCTCGACGTTTGCCGCCTCGGCCGGACGCCGCTGTTAGGTCGGTGTGGGGAGCAGCCGAACCGAAGCCGACGCTGCCGTCGCATCGCCGCCTCCCGGCCTGCGCCCAGTTTGGGGCGGCCCGGCACCCAGGAGGGTCCAGCTGCAGGCGGCGGGGGCGCCGTCGCTGGTTGGGACGGTGGCGTCTCCGTGAGCGGGCCAACCGGCGTTTTTGGGCGCCCGGACCATGGCTGGCCGAGCAGGTTGCTTTGGCCCGCTGGGTTATTGTCGTGTGGCGTGCCCCCCGCGCCTCCGGCGTCGGCGTCTTCCGTCGTGGCGGCGAGGTCCGTCGCTGGCGTCGTGGCGGCGGGGCCCGCGAACCGCGGGCGGAGCACGGCCTTGCGCGCTATTGTCGGTGCGCCCGGTCGACTGGGGCTGCGCGGTGGGCCGGCGGCCGCCGTTCCGTCAATACCAGTGGGCGAAGGAGCGGTGGTGACCGAGTGGCTCCTGCACCTGTCTACCTCAGTTGCCTGGCTGCGCCGTCGCCGTTGGAAGTCCCACGGCTACTTTGGAAGTTGTGGGTCAGGGGCCTAAAAGGGTCGCCGTGGCGGTTCCCACTGGTAGCGTTCCCCCGCCCGTTGCCATGGCCGTCTTCCAGGGCACCCGGTGGCACTGGGGGGGAGCGGCCTAGTTGAAGTCAGCCACGGTCTTCAGGTGAATGAGCACATGGTGTGTGAGTACCCGCTTCTCCCGGAGTACGGTCGGTGGCTGACCTCCAGCGAACTGGTGGCACGGCGGGTCGCGCTCATCCAGCCTGAGCCAACGGATGTGCGGGATGTACGAGGGGTGCGCAGTCCAAGCCATGACCTTGAAGGTGGAGAGGTCGTCCCCGGCCGCCGTCTCTGCTGTGACTTCCTGGGTCCAACAAGACGGGGTTAGAATCTTGGCGGCCGTGTCATCGCGCCAGATGTGTGGTGGGATCCCCTCCAACACGATGTTGACCCGGTATCGTAGCGAGGACACGTCGGCGTGTCGTAGCCGGGACCAAGGCCATAACACCAAGGAGGTGTTACCCATCGGTAAGGGGGAGTTGGCGAGGACGCTGTCCCTCGTAGCTGGGAGCCGCAGAGGATGATGAAGTTCTTGGGGTAGTAATGGCGGATGACGATCTCCTCCAGCGGTAGCCCGGGCCGCAACGGCGATCGCCACCCGTCGGCCCTCCGTGAGGATGTCCGTGGAACCGCAGGGTGTCCGAAAGACCACCACGAACTGAAGGCTAGCTTCAGCGTTGTCGATGCCTCGCGTCTTCTTGAGGTAGCGCCAACACTTCCTAGGGCGCGTGGCAGAGCACCTTTGATGCATCGCCGATGTCCGCGAAGTCCAGGTCGGAGTCTTGCCGAGGCGGGACGGTGTCGACCCTTGCGCGTCAAGGGGCGTGTCGGGCGACCGCGGGGGATGGCGTCGCCCCCGCGGGCGTCCCTCGCGTGTCCGGCTACCCCCCCCGCTGCCGAACGAACGAACCGCCCGCCCTTTCGCGCGGGCCATCCCCGCTGCCCACGCACGGGGGCGCTGCGTCCCTCGCGAAGTGGTTGGTGCCGTTGCGAGTTGAAGATCGGGCCGGCCGCTTGCAAAGTTACCGGGTGAGCCGAGGAGAGGCAGTCGAGGCCAGCAGTCGGCAACCTCCCTCAGGCGTGGCCGCGGTTCGGCCGCCGGGTGGGCGGCCGGCGTGGAGCCAGCGCACGTCCCCGGACCGCTGCCTCCGGTGTTGGGTAGCACGAGCTGCCACCCGTCGGCATCGGCGCCGTGGCACGCCTGCCGCCCAGGCGCTGATGGGCGGGCATCCTTGCCGTTGTCTTCGGTGCGGGTAGGGGCGAGCTACTGCCATTTGGCCTCGCCGGTCTTGGCGGCGCCCGTCTTCCCCGGTTGGAGCGGACCTCCGGGGTGGTCGGGGGCGGCCACGGCGGAGCCACCCGCAGCTCCGGTCGCTACACCTCCGCTGACTTACGGATGGCCCGGCGAGCAGGAGCCGAACGCGATGTCGGCGACGGAATGGATAGGTGTGCGGCCTCGCCAGGCAAGGGAGCCTCCGGCGTGAGGAGGTCGTCGTCGTCGTCATCGGAGTAGTCCGTCAGCGCCGTCCTCCCCTCCCACCGGCCGTTTTGTTGCGGCCACCCCTGGCCGCCGACGGCTCGGATCGGGCTAGGTGGGCCGGATTAGGCCGGGTTGGGCCGGCCCGGCCCGACACGTGTCAAGCCAGAAGGGGACCACGTGGCGGCCTGGGCCTCCACTGCTGGGTGGCGGGCCGGTGCACCTGTGGACCGAAGGGCGGTGCACCGTGAACCCCAGGGGGTAGTTCACGGGTGGATGGCGTCCACCCTCTCACTTTCCTTCTCTGGTCCGCCGCGAGCCGAGCTCACCAAGCTCGCGGGGCTCTGCTTCTTCCCCCCCACAACTCCTGCCGAACGGCCGGAGCAGAGCCGCCGGTGGCGAACTCGCCCGCGTGGCTCCTCTGGTGACTCTCAGCGGCTGCCCGGGGGCTCATTGGCTTCCCAATACCCCGGCGCGTGTACCCAGGGGCGAAAAGGGGGCTTTGGCCATCTAGGCGTGCGGTGAAAGGAAGCCGCTTCGTGCAGGCTGGCGGGCTGGGAAAACCATCGAAGCTCGTCAGGTGCGCTGTGAAAAAAGCGCGCAGGGCCAAGGGCGTGGGACCAGGTCACAAATTCTGCCTTGGCGCCGGGCAGCGTGAAGGTCACAATAGGGGCGCGGCCGCCATCAGTGCCGGGTGATGCACGGGTATGACCGGCGCTAACCGCCGGGGCGGGTGGAGCAAAGGCGCCCCTTTTCCCAAATGGGGTCAGCTGTCTGATCGATCGAGGTGACGGCGGCGACCATTCCTCGCGGAGTTCCGCCCGCGCATGAGCGTGCGGGCGGAGCGTCGGGATGGCGCCGTGGAGAGGTGGGCTGCCGGGCCTTTAACCCCCGCTGTGTACGCGGCTAAGTGCAGTGGCGTGGCTTCATGCCTCGGCGGCGCCCATGGTGGTGGCCACGATTAGGAACTGACGCGCCACGGGCGCTGGCCGCGGGCGGGCGCGCGTGGCGCTACCGGGAACGCTTGGCGACCCGGTCTGGCGTATTGCGTGTGCGCGTGCGTGTGCGTGTGTGTGTCTTGCGTGCGTGTGCGCGTGCCGTGTTAAGCGCTGACGCCAAGGCCGCCCGGATGGGCTCGGCGGCGGCGCCGGCCGTGGAAGAGGCGGACACAGCGGCGGGTGTTAAGAATTGCTCACCGTCGATCGTCTTTGGCGAAGAAGGGATGGTGGAGCAGCGGCGATTCAGGGCGTGGCGAACCGGGGCCGTGCAGGTAAGAGCCAGCGGCGTCGGCGTAATCGTCGGGCGCCGCCTCCTCCTCCCGGGTCCGGGAGTAGAGCAGCCCCCGGGCGGGCGGCCGGCGACGGCGGCTCTTCCCTCGCGTCTCCTTCACGGCCCTCCGGCGGTGTGGTGCGGCGAATGCCACCGGTGGCGGCGGGGTGTGGGGGAAGAGGGCTAGGGCACCGGAGGGTGCCCTGTTTATGGGCGGGCGGCGGCGGCCAGTGGCGGCGAACGGCGATGGGGTACGGCGAGTGTCACGTGGCGCTCATCCGGGTGCTTTTCGGCTAGGGTTTCGTGGCGCTGGGCGAGCTGCTATGGTGCGGGCCGCGTCCCAATTTCGAATGGGCGCCCGGGAGGAAAAAGGGTGGCGGCGGTCGCGATGCCGCGGCGGGGGGTCCATGCCCGACGTCATCCGCGTGGGGCGACGAGGGAAGGGAGCGGGCGGCCGCCGCGGTGAGGCGTGGCGCACATCCGCGAGCGCCCCCCAACGGAAGGGGCTCTGACGGCCCGGATGGCGCGGCGGGGGCGTCTCCCCCTGCTTTTGCCAAAAAGCGAGAGGTAGGCGGGAGGTGGGGGGATGACATGCGGGTCCCGGGCGCTTGCCGTGCGTGAGAGGAGGGAGACAGCGGCGCGAGTGTATCTTGTGTGGTTGGGCCCATGATGGCTTGGGCAGCGCCTTGTGCGTGAGAGGGGCGATGGAGGTGATGGGGGTGGGGTGCGACGGTAGGAGCCGGCATTTGATTACTTCCCCTCCCTT